>OY294047.1:32019587-32506880 GCA_958510825.1 Brachypterus glaber
AAATGGAGTAACTGCTTTCTAGCGTACTAGGGCAGTATAGGTATACCTACTAAAATATAAAAATAATTAAATTTTACCATATTTTAATTTAAAACTTTTAAACTTAATAAACTTTATTATAATTCAACAAAGAAAGCAAAATCTTAGTTGGATACAGAGTCTGTAACCAACTAAGCTATGAACAGGCCATTTAGGCCCAGAACCTCTGACAATTAAATCATTGAAGCCGTTAAAAAATATCTTATTTTAAGGAATAAGGAAAAAATAAATAAACGATTTTTTTGTTGAGCTACGCCTAAAGTTTACTGCAGTCTTTTATGTCGTAGTTGTTTTTATAAAAAATCTGTATTTTCACTATTTTTTTAATATACCTTTTTTTAAAGGTGACGTCACTTTTAGCCACACCCCCTCCCCTCTTTGTCACTTTTCAACACCTTTTGACCAAGCCCACTAACATGGTTTTGCACGTGAATTAATCCTAATAAGGCCCATCTTTTTATGTCATTTTCACGTACTTATTTAAACCAGGGGTGTGCGAAACGGGGGGGGGCCTTATCAGTTTTTTGTCCCAAACTTTTTTCTGTGTAACTTTTTTGAAATTTTATTTTTGAAATATAATTCCTCAGGTCAAAATACATAAAAAAGGTACTCTCGTTGTAATACTGTAGGATTAACCGTTTTCGAGAAAAGTTCATTTAAAGGTGAAATTTCACGGTTCAAGGACGAAAAATTAAATGTCGAAAACCAAAATTTTAATTATTATTATTCTACATCAAAAACTAAGAAAAAAAGTTTCCATACATGTAGGTCGAAAAAACGTTTTTAAAGCTACCATAGCCCTTTAAAAATGGTGCATATTTAGGAGACCATAGCTCCATTAGGATTGATTTTTGGAAATACCTGTATATGAGGTTTTTTTCTTAGTTTTTAATATACATTCGCCCTGCATCATTAAAATTTTGGTTTTCAACATATTAGTATTTAATTTTTCGTCCTCGAACCGTGGAATTTCACCTTCAAATGAATTTTTCTCGAAAACGGTTAATCCTACAGTATTACAAGAAGAGTACCTCTTTTATGTATTTTGACCTGAGAAATCATATTTCAAAAATAAAATTGCAAAAAAGTTACACAGGAAAAAGTTTGGGACAAAAAACTGATAAGCCCCCCCCCCCCCGTTTCGCACACCCCTGGTTAAAATAAGTATATGAAAATAACACATCAAAACGGGCCTTGGTAGGATTAGTTGACGTGCAAAACCTCGTTGATATATCTCAAAGGGTTCCTGAGTTATTAAATAAAAACCGATTTTTTTAGCCACTTTCAAAGGGGCGTAGCTCCCTTATGACGCATTTTTAGACATATGTTTATAGGAACTTTTTGTCATATTTTATGATGTAGAATCATCTGTTAAAATTTCCGACGCTATTTCAAATACACCGTGTATTATAATTTTTTTTAGGTGTGTTTAAGTATTACGTAATACTTTATACTAAATAAGCCTGTTTTTACAAAATAATGAAAAATTATTAATTTTAGTTAATAACACAGAAAAAATGTCGTATAGAACATAAAAGAACAAAAAAAGACCCACCAAATAAAATTGTAATTAGTTGCCACTTTTAATACATGTTACAAATTGCTATCTTTGCTAAAAGTGAAATTGCTAAAGTGGTCTAACTAACATTGTTTTCAACACTCGTTATTTCCCAAACAAAACCAACTATTGCAACAATGATGCATGAAATAGTGTAGTACTATCTTTATAATAAACCATTTTTTTGTAAAAAAAATAGGCTCACCCCAAAAAGTGTTACGTAATACTTGGACACACCCAAACATAATTTTATAGTTTAGTATAAAGGTAGTACTACACTATTTTATGCATAATTGTAGCAATAGTTGGTTTTGTTTGGGAAATAACGAGTGTTAAAAACAATATTAGACCACTTTAGCAATTTCACTTTTGGCAAGGATAGAAATTTCTAAAATTTATGTGTGAAATAGCTTTGAAATTACATTAAATTAATTAAATTCTAATTTGGAGCGTATTTTTATGTTCTATACGACATTTTATGTTCTATACGACATTTTTTGTGCATTTTTAGCTAAAATTGTTCATATTGTAAGCCATTTTTTTTTTTGTAAAATGCAGGTTTTTTAGGTATACCCCAAAAAATATTTCGTAATACTTTGATACCCAGTTTGGACTTTACTGTAACCATCCACTACTACCTTTTAAAATATCAGCCTGTGTGCATATATTGCAAATTAAATTTATTATTTGACGAGACTAATATTGAATAGCTTATTAATACTAATTATAAATATTTCAGGAATATAAGATTGAAATTCAACATTATGGATGAACAATTCATAAATCAGGTAAGTACTCTTTTGAATGAGTTCATTTTCACGAAAAAAATCTGTTGTCTGTCCTTTTGCCTGGGAAAAGTGCTTTCCCATTTTGAAAATTTTCAAAACTTCGGAAGCCTTATATTCGATATTCGTGCAAAAGAGTTCATTTTTTTTGCGTATTTTGGCGCTTTGTGGACGTTTAATGTATGTCGATATAAATCAATTTCAAGCGAAAAAAAAATTGTCGATCGGTCGGTCGGTCGGTCTGTCCGGGAAATCTTGTGGGTACGATAACTTAAAAACGCTTTAAGCTAGAGACTTAAAACTTGGCTCGGGATTGTTTTTGATGAACACTGAGGTGCGGCAAATGGGGAAAATACATTTTTCTACTTCTATTTTTTTAAGGTTGCTGAAATTGAATCTAATAATAAAAAATCTAAATCCACCCCCTGAGGGGTGGGGGGTAGTTTTTGTGAAAATTTGTATATTGGGGTTTTTGAGGTTGCTGAAAGTAAATCTAATTATAAAACATTCTAAATCCACCCCAAAGGGACGGAGGGTAGTTTTCGTGAAAATTGCTATATTGGGTTTTTCCAGGTTGCTGAAAGTGATCTGATAATAAAAAAAATCTTACTCTACCCCCTGAGGGACAGGGGGTAGTTTTCTTGAAAATTTATATATCGGGGTTTTTGAGGTCGCTAAAACTGAATCTTATAATAATTTTTTTCTAATTTCAGCCCTGCGGGGTGGGAGATAGTTTTTGTGACAATTGGTAGATTGGGGTTTTTAAGGTTGCTGAAAGAGAATCTGATAATAAAAAAAAATCTAACTTCACCCCCTAAGAGGTAAAAAGTCGAAACTGAATCTGATAAGATTTTTTTTTACTCCAACCTCAGGGGCCGCGTAGGGACAAACATTGGCTTTTTAAGTTTGCTGAATTATAATAATTATAATTACTAATTACTAATTATAACTAGATTAATATTATTTATTGTTTTAGCAAATTGATTTAAAAAATCTTTCAGAGCAAATAGCAGTACTAACGGATACTGTAAGAAGGTAATATTTTTATTATACGTACAGAGTTATTTTTTTAACCCTGGGTCCTGACACTTATTTCGTGTATATAAAATTCCACTCTGGGGTTCCACAGACCCCAATAAACACACACACACACACACACACACATATGTATGTATGTATATCACCACTAATATTTCATTTTGCTCAAGTTTCTTTTGAATCAATGCAACACTTGCTCACTGTAATAGAAGTGGTAGTCGGTTTTTTTAGACCCCTCAGACAGGTTCCAGGGTTAAATGGCACACCCCAAAATATTTTTGAACATGAGATATTAACTTCAAAGAAAAAAGTTAAAAAAAGTGCCATTTTTTGCCTCCGAAGACCAACCTAAAACAATCATTAAATTCTATAGATTTTGAGCCACTAAACTCGGTTACCCTCGGTTTAAACTGGTAGTTTTTCAAACACGAGTGTATAGGTACTCTTTTAGAGTCGGACATTTTTTTTAAGCATATTTATAAAATACAGATCTCCGTCTTCAAGTTTTAGACCTTCCTGAGTCGAAATCAGTAAAAAAAATTGCTTGCGGTCTGTACGTCTGTCTGTGCGTCGATAACTCCATTTCTAAAAAAGATATCGACAAGCGGTTTTCTGTATATTGTTACTTATAACATTTCGAAGTGCTGTTTAGATTTTGGGGGTAAACCATTGGGGGTAAGGGGTAAGAATGGGATAAAACTCCTATGTTTAGCGTTTTTTGGTTATAAATAAGTTAATTATAATAATAATAATAAACATGTTTATAGGTTTTGTTATATAATATAATTAAAGAATATATTTTTTTGCTGTGGCCGTTTATGATAAAAAAATAAAAAACTACACTCGAATATAAATGTTTAAAATCAAAAACTTTAACTCAAAACCCAAAACTCAAAATTTAAAACAAAATATTTTTCGTTTGGACTTTTTTCGTTTTTTTTGAAAAAAAAAAATGAAATTTTTTTAATTTTATTGTTTTTTTTTTTAACCTAGACTTACCGGAGAAGGTATTATTTTGTTGGCATCAATATAACTTTCCCCAAGGAAAGTCTTGCGTTAGTAAAATAATTTCGAACTATTTTTATTGCTTTTTTTACGTTTCTCGAGGTTTTTTTTTAAATTTATTTTTCGTTTTACGAAAAATTACCTTTTTTTGAAAAAAAAAAATTGAAATTTTTTTTATTCTTTTTTTGAAAAAAAAAATATTGATTTTGTTTTATTTTTACGGGAAAGTATTATTTTGACCTGAGGAATCATATTCCAAAAATAAAACCATAAAAAAGTTACACAGAAAAAAGGTTGGGACAAAAAACTAATAAGGCCCCCCAGTTTTGCACACCCTTGGTTAAAATAGGTTTATGAAAATAACACACGAAGATGGGCCTTACTAAGGTTAGCTTACATTCAAACCCTTTTTGTACCTGTACCTCAAAGTGTTCCTGAGTTATTAAATAAAAACCGAATTTTTAGCCATTTTTAAAGGGGCTTAGCTCCCTTACGACGCATTTTTAGACATATGTTTATAGGATTTTTTTTCTCCATATTTTCCTATGTAGAATCACCCCTTAAAATTACTGAACATCCTGTATATTAGAATAAACCTGGACCCCGGAGGTAAAGGACACCATGTCCATGTTTTAGTTATCACCATGTCCTTTATGTGCATTTTTCGCTTTATATAGAGGTACAGGGCACTCTGTCCAGTTAATATAAATAACGGAAATAAATAATGGAAAACAAAATCATGTCCATTTTCGTTGGAGGTAATTACCTAAAGAACACCAGTGGACTTGACATTATGTGTTTGCCATGCATTTTATAAGATGTCAAAAAATCACAGTTCTCTTATACAATGATTATAGTTTATAGTTCTAAAACCATTTGATTAATATAATGAATACTATTTATCCATATGATAAATTTCCTTTTATACATTCTAAAACTAATTTTTATGAATAAAATAACATAAACATCAAATAATAATACAAAAAACGTTTAATAAATTATGTTTCGTTAAGTCAACAAAAACTTACATCGGTGCAAAATCAAAAACAATTTTTATTGATGTAATACAATGTAACTTTTTGTTACTATTTCGTCAATTTTTGGTTCAGTGTTTCGGGAAATGATTTTCTATTGAAAAAAAAAAATTATTTTTTTTTATATTTTTAAAAGTATTTGGGAAAATGCAATTCACATTAAATAATGGTATGCGTAGCATTATATATCTTCACGGCTTGTTTAGGTATGCCTTTAGCTACAGCTAAACAAAAACATTACTAATGTACACAAGTTTGCGACTTTTTTGTCGATTGTTTTTAAATACTCCTAAATTCTAATAAAAAATCGTTGTTGTTCCTAGGTAATTTATTCGCGAATAAAAATTTATACATTTAGTAAAATGAAATTTATTACCAAAAACAATTACCTAAAACAATGCTGTTTTTATGATTTTCAAATTTAAATTTATTGAACATTATTGATCATTTACTAACTGCCCTTATTAGTTCACTATATACTTTGCGTTAGGGAACGTTCAAGTATTACGTAACGCAAATTTTGATCATTTTGGACTTTTGGGTTTTGAGTTAAAGTTTTTGATTTTAAACATTTATATTCGGGTGTAGTTTTTTATTTTTTTTATCATAAACACGCCACAGCAAAAACATATATTCTTTAATTATATTATATAACAAAACCTATAAACATGTTTATTATTATTATTATGATTAACTTAATTATAACCAAAAAACGCTAAACATAGGAGTTTTACCCCATCCTTACTCCTTACCCCCAATGGTTTAGCCCCAAAATCTAAACAGCACTTCGTAATATTATAAGAAACAACATACAGAAAACCGCTTGTCAATATCTTTTTTAGAAATGGAGTTATCGACGCACAGACAGACGCACAGACTGACAGACAGACGCACGCAATTTTTTTACTGATTTCGACTAAGGAAGGTCTAAAACTTGAAGACGGAGATCTGTTTTTTAATAAATATGCTTTAAAAAAATGTCCGACTCTAAAAAAGTACCTATACACTCGTTTTTGAAAAACTACCAGTTTAAACTTGAATTTCATAATGCTAAGATTTTTAAATAGGGTAACCGACTTTAGTGGCTTAAAATCTATAGAATTTAATGGTTTTTTTAGGTTGGTCTCCGGGGACAAAAAATGGCAAATCTAAAGTTAAAAAGAGAAAATAAAATTCACTGAAGATATGATATTTTTTGACAAAAATATTTTATAATTGCAGCATGGATAAAGAAAGATTGGAGAGGATAAAAAGAAAGGAAGAGCTTGAAAGAGAGTTGGACGAGAGAGAGGAGGAGGAGAGAGTAACATTGGAGAAAAAACAAGAAAAAAGAAGGATAGATGCTATGGAGGGTAAAGGGGAATTTTATAGAGGCGGTAGGGATGGTTGGGGGGGAGGAGGGGTAGGGGGGGTAGGGGGGGGAGGAGGGGTAGGGGTGGTAGGGGGGGAGGAGGGGTAGGGGTGGTAGGGGGGGAAGGAGTAGTAGGGGGGGTGGCAGGGTACAAAAGGGGCGCCGCGGCAGAGGTAGTAGGGGTGGATACAGGCAGGGTTATACGCCAGCTTATAACCCTGGTTATAACCCTGCTGCCTACAACCCTGCCTACCCTGCCTACAACCCTGTCTACCCTGCCTATAACCCTGCCTACCCCCCTTATATCCCCTATGCGATACCTCGGTTTTAAGTTTTTAAGTTTTAAGTTATTTTAATAAGATTAGTTTTTTTTTTATATTTTATGCAAACATGCTCAAAAAGTTTTGTTTTACATGTAATTAAGATGATTAAATTATAAAACATTATTTTAAAAATTATTTTATTTAAAAATCGTTCATTTTCTACTGATCTGCTCTACAGAGATATATTACCTATCAAAAAAATATATATTTATCAGTTATGCTTGTGGATGTTTAAGTGTACAGAAAGTTTTAATACCCCTCAAAATAGCTACCCAACCAGATCCCTACAAAACGACACAGTTAACCTCCCGCTATTCCGTTCCACAACCCTACAAAAAGGCATGTTCTATTTTGGCCCAAAATGGTATAATCATATTCCCATATTAATACATTTTTCAAATTATTAAATTAAAATCTTTACAAAATATTTTAGATCCGTCCTTGGGTTGTTCAAAATAAATAATACGACCTTTGATTCCACCTTTTTTGTGTTTTATGCTGCGTCTCTCGGCTGTGTCATCGAACGTTAGTGTGTTTATCAATATTTTTTTTCTTTTAACGAATGAATCATTGTTATTAAAAATAATTATATCGTCGGCTTACAAGTAAAGAGCACTAAGTCAAAAAACATGGTTTTGAGATATTGACAAATTTAACTTTCATTGTTGTTTTTTAATTTTTGTAATAATTGTTTTTGGAAAAAAACTACTGCAAATTGCAATGACATGTTTGAACATAATAATGTCCCATTTGCAGTGAAATAAAGAAAAATTGAAGTAGTTTAATTCAACTAAATTTGAAAAAAGACATGGACTTAGTGCCTTTTACTTGTAGGCCCACGACGTCGGCTTACAAGTAAAGAGCACTAAGTCAATAAAATAATATAAAAAACAACTATTTTAAAATTAAAACCATTCTATTAATTAAACGTAATGTATAACTACAAAGTAGAAAACAAAATGTTTACATAAATTTTCAAAAACTAGATTTTTAAAAGAAGGGTTTGGAATTTTTGATTGTTTAAAGAACGTTTAATAATAATAATAATTAATTAGTATTAATTATATGAAACTGCTTACTATGCCAGAACTAAGACAGTTCAGAGGCCATCGGCTGTGCAGGCAAAGAAGCATCTCCTAAAGTCAATAATTATAATTAATGTAGGAAGTTTAAAGACTATTCGGCAAAGACAAAAATTATAGAAGATAACCAACTTTGAACTTAATACGTAATTTCGTAAGTAATTTTCCCAATTTTTTTGAAAATAAATAAAAACAATAAAAGGAACGTCCAAGTATTACGTAACGCAAATTGTACCAAAATTCATACACTTCATACCCCGGTTCTCGCGTTATTATAGATTATAGAGATTTCATATTTTGCCTACTCCCCCCCCTAATAGGGGGTGTGTTGGGGGGGTAGCCAAAATATTAAATCTCTACAGCCTTGAATAACGCGAGAATCGAGGTATGAAGTGTATGAATTTTGGTACATTTTGCGTTACGTAATACTTGAACGTTCCCAAAGGTATTGGGGGTTAAACTTTTAAAAAACTATCTTAAAAATTTGCTTTTTTTAATCGTTTTTTTGGAGACTTAAAAAAAAGGCAATTTTTTAATTTGATTTTTTGAAAAATATATATATTTTTTTTAAATAGAAATATTGTAATCCTGAACGGGAAAGTAATTGTTTTCCGGGTCAATAAAAAGATATGCTCGACGCCTAGACACTTCTCAAAACCCAGAAAACCACTTTTCCGGCGTGCACTACATACACGGTGCGGTGGTGCGACAGTTTAAATCAACTTCAAATTACCCCATTTATGTTTCTATACGTCGATTCTATGATACTTTACGATGATTTTAAATAAAAATAAAAAAAAATATATCGAGCACATTTTTTTTATTAAACAAAAACCCCGTATGTTGGACACTTACCCTGTATATGACTTTTCACTAAATATTTACTCAAATTATTATTATTTTTTTGTTTCGTTTTGTTTAATATACGTGAACTGCAAAATAATCGTCATAAAAAAATAAAATTTATAATAAAAAACCCCTTATACTGGGTGACACAAGAAGTATTGCCTACGAATTATCTCCGTAACTATAAAAGATAACTTTTTGAAATTTACAGAACTTGTATGAAACGTAAATATATAATAATATCACTTCCGGTCTAAGCGGAAGTGATACCAACTTTGATTTTTAAATGGAACCCTTTACATTTGCTTACATATTTAGATTCGTATTTAAATTCTATTTTTATTCTCCAAACGATAAAAGCTGGAGAGGATGGCCAAATTTCGACTTGTACGAAAATTATGCAATTTTTTTAAAATTAATGTTATTTCATTACCTATCTAGCCGGGGCTACGTTAATTTCCGCTCGGTAATTTTTTGATATGTTTTGAGTTTTATCATGGGGAGTTGTTTAAACACTATTTGGCGCCGATAAAAGCTGGAGAGGATGTCCAAATTTCGACTTGTACGAAAATTTTGCAATTTTTTTAAAATTAATGTTATTTCATACCTATCTAGCCGGGGCTACGTTAATTTCCGCTCGGTAATTTTTTGATATGTTTTGAGTTTTATCATGGGGAGTTGTTTAAAGACTATTTGGCGCCGATAAAAGCTGGAGAGGATGTCCAAATTTCGACTTGTACGAAAATTTTGCAATTTTTTTAAAATTAATGTTATTTCATTACCTATCTAGCCGGGGCTACGTTAATTTCCGCTCGGTAATTTTTTGATATGTTTTGAGTTTTATCATGGGGAGTTGTTTAAAGACTATTTGGCGCCGATAAAAGCTGGAGAGGATGTCCAAATTTCGACTTGTACGAAAATTTTGCAATTTTTTTAAAATTAATGTTATTTCATACCTATCTAGCCGGGGCTACGTTAATTTCCGCTCGGTAATTTTTTGATATGTTTTGAGTTTTATCATGGGCAGTTGTTTAAAGACTATTTGGCGCCGATAAAAGCTGGAGAGGATGTCCAAATTTCGACTTGTACGAAAATTTTGCAATTTTTTTAAAATTAATGTTATTTCATTACCTATCTAGCAGGGGCTACGTTAATTTCCGCTCGGTAATTTTTTGATATGTTTTGAGTTATATCATGGGGAGTTGTTTAAAGACTATTTGGCGCCGATAAAAGCTGGAGAGGATGTCCAAATTTCGACTTGTACGAAAATTTTGCAATTTTTTTAAAATTAATGTTATTTCATTACCTATCTAGCCGGGGCTACGTTAATTTCCGCTCGGTAATTTTTTGATATGTTTTGAGTTTTATCATGGGGAGTTGTTTAAAGACTATTTGGCGCCGATAAAAGCTGGAGAGGATGTCCAAATTTCGACTTGTACGAAAATTTTGCAATTTTTTTAAAATTAATGTTATTTCATACCTATCTAGCCGGGGCTACGTTAATTTCCGCTCGGTAATTTTTTGATATGTTTTGAGTTTTATCATGGGGAGTTGTTTAAAGACTATTTGGCGACGATAAAAGCTGGAGAGGATGTCCAAATTTCGACTTGTACGAAAATTTTGCAATTTTTTTAAAATTAATGTTATTTCATTACCTATCTAGCCGGGGCTACGTTAATTTCCGCTCGGTAATTTTTTGATATGTTTTGAGTTTTATCATGGGGAGTTGTTTAAAGACTATTTGGCGCCGATAAAAGCTGGAGAGGATGTCCAAATTTCGACTTGTACGAAAATTTTGCAATTTTTTTAAAATTAATGTTATTTCATACCTATCTAGCCGGGGCTACGTTAATTTCCGCTCGGTAATTTTTTGATATGTTTTGAGTTTTATCATGGGGAGTTGTTTAAAGACTATTTGGCGCCGATAAAAGCTGGAGAGGATGTCCAACTTTCGACTTGTACGAAAATTTTTCAATTTTTTTAAAATTAATGTTATTTCATACCTATCTAGCCGGGGCTACGTTAATTTCCGCTCGGTAATTTTTTGATATGTTTTGAGTTATATCATGGGCAGTTGTTTAAAGACTATTTGGCGCCGATAAAAGCTGGAGAGGATGTCCAAATTTCGACTTGTACGAAAATTTTGCAATTTTTTTAAAATTAATGTTATTTCATTACCTATCTAGCCGGGGCTACGTTAATTTCCGCTCGGTAATTTTTTGATATGTTTTGAGTTTTATCATGGGGAGTTGTTTAAAGACTATTTGGCGCCGATAAAAGCTGGAGAGGATGTCCAAATTTCGACTTGTACGAAAATTTTGCAATTTTTTTAAAATTAATGTTATTTCATACCTATCTAGCCGGGGCTACGTTAATTTCCGCTCGGTAATTTTTTGATATGTTTTGAGTTTTATCATGGGGAGTTGTTTAAAGACTATTTGGCGCCGATAAAAGCTGGAGAGGATGTCCAAATTTCGACTTGTACGAAAATTTTGCAATTTTTTTAAAATTAATGTTATTTCATTACCTATCTAGCCGGGGCTACGTTAATTTCCGCTCGGTAATTTTTTGATATGTTTTGAGTTTTATCATGGGGAGTTGTTTAAAGACTATTTGGCGCCGATAAAAGCTGGAGAGGATGTCCAAATTTCGACTTGTACGAAAATTTTGCAATTTTTTTAAAATTAATGTTATTTCATACCTATCTAGCCGGGGCTACGTTAATTTCCGCTCGGTAATTTTTTGATATGTTTTGAGTTATATCATGGGCAGTTGTTTAAAGACTATTTGGCGCCGATAAAAGCTGGAGAGGATGTCCAAATTTCGACTTGTACGAAAATTTTGCAATTTTTTTAAAATTAATGTTATTTCATTACCTATCTAGCCGGGGCTACGTTAATTTCCGCTCGGTAATTTTTTGATATGTTTTGAGTTTTATCATGGGGAGTTGTTTAAAGGCTATTTGGCGCCGATAAAAGCTGGAGAGGATGTCCAAATTTCGACTTGTACGAAAATTTTGCAATTTTTTTAAAATTAATGTTATTTCATACCTATCTAGCCGGGGCTACGTTAATTTCCGCTCGGTAATTTTTTGATATGTTTTGAGTTTTATCATGGGGAGTTGTTTAAAGACTATTTGGCGCCGATAAAAGCTGGAGAGGATGTCCAAATTTTGACTTGTACGAAAATTTTGCAATTTTTTTAAAATTAATGTTATTTCATTACCTATCTAGCCGGGGCTACGTTAATTTCCGCTCGGTAATTTTTTGATATGTTTTGAGTTTTATCATGGGGAGTTGTTTAAAGACTATTTGGCGCCGATAAAAGCTGGAGAGGATGTCCAAATTTCGACTTGTACGAAAATTTTGCAATTTTTTTAAAATTAATGTTATTTCATACCTATCTAGCCGGGGCTACGTTAATTTCCGCTCGGTAATTTTTTGATATGTTTTGAGTTTTATCATGGGGAGTTGTTTAAAGACTATTTGGCGCCGATAAAAGCTGGAGAGGATGTCCAAATTTCGACTTGTACGAAAATTTTGCAATTTTTTTAAAATTAATGTTATTTCATTACCTATCTAGCCGGGGCTACGTTAATTTCCGCTCGGTAATTTTTTGATATGTTTTGAGTTTTATCATGGGGAGTTGTTTAAAGACTATTTGGCGCCGATAAAAGCTGGAGAGGATGTCCAAATTTCGACTTGTACGAAAATTTTGCAATTTTTTTTAAATTAATGTTATTTCATACCTATCTAGCCGGGGCTACGTTAATTTCCGCTCGGTAATTTTTTGATATGTTTTGAGTTTTATCATGGGGAGTTGTTTAAAGACTATTTGGCGTTGATAAAAGCTGGAGAGGATGTCCAAATTTCGACTTGTACGAAAATTTTGCAATTTTTTTAAAATTAATGTTATTTCATACCTAGCTAGCCGGGGCTACGTTAATTTCCGCTCGGTAATTTTTTGATATGTTTTGAGTTATATCATGGGGAGTTGTTTAAAGACTATTTGGCGCCGATAAAAGCTGGAGAGGATGTCCAAATTTCGACTTGTACGAAAATTTTGCAATTTTTTTAAAATTAATGTTATTTCATTACCTATCTAGCCGGGGCTACGTTAATTTCCGCTCGGTAATTTTTTGATATGTTTTGAGTTTTATCATGGGGAGTTGTTTAAAGACTATTTGGCGCCGATAAAAGCTGGAGAGGATGTCCAAATTTCGACTTGTACGAAAATTTTGCAATTTTTTTAAAATTAATGTTATTTCATACCTATCTAGCCGGGGCTACGTTAATTTCCGCTCGGTAATTTTTTGATATGTTTTGAGTTTTATCATGGGGAGTTGTTTAAAGACTATTTGGCGCCGATAAAAGCTGGAGAGGATGTCCAAATTTCGACTTGTACGAAAATTTTGCAATTTTTTTAAAATTAATGTTATTTCATTACCTATCTAGCCGGGGCTACGTTAATTTCCGCTCGGTAATTTTTTGATATGTTTTGAGTTTTATCATGGGGAGTTGTTTAAAGACTATTTGGCGCCGATAAAAGCTGGAGAGGATGTCCAAATTTCGACTTGTACGAAAATTTTGCAATTTTTTTAAAATTAATGTTATTTCATACCTATCTAGCCGGGGCTACGTTAATTTCCGCTCGGTAATTTTTTGATATGTTTTGAGTTTTATCATGGGGAGTTGTTTAAAGACTATTTGGCGCCGATAAAAGCTGGAGAGGATGTCCAAATTTCGACTTGTACGAAAATTTTGCAATTTTTTTAAAATTAATGTTATTTCATTACCTATCTAGCCGGGGCTACGTTAATTTCCGCTCGGTAATTTTTTGATATGTTTTGAGTTATATCATGGGGAGTTGTTTAAAGACTATTTGGCGCCGATAAAAGCTGGAGAGGATGTCCAAATTTCGACTTGTACGAAAATTTTGCAATTTTTTTAAAATTAATGTTATTTCATTACCTATCTAGCCGGGGCTACGTTAATTTCCGCTCGGTAATTTTTTGATATGTTTTGAGTTTTATCATGGGGAGTTGTTTAAAGACTATTTGGCGCCGATAAAAGCTGGAGAGGATGTCCAAATTTCGACTTGTACGAAAATTTTGCAATTTTTTTAAAATTAATGTTATTTCATACCTATCTAGCCGGGGCTACGTTAATTTCCGCTCGGTAATTTTTTGATATGTTTTGAGTTATATCATGGGCAGTTGTTTAAAGACTATTTGGCGCCGATAAAAGCTGGAGAGGATGTCCAAATTTCGACTTGTACGAAAATTTTGCAATTTTTTTAAAATTAATGTTATTTCATTACCTATCTAGCCGGGGCTACGTTAATTTCCGCTCGGTAATTTTTTGATATGTTTTGAGTTTTATCATGGGGAGTTGTTTAAAGGCTATTTGGCGCCGATAAAAGCTGGAGAGGATGTCCAAATTTCGACTTGTACGAAAATTTTGCAATTTTTTTAAAATTAATGTTATTTCATACCTATCTAGCCGGGGCTACGTTAATTTCCGCTCGGTAATTTTTTGATATGTTTTGAGTTTTATCACGGGGAGTTGTTTAAAGACTGTTTGGCGCCGATAAAAGCTGGAGAGGATGTCCAAATTTCGACTTGTACGAAAATTTTGCAATTTTTTTAAAATTAATGTTATTTCATACCTATCTAGCCGGGGCTACGTTAATTTCCGCTCGGTAATTTTTTGATATGTTTTGAGTTTTATCATGGGGAGTTGTTTAAAGACTATTTGGCGCCGATAAAAGCTGGAGAGGATGTCCAAATTTCGACTTGTACGAAAATTTTGCAATTTTTTTAAAATTAATGTTATTTCATTACCTATCTAGCCGGGGCTACGTTAATTTCCGCTCGGTAATTTTTTGATATATTTTGAGTTTTATCATGGGGAGTTGTTTAAAGGCTATTTGGCGCCGATAAAAGCTGGAGAGGATGTCCAAATTTCGACTTGTACGAAAATTTTGCAATTTTTTTAAAATTAATGTTATTTCATACCTATCTAGCCGGGGCTACGTTAATTTCCGCTCGGTAATTTTTTGATATGTTTTGAGTTTTATCATGGGGAGTTGTTTAAAGACTATTTGGCGCCGATAAAAGCTGGAGAGGATGTCCAAATTTCGACTTGTACGAAAATTTTGCAATTTTTTTAAAATTAATGTTATTTCATTACCTATCTAGCCGGGGCTACGTTAATTTCCGCTCGGTAATTTTTTGATATGTTTTGAGACTATTTGGCGCCGATAAAAGCTGGAGAGGATGTCCAAATTTCGACTTGTACGAAAATTTTGCAATTTTTTTAAAATTAATGTTATTTCATACCTATCTAGCCGGGGCTACGTTAATTTCCGCTCGGTAATTTTTTGATATGTTTTGAGTTTTATCATGGGGAGTTGTTTAAAGACTATTTGGCGCCGATAAAAGCTGGAGAGGATGTCCAAATTTTGACTTGTACGAAAATTTTGCAATTTTTTTAAAATTAATGTTATTTCATTACCTATCTAGCCGGGGCTACGTTAATTTCCGCTCGGTAATTTTTTGATATGTTTTGAGTTTTATCATGTGGAGTTGTTTAAAGACTATTTGGCGACGATAAAAGCTGGAGAGGATGTCCAAATTTCGACTTGTACGAAAATTTTGCAATTTTTTTAAGATTAATGTTATTTCATACCTATCTAGCCGGGGCTACGTTAATTTCCGCTCGGTAATTTTTTGATATGTTTTGAGTTTTATCATGGGGAGTTGTTTAAAGACTATTTGGCGCCGATAAAAGCTGGAGAGGATGTCCAAATTTCGACTTGTACGAAAATTTTGCAATTTTTTTAAAATTAATGTTATTTCATTACCTATCTAGCCGGGGCTACGTTAATTTCCGCTCGGTAATTTTTTGATATGTTTTGAGTTTTATCATGGGGAGTTGTTTAAAGACTATTTGGCGCCGATAAAAGCTGGAGAGGATGTCCAAATTTTGACTTGTACGAAAATTTTGCAATTTTTTTAAAATTAATGTTATTTCATTACCTATCTAGCCGGGGCTACGTTAATTTCCGCTCGGTAATTTTTTGATATGTTTTGAGTTTTATCATGGGGAGTTGTTTAAAGACTATTTGGCGCCGATAAAAGCTGGAGAGGATGTCCAAATTTCGACTTGTACGAAAATTTTGCAATTTTTTTAAAATTAATGTTATTTCATACCTATCTAGCCGGGGCTACGTTAATTTCCGCTCGGTAATTTTTTGATATGTTTTGAGTTTTATCATGGGGAGTTGTTTAAAGACTATTTGGCGCCGATAAAAGCTGGAGAGGATGTCCAAATTTTGACTTGTACGAAAATTTTGCAATTTTTTTAAAATTAATGTTATTTCATTACCTATCTAGCCGGGGCTACGTTAATTTCCGCTCGGTAATTTTTTGATATGTTTTGAGTTTTATCATGTGGAGTTGTTTAAAGACTATTTGGCGACGATAAAAGCTGGAGAGGATGTCCAAATTTCGACTTGTACGAAAATTTTGCAATTTTTTTAAAATTAATGTTATTTCATACCTATCTAGCCGGGGCTACGTTAATTTCCGCTCGGTAATTTTTTGATATATTTTGAGTTTTATCATGGGGAGTTGTTTAAAGACTATTTGGCGCCGATAAAAGCTGGAGAGGATGTCCAAATTTCGACTTGTACGAAAATTTTGCAATTTTTTTAAAATTAATGTTATTTCATTACCTATCTAGCCGGGGCTACGTTAATTTCCGCTCGGTAATTTTTTGATATGTTTTGAGTTTTATCATGGGGAGTTGTTTAAAGACTATTTGGCGCCGATAAAAGCTGGAGAGGATGTCCAAATTTCGACTTGTACGAAAATTTTGCAATTTTTTTTAAATTAATGTTATTTCATACCTATCTAGCCGGGGCTACGTTAATTTCCGCTCGGTAATTTTTTGATATGTTTTGAGTTTTATCATGGGGAGTTGTTTAAAGACTATTTGGCGTTGATAAAAGCTGGAGAGCATGTCCAAATTTCGACTTGTACGAAAATTTTGCAATTTTTTTAAAATTAATGTTATTTCATACCTAGCTAGCCGGGGCTACGTTAATTTCCGCTCGGTAATTTTTTGATATGTTTTGAGTTATATCATGGGGAGTTGTTTAAAGACTATTTGGCGCCGATAAAAGCTGGAGAGGATGTCCAAATTTCGACTTGTACGAAAATTTTGCAATTTTTTTAAAATTAATGTTATTTCATTACCTATCTAGCCGGGGCTACGTTAATTTCCGCTCGGTAATTTTTTGATATGTTTTGAGTTTTATCATGGGGAGTTGTTTAAAGACTATTTGGCGCCGATAAAAGCTGGAGAGGATGTCCAAATTTCGACTTGTACGAAAATTTTGCAATTTTTTTAAAATTAATGTTATTTCATACCTATCTAGCCGGGGCTACGTTAATTTCCGCTCGGTAATTTTTTGATATGTTTTGAGTTTTATCATGGGGAGTTGTTTAAAGACTATTTGGCGCCGATAAAAGCTGGAGAGGATGTCCAAATTTCGACTTGTACGAAAATTTTGCAATTTTTTTAAAATTAATGTTATTTCATTACCTATCTAGCCGGGGCTACGTTAATTTCCGCTCGGTAATTTTTTGATATGTTTTGAGTTTTATCATGGGGAGTTGTTTAAAGACTATTTGGCGCCGATAAAAGCTGGAGAGGATGTCCAAATTTCGACTTGTACGAAAATTTTGCAATTTTTTTAAAATTAATGTTATTTCATACCTATCTAGCCGGGGCTACGTTAATTTCCGCTCGGTAATTTTTTGATATGTTTTGAGTTTTATCATGGGGAGTTGTTTAAAGACTATTTGGCGCCGATAAAAGCTGGAGAGGATGTCCAAATTTCGACTTGTACGAAAATTTTGCAATTTTTTTAAAATTAATGTTATTTCATTACCTATCTAGCCGGGGCTACGTTAATTTCCGCTCGGTAATTTTTTGATATGTTTTGAGTTTTATCATGGGGAGTTGTTTAAAGACTATTTGGCGCCGATAAAAGCTGGAGAGGATGTCCAAATTTCGACTTGTACGAAAATTTTGCAATTTTTTTAAAATTAATGTTATTTCATACCTATCTAGCCGGGGCTACGTTAATTTCCGCTCGGTAATTTTTTGATATGTTTTGAGTTTTATCATGGGGAGTTGTTTAAAGACTATTTGGCGCCGATAAAAGCTGGAGAGGATGTCCAAATTTCGACTTGTACGAAAATTTTGCAATTTTTTTAAAATTAATGTTATTTCATACCTATCTAGCCGGGGCTACGTTAATTTCCGCTCGGTAATTTTTTGATATGTTTTGAGTTTTATCATGGGGAGTTGTTTAAAGACTATTTGGCGCCGATAAAAGCTGGAGAGGATGTCCAAATTTTGACTTGTACGAAAATTTTGCAATTTTTTTTAAATTAATGTTATTTCATTACCTATCTAGCCGGGGCTACGTTAATTTCCGCTCGGTAATTTTTTGATATGTTTTGAGTTTTATCATGGGGAGTTGTTTAAAGACTATTTGGCGCCGATAAAAGCTGGAGAGGATGTCCAAATTTCGACTTGTACGAAAATTTTGCAATTTTTTTAAAATTAATGTTATTTCATACCTATCTAGCCGGGGCTACGTTAATTTCCGCTCGGTAATTTTTTGATATGTTTTGAGTTTTATCATGGGGAGTTGTTTAAAGACTATTTGGCGCCGATAAAAGCTGGAGAGGATGTCCAAATTTCGACTTGTACGAAAATTTTGCAATTTTTTTAAAATTAATGTTATTTCATTACCTATCTAGCCGGGGCTACGTTAATTTCCGCTCGGTAATTTTTTGATATGTTTTGAGTTTTATCATGGGGAGTTGTTTAAAGACTATTTGGCGTTGATAAAAGCTGGAGAGGATGTCCAAATTTCGACTTGTACGAAAATTTTGCAATTTTTTTAAAATTAATGTTATTTCATACCTATCTAGCCGGGGCTACGTTAATTTCCGCTCGGTAATTTTTTGATATGTTTTGAGTTTTATCATGGGGAGTTGTTTAAAGACTATTTGGCGCCGATAAAAGCTGGAGAGGATGTCCAAATTTCGACTTGTACGAAAATTTTGCAATTTTTTTTAAATTAATGTTATTTCATACCTATCTAGCCGGGGCTACGTTAATTTCCGCTCGGTAATTTTTTGATATGTTTTGAGTTTTATCATGGGGAGTTGTTTAAAGACTATTTGGCGTTGATAAAAGCTGGAGAGGATGTCCAAATTTCGACTTGTACGAAAATTTTGCAATTTTTTTAAAATTAATGTTATTTCATACCTAGCTAGCCGGGGCTACGTTAATTTCCGCTCGGTAATTTTTTGATATGTTTTGAGTTATATCATGGGGAGTTGTTTAAAGACTATTTGGCGCCGATAAAAGCTGGAGAGGATGTCCAAATTTCGACTTGTACGAAAATTTTGCAATTTTTTTAAAATTAATGTTATTTCATTACCTATCTAGCCGGGGCTACGTTAATTTCCGCTCGGTAATTTTTTGATATGTTTTGAGTTTTATCATGGGGAGTTGTTTAAAGACTATTTGGCGCCGATAAAAGCTGGAGAGGATGTCCAAATTTCGACTTGTACGAAAATTTTGCAATTTTTTTAAAATTAATGTTATTTCATACCTATCTAGCCGGGGCTACGTTAATTTCCGCTCGGTAATTTTTTGATATGTTTTGAGTTTTATCATGGGGAGTTGTTTAAAGACTATTTGGCGCCGATAAAAGCTGGAGAGGATGTCCAAATTTCGACTTGTACGAAAATTTTGCAATTTTTTTAAAATTAATGTTATTTCATTACCTATCTAGCCGGGGCTACGTTAATTTCCGCTCGGTAATTTTTTGATATGTTTTGAGTTTTATCATGGGGAGTTGTTTAAAGACTATTTGGCGCCGATAAAAGCTGGAGAGGATGTCCAAATTTCGACTTGTACGAAAATTTTGCAATTTTTTTAAAATTAATGTTATTTCATACCTATCTAGCCGGGGCTACGTTAATTTCCGCTCGGTAATTTTTTGATATGTTTTGAGTTTTATCATGGGGAGTTGTTTAAAGACTATTTGGCGCCGATAAAAGCTGGAGAGGATGTCCAAATTTCGACTTGTACGAAAATTTTGCAATTTTTTTTAAAATTAATGTTATTTCATTACCTATCTAGCCGGGGCTACGTTAATTTCCGCTCGGTAATTTTTTGATATGTTTTGAGTTTTATCATGGGGAGTTGTTTAAAGACTATTTGGCGCCGATAAAAGCTGGAGAGGATGTCCAAATTTCGACTTGTACGAAAATTTTGCAATTTTTTTAAAATTAATGTTATTTCATTACCTATCTAGCCGGGGCTACGTTAATTTCCGCTCGGTAATTTTTTGATATGTTTTGAGTTTTATCATGGGGAGTTGTTTAAAGGCTATTTGGCGCCGATAAAAGCTGGAGAGGATGTCCAAATTTCGACTTGTACGAAAATTTTGCAATTTTTTTAAAATTAATGTTATTTCATACCTATCTAGCCGGGGCTACGTTAATTTCCGCTCGGTAATTTTTTGATATGTTTTGAGTTTTATCATGGGGAGTTGTTTAAAGACTATTTGGCGCCGATAAAAGCTGGAGAGGATGTCCAAATTTCGACTTGTACGAAAATTTTGCAATTTTTTTTAAATTAATGTTATTTCATACCTATCTAGCCGGGGCTACGTTAATTTCCGCTCGGTAATTTTTTGATATGTTTTGAGTTTTATCATGGGGAGTTGTTTAAAGACTATTTGGCGCCGATAAAAGCTGGAGAGGATGTCCAAATTTCGACTTGTACGAAAATTTTGCAATTTTTTTAAAATTAATGTTATTTCATTACCTATCTAGCCGGGGCTACGTTAATTTCCGCTCGGTAATTTTTTGATATATTTTGAGTTTTATCATGGGGAGTTGTTTAAAGGCTATTTGGCGCCGATAAAAGCTGGAGAGGATGTCCAAATTTCGACTTGTACGAAAATTTTGCAATTTTTTTAAAATTAATGTTATTTCATACCTATCTAGCCGGGGCTACGTTAATTTCCGCTCGGTAATTTTTTGATATGTTTTGAGTTTTATCATGGGGAGTTGTTTAAAGACTATTTAGCGCCGATAAAAGCTGGAGAGGATGTCCAAATTTCGACTTGTACGAAAATTTTGCAATTTTTTTAAAATTAATGTTATTTCATTACCTATCTAGCCGGGGCTACGTTAATTTCCGCTCGGTAATTTTTTGATATGTTTTGAGACTATTTGGCGCCGATAAAAGCTGGAGAGGATGTCCAAATTTCGACTTGTACGAAAATTTTGCAATTTTTTTAAAATTAATGTTATTTCATACCTATCTAGCCGGGGCTACGTTAATTTCCGCTCGGTAATTTTTTGATATGTTTTGAGTTTTATCATGGGGAGTTGTTTAAAGACTATTTGGCGCCGATAAAAGCTGGAGAGGATGTCCAACTTTCGACTTGTACGAAAATTTTGCAATTTTTTTAAAATTAATGTTATTTCATACCTAGCTAGCCGGGGCTACGTTAATTTCCGCTCGGTAATTTTTTGATATGTTTTGAGTTATATCATGGGGAGTTGTTTAAAGACTATTTGGCGCCGATAAAAGCTGGAGAGGATGTCCAAATTTCGACTTGTACGAAAATTTTGCAATTTTTTTAAAATTAATGTTATTTCATTACCTATCTAGCCGGGGCTACGTTAATTTCCGCTCGGTAATTTTTTGATATGTTTTGAGTTTTATCATGGGGAGTTGTTTAAAGACTATTTGGCGCCGATAAAAGCTGGAGAGGATGTCCAAATTTCGACTTGTACGAAAATTTTGCAATTTTTTTAAAATTAATGTTATTTCATACCTATCTAGCCGGGGCTACGTTAATTTCCGCTCGGTAATTTTTTGATATGTTTTGAGTTTTATCATGGGGAGTTGTTTAAAGACTATTTGGCGCCGATAAAAGCTGGAGAGGATGTCCAAATTTCGACTTGTACGAAAATTTTGCAATTTTTTTAAAATTAATGTTATTTCATTACCTATCTAGCCGGGGCTACGTTAATTTCCGCTCGGTAATTTTTTGATATGTTTTGAGTTTTATCATGGGGAGTTGTTTAAAGACTATTTGGCGCCGATAAAAGCTGGAGAGGATGTCCAAATTTCGACTTGTACGAAAATTTTGCAATTTTTTTAAAATTAATGTTATTTCATACCTATCTAGCCGGGGCTACGTTAATTTCCGCTCGGTAATTTTTTGATATGTTTTGAGTTTTATCATGGGGAGTTGTTTAAAGACTATTTGGCGCCGATAAAAGCTGGAGAGGATGTCCAAATTTCGACTTGTACGAAAATTTTGCAATTTTTTTAAAATTAATGTTATTTCATACCTATCTAGCCGGGGCTACGTTAATTTCCGCTCGGTAATTTTTTGATATGTTTTGAGTTTTATCATGGGGAGTTGTTTAAAGACTATTTGGCGCCGATAAAAGCTGGAGAGGATGTCCAAATTTTGACTTGTACGAAAATTTTGCAATTTTTTTAAAATTAATGTTATTTCATTACCTATCTAGCCGGGGCTACGTTAATTTCCGCTCGGTAATTTTTTGATATGTTTTGAGTTTTATCATGTGGAGTTGTTTAAAGACTATTTGGCGACGATAAAAGCTGGAGAGGATGTCCAAATTTCGACTTGTACGAAAATTTTGCAATTTTTTTAAAATTAATGTTATTTCATACCTATCTAGCCGGGGCTACGTTAATTTCCGCTCGGTAATTTTTTGATATATTTTGAGTTTTATCATGGGGAGTTGTTTAAAGACTATTTGGCGCCGATAAAAGCTGGAGAGGATGTCCAAATTTCGACTTGTACGAAAATTTTGCAATTTTTTTAAAATTAATGTTATTTCATTACCTATCTAGCCGGGGCTACGTTAATTTCCGCTCGGTAATTTTTTGATATGTTTTGAGTTTTATCATGGGGAGTTGTTTAAAGACTATTTGGCGCCGATAAAAGCTGGAGAGGATGTCCAAATTTCGACTTGTACGAAAATTTTGCAATTTTTTTTAAATTAATGTTATTTCATACCTATCTAGCCGGGGCTACGTTAATTTCCGCTCGGTAATTTTTTGATATGTTTTGAGTTTTATCATGGGGAGTTGTTTAAAGACTATTTGGCGTTGATAAAAGCTGGAGAGGATGTCCAAATTTCGACTTGTACGAAAATTTTGCAATTTTTTTAAAATTAATGTTATTTCATACCTAGCTAGCCGGGGCTACGTTAATTTCCGCTCGGTAATTTTTTGATATGTTTTGAGTTATATCATGGGGAGTTGTTTAAAGACTATTTGGCGCCGATAAAAGCTGGAGAGGATGTCCAAATTTCGACTTGTACGAAAATTTTGCAATTTTTTTAAAATTAATGTTATTTCATTACCTATCTAGCCGGGGCTACGTTAATTTCCGCTCGGTAATTTTTTGATATGTTTTGAGTTTTATCATGGGGAGTTGTTTAAAGACTATTTGGCGCCGATAAAAGCTGGAGAGGATGTCCAAATTTCGACTTGTACGAAAATTTTGCAATTTTTTTAAAATTAATGTTATTTCATACCTATCTAGCCGGGGCTACGTTAATTTCCGCTCGGTAATTTTTTGATATGTTTTGAGTTTTATCATGGGGAGTTGTTTAAAGACTATTTGGCGCCGATAAAAGCTGGAGAGGATGTCCAAATTTCGACTTGTACGAAAATTTTGCAATTTTTTTAAAATTAATGTTATTTCATTACCTATCTAGCCGGGGCTACGTTAATTTCCGCTCGGTAATTTTTTGATATGTTTTGAGTTTTATCATGGGGAGTTGTTTAAAGACTATTTGGCGCCGATAAAAGCTGGAGAGGATGTCCAAATTTCGACTTGTACGAAAATTTTGCAATTTTTTTAAAATTAATGTTATTTCATACCTATCTAGCCGGGGCTACGTTAATTTCCGCTCGGTAATTTTTTGATATGTTTTGAGTTTTATCATGGGGAGTTGTTTAAAGACTATTTGGCGCCGATAAAAGCTGGAGAGGATGTCCAAATTTCGACTTGTACGAAAATTTTGCAATTTTTTTAAAATTAATGTTATTTCATTACCTATCTAGCCGGGGCTACGTTAATTTCCGCTCGGTAATTTTTTGATATGTTTTGAGTTTTATCATGGGGAGTTGTTTAAAGACTATTTGGCGCCGATAAAAGCTGGAGAGGATGTCCAAATTTCGACTTGTACGAAAATTTTGCAATTTTTTTAAAATTAATGTTATTTCATTACCTATCTAGCCGGGGCTACGTTAATTTCCGCTCGGTAATTTTTTGATATGTTTTGAGTTTTATCATGGGGAGTTGTTTAAAGACTATTTGGCGCCGATAAAAGCTGGAGAGGATGTCCAAATTTCGACTTGTACGAAAATTTTGCAATTTTTTTAAAATTAATGTTATTTCATACCTATCTAGCCGGGGCTACGTTAATTTCCGCTCGGTAATTTTTTGATATGTTTTGAGTTTTATCATGGGGAGTTGTTTAAAGACTATTTGGCGCCGATAAAAGCTGGAGAGGATGTCCAAATTTCGACTTGTACGAAAATTTTGCAATTTTTTTAAAATTAATGTTATTTCATTACCTATCTAGCCGGGGCTACGTTAATTTCCGCTCGGTAATTTTTTGATATGTTTTGAGTTTTATCATGGGGAGTTGTTTAAAGACTATTTGGCGCCGATAAAAGCTGGAGAGGATGTCCAAATTTCGACTTGTACGAAAATTTTGCAATTTTTTTAAAATTAATGTTATTTCATACCTATCTAGCCGGGGCTACGTTAATTTCCGCTCGGTAATTTTTTGATATGTTTTGAGTTTTATCATGGGGAGTTGTTTAAAGACTATTTGGCGCCGATAAAAGCTGGAGAGGATGTCCAAATTTCGACTTGTACGAAAATTTTGCAATTTTTTTAAAATTAATGTTATTTCATTACCTATCTAGCCGGGGCTACGTTAATTTCCGCTCGGTAATTTTTTGATATGTTTTGAGTTTTATCATGGGGAGTTGTTTAAAGACTATTTGGCGCCGATAAAAGCTGGAGAGGATGTCCAAATTTCGACTTGTACGAAAATTTTGCAATTTTTTTAAAATTAATGTTATTTCATACCTATCTAGCCGGGGCTACGTTAATATCCGCTCGGTAATTTTTTGATATGTTTTGAGTTTTATCATAGAGAGTTGTTTAAAGACTATTTGGCGCCGATAAAAGCTGGAGAGGATGGCCAAATTTGAACTTATACGACAATTTTGACGTTTCCTGCCCTTATTTATTTATTTATGGACCCAAAAGGGCTTAATTCGATCTAAAACTACTTACTATCGGTTTTTTATTGTTTTTAAATTAAATCGAGTCGATTTTAAAAAAATTTTATTTTCGTTGCAAAAAAACGTTGCAAACTTCAGCTTCATCAAACTTCAGCTTCATTAAAAGTCCCCTATTAACGAGGGCGTATAAAAAAAGAGGGGCCGTATAGGGGTTTCGTAACCCCTAATCCGATTGAGCTGAAATTATGAAGCTGAAGTTTGCAACGTTTGGACTTTGGAATATTCAAATAGTATATTAAAGTACTAGTTTCATAACATACGTTTTTAGCGCACGAGTACAAGTTTAGAAAACAAGCCGCTTGCGGCGAGTTTTCTAAAGTGCTAGTGCGCTAAAAACATGTTATGGAATAAGTGCTTTAATATACTATTTAAATTTTAGATGCAAGAAAACACCGAGTAAGTTACGACTTTAAATGCTTTATATCTCCCAACCAATAGAAAATAAGGAAAAAATGTTATAAAAAAATGTTATTGCATTTTTTGTGGTCTTTCATTTTCTGTGCCTTTTTTGTTTCTATTAGTTTTAATCAAAAGTTATAGGGCAAAAACTAGTTTTTAAGGGTTTTTTAGGGCCTTTAAAGGGCGCTTCGAGATTCGAAAATCTTTTTTTTTTATTGAATTCTTCATCCCAAAATCTATAGGATTACATACTTTTTTTTGACAGAGGATTTTTTTCGCAGTTCCCTTGATTTTTGCCGTTTAATTACTGTAGTATATAACCCACATTAAAAATATTATGAAAGAACACAATTAAAAAGAAAAACCGTGTGACTCAAATTCATCTGAAAAGTTACCCGACTTTCATAGAAGTACCCATATAAGTATTAATGAAAAACATACCTTTTCATAGCAGCAGATTGCAGTTCCAAAGATGATCCTGTTTTACAGTTCTGCAAAAGTTTCTGTTTGAAAACACTTCTCACGTTATTTTACACAATTTTAGCGAGAAAATTCCACACTTTTTAACAAAAATGTTCATGATTTTTGTAAAAATATTGTTTTAGGAACGACGCGAACACTTATAAAATATAGTAACCAAATTAAGTACTACCAACTTTTAATAAAGCACTTGATTTTGTTTCCTTAAAGGAAATTCCTTATGTAAATTCAGGCTATCAAAACCAGAACGGCCTAACCTACTTTGCACTTGTCTGTTTTTCCTTACATTGGCTGCGTTCAATGGAAACAGTGAAAGTAATCAAAAGTCATCAAATGATAAGTTTTGCTAGCAAACTGCTAAACGGCTAATATCTGTCACTTGTCACAACCACCATTTGAGATTAGAAATACCCACAAAAAGTACATTCCCGTGCTTTTATAAAATTAATCAAAAGTAATCATCAAAACTTTGACGAGGAATGATTCAGCGACATATGTCAATCGAAACTGAGCATAGCGTTCAGTAGCGATTTGACAGCTTTCGATGAGTTTTGCTGTTTCCATTGAACGCAGCCATTATTCCTGCTCATTTTTCTATATAAATAAGAATTATTAAATACAAATTTTGAATTTCAAAACCAGCTCAATCAGGCCTATTCACATGTACCATTGAGATTGAGATTTGTGGCAATATTGACGAAAATTGCAAGGTCATTTACGTCAACTGTATTAAAACTGCATGGGATTGTAATTTTTGTCAATATTGAATAGATTTCAATGGTACGTGTGAATAGGCCTGAATGGCCGCCTCAATTATTGAAAGCTTTTTATTTAATTTATAGCATCAAGATTTGCATTCTTTTTATTAAAATATTTAATTTAATTAATACAATTAGTAACACATACCTACTTGATTATTAACATAATAAATATACTAGGTAAATATTGATTTTTATGAATATTAAACTTTGAAGTTGGCAGCACTAATTAAGTGTCACTATTCAAAAAACATAAGCCTGCTATCTAGCCTCGTCAATTCCTTTCGCGCGGAAATTTCGTAGTGCGGGGTACCGTGTGTGTGTTTTTAGTGTAAAAACTATCGAAAATGAGTGAAATATTGTTCACCTAAACTCTAACATTGTTTTTAAACCGATATTTATCGAAAAAACGCTTAACCTTTGTGCCAGTTTTCTGTTTTTCCCGAACATTCTAGATTTCATGGACACAACTCTCGAGGCTACACCTTAACAGTAAGTTTTTTCTTTAAATATTTAGAAATAACTTAGTTTAAATTAAATGAAAACACCGTAAAGATCATTCATCTGTTAATATTTATTGATAGACGTACTGTTATACTTTTTCTTGAATGTTTTGATAATTTTTGTTTGTTTTTCTTCGTTGGGTTTTGTGTAATATGGCCGACGGCCATTGTACACTTATTATCTACGCTAATCGAAAGTCTCGACACGTTATTAGATTACATAAAACTACTTATTCTAAAACTGAAAGCTCACATAATTAGAAAAAAAAAACTAGTTTACTTGATAGTAATGTCTCAAAATCACGGGTTAATTTAACTTAACTTTCTGCTTTGAGAAATAAACAAATACTAAAATAAATTAGACACTTCTGGATTTGTTAAGAAGGGTAGTTCGTGGAAACAGCGTATGTTTTCTGCACAACATTTTTTTTTTGTTTTGGTTCTCGGAATTTTACGTCTTTTTTAATTGAATTATCGATTTTTAATATCCGTATGCATGACCTACCACAAAAATAACTATCCGTCTACACAGGGCCGTAACCAGAAACAAATCTAGGGGGACTCATCCCTCAGGGCGGCACCCTCAAAACAAAAGCTTTGTCCCTGACGGTTTCAACCAAAACTTGGCGCCCCTACAAAAAAAATTGGCGCCCAAAAAAATACCCTCATGAAAGAAACGGTTTCTAACAAACTTGGAGAAACCCTGCAAAAAAAAATTGGCGCCACCCAAAAATTACCTTTAAGAAAAAAGCTTTGTCCCTGGCAATTTCTACCAAACTTGGCGCCCCTGCAAAAAATGGCGCCCAAAGGTAGGTGACTTAAAAAAATACCAGGGGTGCTCAGCGAAAACGCTAGGGGGGGCTCAAACCAAGGCCAGGGTGGCTTAGTCCCCCTGACCCCCCCCCCCCTAGTTACGGCCTTGCGTCTGCACTAGAGTGAATATTTCAAAATACACTATTTTTGAAAATTTGAATTCCCCCTCAGGTCATGAAACATACAAAAACCAAAAATAAAATTCTGTTCCAAATTTCAGCTAAAAAAAAATTGAATCGAGATTTGAATATTAATTTTTTTACAAAGGAATAAAACGTAACAAAAAAAATTGGCGCCCCAAAAAATAGCCTCAAGAAAAAAAGCTTTATCCCTGACGGTTTCTACCAAACTTGGAAACTTGGCGCCCCTGCAAAAAAATGGCGCCACCCAAAAATTACCTTTAAGAAAAAAGCTTTGTCTCTGGCGGTTTGTACCAAACTTGGCGCCCCTGCAAAAAATGGCGCCCAAAGGTAGGTGACTTAAAAAATACCAGGGGGTGCTCAGCGAAAACACTAGGGGGGGCTCAAACCAAGGCCAGGGAGGCTTAGCCCCCCCTGACCCCCCCCCCCCCCTAGTTACGGCCCTGCGTCTGCACTAGTGATTATTTCAAAAAACACTATTTTTGAAAATTTGAATTCCTCCTCAGGTCATGAAACATACAAAAAGCTCAAAAATAAAATTCTGTCCAGCTCAAAAAAAAATAAATTTGAATCGAGATTTGAATATTAAATTTTTGACAAAGGAGTAAAAAGTTCTACTTTACAAGTAAAGCAAAACCGTGATAAAATTAATATGTTTTAGCCTTCAGTTAAACATATTAATGGGTTATAAGAAACTGACGACCCGACCCGACCCGACCCGCCCCGACTCCACCCGACCCGACCAGACCCGACCCGACCCGACCCGACCCGACCCGACCCGACCCGACCCGACCCGACCCGACCCGACCCGACCCGACCCGACCCGACCCGACCCGACCCGACCCGACCCGACCCGACCCGACCCGACCCGACCCGACCCGACCCGACCCGACCCGACTCGACCCGACCAGACCCGACCCGACCTGACCCGACCCGACCCGACGCGACCCGACGACCCGACCCGTCCCGAGCGTTACATATTTTGGGACACTTTTTCGTAACGTTTTTTTATCGTAACGGTTTCAGCCTTCTCCCCCCCCCCCCCCCCCGTCTTAATCATATTAATGTTAAAAAAATATATATTAATTTGGTGACTTTTTAAACACGTTGAGCCCCGGTATAGAAATAATTTTAGGGTCGCCCTGGACCGGCATTATTTATGAAGCTGAAGTTTGAAATGTTTTTTTTGAAACGAAAATAGTATATTAAAGTAAAGTAACATACGTTTTTAGCGCACGAGTAGAAGTTTAGAAAACAAGCCGCTTGCGGCGAGTTTTGTAAAGTACTAGTGCACTAAAAACGTGTTATGGAATAAGTGCTTTAATTTACTCTTTGAATTTTCGATGCAAAAAAACGTTGCAAACTTCAGCTTCATGATTAAAAAGATGATAGCGAAAATGATAAGAATAACACTGATGAACATGTTTTAGTGGTCTGAAAACTGCAGAAGAAGACGCGTAGAGTGTTAAGCTTTTAAGGGGTCTTTCTACCTTAAAAATTTTAAAAATAATCTTTTTTTAAACATTTTTTTATATAGAAAGAAAAAAGATATCATATCATCAAAGTGTATGAATTTTAGAAAAAAAAAATTGTACAAAACTTGTTTATTTTATTGGGGGGGGGGGGGCAAAAATCCGTCGGCGCATACCTTTAATTGAAATAAAAATCAAAATATTAGCTTCGACTAAAATTTATCAACTAAAGTCTTTAACGTCTCGAAATTCGTCCTTGGAAGCAGAAAGGGACCGTTACCAATAAATATAGGTCTTTCAAAAACACTAACAAGTTGTTGATTACACTGGATTTCTGTTATTAGAATGCTAAAGGTGTCTGTAAGCATAAGTACGAGTCTGCTCTTATTATTTATCGAAGATACATGGTTGCTCCTTTCCTTATGATGACACGGTTAACCGTTGGTTATTATAGTAATTTGGTATTATTAGCCGAGCCCGCTGCTTAAATCCAATGGGTGGTCTTACCATATAAAGTTTATATTTCGAAAATGTCAATTTAAATTAGAGTGGAAAATAGAACAAGATTATTTCATAAATTACTTGGCTTATAGACTACACTCATAGAAAAAAGAATTGAATATGAAGTAGTTGTGATTATCACAATGTGATAATATAATATTTTTTAATTTTTGACATTTATGTCAGTCAATTTTCTGAGTATTTTTTTTAAATAAAAAAATTAATGTAAGAAGCAGATTAATTTTTGGAATGATGGCTGGGAAGATATATAAGGAAGTAGGGAATCTGTAGAAATGGAGGTGGAGAAGGCAGAAGATGTTTGGAAATTTATGTGAAACATACAAAATGTCAAAATTCGAATAATTTATTTTTTTTCAAAATTAATGGAGAGCCTCTAGCACAAGCCGAAAGCTTATTTGGGGCTCTGCATGCTTATGTAATATATTGCAGAAATAAATAAATAAATAAATAATTGTGTTAGATACTTGTTGCAAGTATAAAACTACTTTACATAAAGGTATTTTAATTATTTTAAAAATCCAATAATTTGTTTTAAGTAGGTACTTGTTTTCAGAAAATTAATATCAATATTAAAAAGTACTAATTAGTATTATTTTTCATTATTTTCTAGTATTTTAAATACTCAATATAAATATCTTCTTGCCGTCTTCCATTTAATTTTCTTTAAAACTCATTTCGTTGTATTTTTAATACTGAATGTAATTTGTTAATACTTTTTTTTTATTTATATCGCCACCATTGGTATTTAATACTATACTTGTGATATTAAATACTGCAATGTGTGTATTGTATACAAAATATTGTCATACTAACATAGAGACCGTGTATTTGTATACAATACTCACATTTTAGTATTTAATATCACAAGTAAGGGAACGTTAAAGTATTACGTAACGCAAATTGTACCAAAATTCATACACTTCATACCCCGGTTCTCGCGTTATTATAGATTATAGAGATTTCATATTTTAGCTACCCCCCCCCCCCCTAATAGGGGGTGTGTTGGGGTGGGGTTGCCAAAATATAAAATCTACAGCCTTGAATAACGCTAGAACTGATGTATGAATTGTATGAATTTTGGTACATAGCGATATAAATAACAAATATGAATTTACAAATAAAATTTAGCATTAAAATTACAATTACATTTTCTGAGTGAGTACAATTTTATTATTCAAATCAAGCACGTGAAAGTCCAAACCATTGGTATAGGTATTCTTCAATCTTCAATCAAGCTAAATATTTGATTTAAGTACTAAACATGCTTGTGGATATACAAACTTTTGAGTCACTAAATCTCAGGGCTGTAGCTATGTGTGGTGGGGGAGCCTCCTCATCTTTAAATTATTTAATATAAAAAAACTTTGTGTTCGCGAACAATTAGCAACTCTAATAAGGTTCTCTCACTCCAAATTTAAAAAGATTCCTTTATATGGTAAAAATTTATAGCAAATAAACCTGGACCCCGAGTTACTAGTAGTTCTGGATACTAGGGGTCCACATTTATTTACTATAATCTTTTAAAAAATAAACCTAATCTCTTCAAACTTGAAATGAGGCTAGATACGTTATTATATTAGCTAATGTTCACAAAAACAAAGTTTCTACATTAAATAATTTCTTCCCTAGAAAACGCTGATATTACGTACTTATTAATCATTTCTTTGTGTGTATAAGTTGTAGGTTAGTGGGCAGTAACATTTTTTTGATTTTTAACAGATAAGTAAGATATTGATAAATTATTTAATTTTTTTTTGGATTTTTTAAAAGATATGAGATTTTGATAATTTATTGAAAACAAGTTAAAAGCATTTGCACGCTAGTAGGTACTTTAACCCACTGTTTCAACCATTCCAACTTATACGGGGTGTTATCGTCAGGTATATAAAATGAAAAGACAATAACATGTTAACAAGTAAAATAAAATTTTTTTTTCTATTTTTTGTATTTTTTTTTATTTAAAAATGTTATGGATTTTACTATAAATTATAATTATTTGTGTAAAAATTTGGACTTTGGAATTTGGACTACTTTAATCAATAAACATTATTATTATTATTATACTGATTTTGAAAAAAAATATTTATAAACAAAAAAGTTATAGGGTAGGGGTGACCGGGGCTAGTTGTCGCAGGGGTAAGTAGCTTATATCTTAAAAAGTAAAATATTTTTCTGAGCCAAACCAAGATTAACCGCTGCGTTACAACAGTGCCATTTATCATTTGTAAACTTAAATGCAATAAATTAAAAGAACATCCAGATAAACCAAAAAATGTAAAAATTAAAGAGCCCAGTAATTTTTTTGTGGTAAATATTTTTTCTTATTGTTACTGATTTAAAGCATTAAGATAAGAGAATTTTATGTATAATAATAGTTTAAGGTGTATATTATTTGTTGATATTGTCATTTAGGAGTGTTTATTCGTTAATTAGAAAGTACTTGATACATAACGTAAAATTGACCACTGGGGCTAGTTGTCGCATTTGGTTTGGGGCTAGTTGTCGCATGATCTGGAGATATGTTCATGGTATAACATTTCCTTTTTGGCATTTTTTTATTCAAAACTGTCTAAAAAAGTGAAACTTTGTCGAATAGCAAATAAATTCGTTTATTAAATTATATTAAATTAAAAAAAAATCAAAAAAATATTATTTAATTATAAAGTTGGAAATTTTGGCACAAAAGTAAAGAGTTAGATAACAATCAGCTTGTGGAGAGGCACATGTCTTATTAGTTATTTATAATTTTTATAAATGCCTTTATATTTCTTCAGAAAAATATACTCGAAGTGCCGCGACAACGTGCCCACGTTGTCGCAATTTTCAAGACTTCACAAAAAAAAAATAACTCTAATACCCTATAAATTTTTCCATGTTTTTTCTTTAAATAATGTTACTGAAACATGCAGCTAAAATTACCATTAGGTCAATAAAAAAAAATACAAAAATAAAGGAAAAAACTGATTTTGAATGAAAAGTGCGACAATTAGTCCCGGTCATCCCTACTAGAGGGAGCCCTAGAAGAAGCCACATTTTAGTACAGAAAAAAATAAACTGTGCACTGAAGCGGTTCAAAGAAATTGCATTTTGGGAAGAATTTATATTTTCAGGGGTAATATCACAAGTGATACTAGGTTAGGTATCGGTATTTTTTTTTACATAAATTTTACGAATAAGAATCCCAATGACGAAAATACAACGACTGCTTTAGCAGGAGTTGCATTTTCCAAAAATTGGGATTAATATGAGTAAAATTTGAAAAAAAAAGCACCGGTACCTAACCTAGTATCACGAATTGATATTTAGGGAGAGATTATAATTTATATATAATTTATATTATATAAAATCCACAAATAAATTATATTTTATAAATTAAAAAGCAAACAATAAGATCATCGTAGGGGTAAGATATTTTCACTTATCAGTACAGCATACTACATATATATATATATATAAATTGTATTCTCATATATAGACGCTGAGAATTATGTGGGAAAAATTCGCCCTGGAGTAATTATTTCCTTTGACAGCAAATTTGAATGAAAACTGTGAATTCTAAGAATCATGTGTAATTCGGAAGATTATTTTTTAACGATTTTTAATATGTCAAACCAACTTTTATATTTTTTTCATCGCAAATTGATATAAATTGTTTTATTACTTATCTTTATATTTTTACGGGCATATTCTTAGATTTGCTTAATTTAATTACATTCTCAACTGCTAAACTAAAACCTTTTTGTCCATTTTTAAATTGCAAATTATAGTTCTGTCAATAGTTTAGTCACTTACTGCAGTACTGGCAAGCATGTTCATAAAAGTCAACCTATAAAAAATTACATTTTATTATTTGGTAAATAATAAATTAATAACAATAATTATAAATAGTAATATTTATATTTAATTATTAATTAGTTTTAGGTATGAAATCTTGTTGTAAAAGAGAAATACTGAAAAACAAAATAAGTTGTTATGTCATTTAAAAGTTCTTCATCGATTCACACTAGAATTTTCTACAGTAGAAAATTACCAATATAATATAGCTATAATATGATTGGACAGAAATAAACACGTGGCCAGAAATATTATTAAATGATTGGTTGATAAAAACGTTAAAAAATAATCTAAATAACTTATTTTAAAATAAAATTTAAATTAAAAATTTAAATATTTATTTTATTTAGTAGCATATTGGACAGTAAAATTAATGTGGATCACTGTTACGAATTTATATGTTAGGAATATATTTAATTAAAGGTATTTTAAATACCTGCCGCTTAATATTTAAAACAAGAATTAATTTAAAATCAAATTTGTTTCCTAATAGTCGAAAATAATTATTTTCGTTTGAAAGTCTCCGATTATTACCAATTTTGGACACGAAGAAAAATCTAATTAACAAACTTGGATATAATTAACATCAACTATCAATTTCTCGTGTACATATGATATTTTATCGAAAAGTTAAATATCTAGGTAGGTAGAAATAATTTTAAATTATTTGACAAGTAGGACTTCGAGGGTTCCAAAGTTTTTTTCAGCTATGTATCACTTATGTATAAAAAAATTAAAAAAATGCCTCTTACTTTTTCTTATACATCTGTAACTTTGTCCATCTGATTTTTTTAACCGAAGGTATTTATTATATGAATCTGAAGTTTGCAACGTTTTTATTGCATCGAAAATTCAAATAGTATATTAAAGCACTCGTTTCATAACACGTTTTTAGCGCAGTAGTACTTTAGAAAACTCGCCGCAAGCAGCTTGTACTCGTTCGATAAAAATGTATGTTACAAATATTAAAGTTTTTGGAAGCAAGGGTACTAACCAGTTTTTATTGTCCTTACCCAAGACAGATTAATCTATTAATTAATCTATACTCCAAGAAATTTAGTTTCGTTAGTTTAATATAGTTCTCCGCATGAAAGAAAGTCTCAGACGAAAGAGGGAGATATCATTCGCGATCTCTTCTTTCCCTCAAGTGCGTTATAGGGCGTGCGTGCCTACAACGGGCCTCCCATTTGAACACACATTCCAAACATATTTTCCGTAGCCACAGATCCGTGCGTCAAACTATACGTTTTGAGTTAGCCCGAAAAGGAATGCTTGAGTTCATAGTATTACCTTTGGTAATAAAGGTAACAAGATCCGTTATTTTGGTGTTAAGAAATAAACCACTCATACACCAATTTCGCATACGTTAGCTAAGTTAGCTAAGATTTTTTTGGGCACTGACTTATTTTGGAGGGGTTCGAGAATAAAGTCGAGAATAAAGTTGCGAATCAATTGCATATCAAGCCTTGAAACAATTTCAATTATTTTATTTTGTTAAAAAATGTTAATAATAAAACGTAATAAAATTGTTTATCGTTTATTTTAAAAAGAATTTGTCTATTTTACGTGCAATTTATGTCATATTTTTGTTCTAGGAATGTATAACTTTCCCTAATTTAAATGAACAATTTTATTGTCGTAAAAACCACCAAGGGTAAAATTGTGATGTTCACAAAAGGTTCCAGATTTGGTTCGTGACAAACATGCAAATTGTGATTTTAAAAATCCAATTACTGCTGCTGCTTCTGCTGCATTCTCTTCTTAATCTTGTTCTCAGTATGGAAAGAAAACTTGTTTTTTACCTAGTTTTTTATTATGTATAGATTACTTAGTTTATTTTTTTAACAAATATAAATTAAAAATATTTTTAGACAGAAATTCTTTATAATAATTTGCTAACTCATCTAAATTTTGCGAGCTGCTACAAATATTTTCGACCTGCAATGAAACTGGCACATTAGGTAATTATAATTTAAAATTTAAAAATACATATAATAATATGTGACCCTGCACAAAGCAACCCGGTTAGGGTTTCTATACGTTTGACTTGACGTCAATTTGACACACTAACCGGGTTTCTTTGTGCAGGGTCACATATCGTCGTATCAGAACAACAAGGTTTCAACTGACATTGTGAGATTGTAGTAATTGTCAGTATATTTTGCATGATAACTTTAAAATGCTTTATCTTGAAGAGTTAAAACTTTTTATAGATATGGATTGCTTTATTTTCGTATTTTGTACAAAATTTTAAATTTATAAGTTAAAGCATTTTAAATTTATCATACAAAATAAATCCCACAATGTTATTTTGATACGACGATATATTAAAAAAATAGGGTCTTAAAACGGCAAATACAATTTAGGTCTGATGGTCGAAAGTTTAATTACTAATACGAAAAAACGTCGAATGTTTCTTTTTTTACCTATAAAATGTAATTAATTTAATTTTTTTATGAGATTTTCGGTCCGGATCTATCGACATTTCAGGATCCCGAATTTCGCGATTAAATCGCTCGCGCCAGTTAGAGTATGGTAAATAAAAAATATAGTTTTTCGACACATCCTAGTTTGGGATAGCGGCACGCTTTTCGTCATCCGCACAGTGGATTCATTAAACTTTTTGAAATACTAAGTGATTAAAAATAATAAATACTCTCTCTAATATGAATATATATTTTTTTAATTTTCAATATTTCTTAAAAAAAAATATTTGGATTTCAAAAATAATTTAAGATTATTATAATTAATTTTAAAAACTGAAAATTTGAAAATAAAACTAGCTGTGAATATATGTCTTGTTTCTCATTCCATACTATATATTCACACAATATTGAGTTTTCTCTCGTACACTAAGAAAATGTCATTGTCATTAATTTTATTTGTAAATACATATTTGTTATTTATTTCCCCACCATTGTTATTTAATACTTTACTTGTGATATTAAATACTACAATGTGTGTATTATATACAATATGTTGTCATACTACCACATCACAACGTGTTGCTACATTTGGACATAAACATGTGTTTATTAATACTAGCATGTTATAGTAAAAATTACTATAACATTTGGTAAATCCTATCAAACATATAGTATGGTATACTTTGAGTTGTTAAGTTGTATTACTGATCTAGTTTAAAGCATGTTACAGTATTCAGAAAAATTAACAATCGGTAAATAATACCAACATTTTCACCAACTAATGATTTTATTTCATTAAGTTTTTGATTCTGTTCTTGCCAAAAGAGTTGCCATTTTTCAATAAACTGAGCTTTAGTTGTACTTTTTTGGTCTTTAATGAAGTAAACGTTAATAAACTCACTAGATTCCGGAGAAACAGCACTGCTTGCAAGTTGATCCATCTTTCCATTACCTGTTATACTCATGTGTGATGGAACCCATATTAACTTTATATATTTTTTAAGCATTGTAATTCTTGCAATAACTATTTTACTTGTATCAGAAGAGAATTTGTTGTATATACTTTTAAGTACGCTTATGGAATCAGTGACTATAGTTATGTTTGTAGTAGGGACATTTTTGATAAATCCCAAAGCTTTTTTGATTACAACTAGTTCTTCAGTATATACAGTGCGGTCCAAAAGTCACCCCCCCCCTTTTTAACTTTTGAACGAGTTGAGATATCGACTTTAAATTTAGAACTCTTAAATAAGACAACTTAAACTATCTTTTAGCATATATTTGATATTTGCAGCTCTTAAAATGTGGGCAGGGGGCATGGGGGGACATTTTTTTAAATGAAAAAGGGGGTCGTGTGATACATCATTTTAAAGCTTATAAAATTCCAAATTTGAAGTCGATATCTCAACTGGTTCAAAAGTAAAGAGGGGGGGGGGTGACTTTTGTACCGCTCTGTATACTGCTCAATAACATCAAAGTAAAACCATCAAATGTTGTTTTGTCAATCTAGATTTTTCAGTTGGTACACTGTGCTCCGTGGGAATCGACTGCCGAGAAACGGTCCAATTAAATTAATGCTTAGAAATATATGTCATAATTTTGTTAGTTTATCGCTCAATAATATGCATACCTACCTGACGAAATTTATTACTTTCCCATTTTGAAATTTTCAAATTTTTGGGAAAGCTTGTATTCGTGCAATTTTTTTTCCGTTTTATGGCGTTTTATGTCGATATAAATCAATTTTGAGCAAAAAAAAATGTATGTCGAAAGGTCGGTCGGCCAGTCGTTGGTCGGTTGGTTGGTCTGTCCGGGAAATCTTGTAGGCACAATAACTTAAGAATAAACAAACTACAAAAAAAATGTTTACATTTACATGCTAAATCAGAGGTAATATGTTGCCAAGCAGATCCACGTAAAATTTACGTGATTTAACTTTTTTTATGAATATAACATGTAATATTCCTGAAAAATTGTAAAGTTACAAGTTAAATCTCGTAAATTTCACGTGCTCCTGCTTGGAAACATATTACCTCTGATTTACCATGTAAATTTACACATTTTTTTTATAGTGCAGGTATATTACCAAAAGTTCTCTTTATTTGTGATAATTGGCTAATTGGGGTTTTTGAGGTTGCTGCAAATGAATCTGATAATAAAAAAGTCCAAGTCCGGGGGGTGGTTTCATTAAAATTGGTATATAGGGGTTTTTGTGGATTCTAAAACTGATTCTTAAATTTAAAAAAATCTAAATCCATCCCCTGAGGCGCGGGGGGTAATTTTCGTAAAAATTGGTAAATAAGGGTTTTTATGTTGCTATAAGAAAAAAATTATAATTGCAAAAAGTGACCTTTCTTCTTTTGACATTCCTTTAAACAGAACGTTCTGTTCGTTCTGTTCTGTTCGAACAGTGACACTTTTAGGCATTTGTGCTTAAAATAATTTTATTTAAAACTTATAAAATTTGTACAATAAGCAACCAGTTCATTTATGTGGGTATAAAATTTACATGTACCCAGAGCCGGCCTTTGTATGAATCAAGTGAACCACCATCTTCAGGGCGCGAGCCTAGAGAGGCGCCGTCAAGGGGCGTTTTTTTCAGCCTGAGGCTTTTTTAAATCGTCTGTGACAAACCTTTTATTTGGGACGAGGACGTTTTTTAGTCATTAAAATTTTGGGAGGGGTATTTTTTTGTTTTTGGTATAAACCTTCAGGGACATAGCTTTTTCTAGGGGGAGGTGAGGACATTTTTTTTTCGAGTCATCAAAAATTCAAAAATTTGGGAGCGGTATTTTTTTTTTGTTTTTGGTAAAAACCGTCATGACGCGTCAGGGACAAAGCTTTTTCTTAGGGGGAGGTGAGGACATTTTTTTTTCTAGTCATCAAAAACTGGTAGAAACCGTCATGACGCGTCAGGGACAAAGCTTCTTTTTTTTGGGCGAGGAACTTTTTTTTTTAACGATAAAAAATTTGGGAGGGGTATTTTTTGTTTTTAGTAGAAACCGTCAGGGACAAAGCAAAGCTTTTTTTTTTGGGTGAGGATCTTTTTTTTTGTTAGGGGCGCCAAGTTCAACGCTTGCTTCAGGGCGCCGAAATGCAAAGGCCGGCCCTGCATGTACCATAAACCGTAGTCAAATTTTCCGCTTCAACGCTTCGAATCACGATAACTCGACAAAGTGACAAAGTAATTTTCAAATTGTGATAACAATTGCACATGGTTTTTAATTAGTGACATAAACAATTAAAATAAAAATGGAATCTCAATAAAAAATTAAATGTATTAATATTGTGGTCACTCCATCCGGCGGCAGCTTGCTGCTGCCCTCTCCTGAACAAATTAACATTATTATTGTCGGGTTATGTTCAAAGAAAGTATAGTTATTTTTGTCTTGTTTTAGAGGGTAATATCTTAAACGTCAAAATAAGTCAGAGTTTAATTTCATTTAGATAAATAAATATTTAATAGATTTATTAATTAATTATTAATTTATTTTCTTGGTATATACTTAAGAAACCTAAAGTAACATTAAAACTAAGTTCCATACAAAATGTAATTGTAATTTTAATACTAACACTTGATACGGAATATTCATACCCTATCTAGAGCTAGAATGGATTCAGTCTGTGTTTGAAAAGTGTGCGTATTTGCTTACATTCTAAAGCAGTCGTAGAAAAAAGTGGTATAAGTGCACTTGTACATTTCACTATCACTGTCGATAAAACAGGTTTTTTTTGGACTTATATCTTCTGTAAACCACTTCCAAGCATAACTACCCTTGTTTCAATGTACTATAAACAAAACCATAAACGAACTACTTTATGAACGAAACTTAAAATTAACTACGCAGATTTATACTTGGACTAATTTTGTTAAAAGAATCACTTGTACCATTTTCCACTGACCCCCTCAAATTAAAATCCTGTCAGAGATATCACTAGACTGATGAAAACAAATTTACACAGTCGACCGTGTAAAATTGTGTTATTTTTACTAAAAACGGTGTTGAAATTACACATATTTACACAATTTAACACGATTCCGTGTCAATTCAGGTTTACACGCACACCTACCCTCGGCTAGTTATGAGATTAACTAAAAGGTAAAAAAAGCTGACCATGGATCCTAGTAGTTCAAGGTCTGTACATCATAGAACCATTAGCAGTTAAATCTCAGCAGCTTGTATTTGGTAGAAAATGTTAAAAGTTCATCTGCAGACTTCCTCGTCATCATAAACCAATTTTCTAACCAAAACCGATTCTTATAGTATATTTTACAAGGATTCTAAATCCGTTTGAAAATTTTGATTATCTCTTTCCGTTTTTGAGAAAAAAGCAAAAAACCGAACGTCAAAATTCGCTTTGTGGTAACTTTGGACATGCGTAAAAAATTATTAAATATATATTAAATCATCTTCTATGCAGTATCAAGTACACCTACAGTACATAAACTACCGTAGTTTATAATACAAACATCGATAACGGTCTTTATTCTAGTTTAGGGTATATTATGTTTCCCATAGTCTATTTAATTGAAATTTGGTAATTTTATTTTGTAGACAAGTGTATTTTTTTATTAAAACAGTAGTTCCTAAAAGGTTTAAATTTTTATTTTTATTAAAATACCAATTGTTATTATTGTAGCTTACTTAGAACTTTTTAGGTTTCGATTTACCAAAAACAATTTTTCTTTCGAGAGAACCTTTTCTCTGTTTCTTCATTGTTGGCTCTAGAGTTTATTTCGAAAAAAATATTTTCAAAGTTAGTTTTTCGTACAGTCAAGCATATCTGGTCGAGAACCACTGCTTCAATAAAATTGGTTTTGTGAACAAATGTGACAGATTACTTATCAAGATAGTTAAATCAGTATAAATGAATTTACTAAATACTGGTTAAATGAATACGCTCTCAAATAACAAAATAGAAACTTTAACAAAAAATTTATTATGAATTTTGATACACTAAAAACTCTAGTTGTCTTTAATACTAAGTAGAATCTGGTAAGACTTCTAATAACTTTTTTACGCATGTTCAAATTTACCCTAAAACGGATTTTGACGTTTTGTTTTCTGCTTTTTTCTTCTCTAAAACGGAAAGAAACCGGTAAATTTTGCATACAGATTCAGAATCCTAGTAAAATATACTATAAGACTCGCCCTTTGGTTAGTTAGAAACTTGGTTTATGATGGTGAGGAAGTCTTCAGATGAACTTTTAACATTATAATGTATAATGTATAATGTATTTGGTAGATAATTATCTACCAAATACGAGCTGCTGAGATTTAACTGCTAATGGTTCTATGATATACAGACCTTGAACTACGAGGATCCATGATCAGTTTTTTTTTTACCTTTTAGTTAATCTCATAACTTACCGAGGGTAGATGTAAGTTAATAATTATTAACTTAATTTGAACAAAAATACGACCCTTTTAAATTTCAACGATTCAATTGTCGAATTTTTTTAGAACTTAAAAAATTTTTACACAACACACTACCGTGTGGTAGCGTGTTAACGTTGTTTATTAAATAAATCCAGCACATACATATTTAGCCCAAAATAACATAAACGTCTTAATTGCCAATTTAATTATTTTGTAAATTTCTCGGAGATTGATGTGTTTACCCTTTTAAGGGTAAAAACCGCGCTGGTCAAAACACCGCCACTGGATGGAGTGGCCCTGGTATTAATATCTAAACGAGCCGCTGATTTACATCGCGTAGGCGTTGATATCTTGTTACATAATTAAAATTTTAAGGAATTTAGTTAACGGGGCATAATGGGCCATATCATAATACCTTTTTCTTTCACTTTTAATTGTATTTTTATCAGGAAATACCTTTAATCAATAACTTAGAAGAGTAAGGAACGCTTTATTTATTAACCTACTAAATATTTATGGTACACTAAAAAACAATATGTTTTTAGACTTTTTTAAAAAATTAGGTGGTATTAGAATGAAGGTAGAGATTTGTTATTAACCTGTGCTTTGAATCAAAACTGTTTTGATAGAAACTTTTTATTTGCGGTTTTATATGATATATTAGATTAAAGGCAATATCACCTCCATTAATTTGGATTATGTTATGTAACTACACTATAATTTAAATCATACACTGAGAATTTGTTAGCGTAGTAAAAACTAAACATTTTTGCCTATTTGGAACCCCAGGGACCATTTGTTATTAAATACAAGTTGTTACAGTAAAACTTACTTTAATATTAATTATAAAACATAACGATATTCTGTTGTTTTAATTTAACAACTTGTACAATACAATTGTATTTAATAACAAATGTTGCCTGGGGTTCCAAATTAGCAAAAACGTTTAGTATTTACTACGGTAAAGAATTCTCAGTGTATGTATACTTAAATTTTAATTAATAATTCCTAAACAATAAGCAAAACAGAGAACATATTTTTAATAGAGGTTTTCTACTATACAAATACACTTTTTTTCATTTATCCCATTTTTTCATAATAATAATTATAATTTCGTTTATTGCATACTACTATACAAAATTCCATTGACCGAAATCCTTTAGCCCATATTACATATAATAAATTTAAAATATATTAATTAATTAATGTATCATGGAACATCAAAGTCATCTACCTCGAAAAGAGAGAATAAAAAAAAGTCTTACCTTTGGAAATTCACAACAACGGCCCAACTTTCTATAAGTGACAACTAAAAAAATATGATCACCCAACTGGTTTAACCAAAAAATAAAGAGACACTAAAAAAAAGTTGACGACCAGAATAAAAAGTTCCTATTCACCTCTCCAAATTACCAAGTAGGAGCTTTAGTTTTCTCAAATACAAGGTCCAAATTTCCCTACTGAACATTGAAGGGTATCTCACCCCCATACCCACGTGGCATCATCATCAGTAGTTTGTTTGGATCTTTAAGAGACAGGCGCATTGCCTATGGCTCATTTGTCTAAAATAGAATTAGTTTAAATGAGTCTTTGCTCCCTGATCCTGGAGTTGCATCTGTCATAAATTGGCGTTAGGGGCGGGGGAAGAAGTGAGAGGGGGATGAGGAGGGATGGGAGGGGAGGGATTTGCGGGAGGAGTGAGACTAGCTCACTGATGCTGGGAATGCATCTGTCCTGAATTAGTGCCCACATGGCGAGGTCCTTGATTCTCAGTGTAACTTCTTGTTTTTGCAACTAATTGGGGAATTAGCATTGGGATTTCGCATCGATATTTAGTCCTTAATAAAGACTAGTTCTAAGTAACTGGAAATACACTATTGTTAAAAATTTCTATAACAGGTTTAATTTTTTTTTAACCTGTAATAAAACAAAAAAGAAAAATTTGTATTCTTGTCCTTTTAAATCTTTAAAAATTCATAATCAGCAATGAGCATTGTCAGTGCTTTAATGAAAATTGCACCAAATAATTAAAAGGTCACATAAAGACAAAAAAAAGTTAAGAAAATAATTCATAAATATTTTTTCTGAAGCACGGACAATGCTCAGCCCTGATGTATCATGATGTCAAGATTTGAAAGCCCTTTGCAGATATTAAAGTAAAATGTTTTTTTTTTTAATTTATTTATTTATTTATTTATTATTTTAAAATTTGAATATCTTAATTATAATTTATAGGATTTTATTGTTTTGTTATTATTATTTAATAAAAAAATCTACGCAAACACTACGCCGCGGGCGCAGTAGAACACATGTTAAAAGCCAGTGATATGCTACATTGTATAATGTATGTGTAATAATAATAGAATAAATTTGTTTAAGAACATTTGAAATATGATATTAAATATTAAACATATTGTATATTATATCTAAAATCTTACGATATGCTTCAAAGGGGAACCCTTGTAGTTCACCACATGAGATCAATAGGTGTCTCTAAGATAGAATATGATTAGTTTTGTATAATAAACAAAAAAATAATAATTATTTATTATTTATAATCTATGCAGTAAAATATTATTTAATTTTTTAATATGCGTATAGGTAATAGGATATTTATATCTTTTTCTAACTGTATTTTTTTATTATTTCAAATTTTTTATTTTTTGTAAATATAGCATGAATAATTGCTAGGCCATTTTGAAAATTTTCAAAATATCGAAAAGCATTGTATTAGTGCAAAAATTTTAATTTTTTTGCGTATAACTCAATTTGAAGCAAAAAAAAAATTGTCGATCGGTCGGTCGATCGTTCTGTCCGGAAAATCTTGTAAGCACGATAACTCAAGAACGCTTTAAGCTAGAGACTTAAAATTTGGCATACAGGTATGTTACCAAAAGTCCTCACTCGGGATTGTTTTTGGTGAACATTGGGTTACGGCAAGGGGGGCAAATGGGGAAAAACACATTTTTTTTACAAATATTTTAAAATTGCTTTAAGTTTGCTGAAGTTGAATCTAATAATAAAAATTTTCTAACTCCACCCCGCAGGGGTGAGGGAGTAAATATTTTTAAATATTTTCAATATTTTCGTCAAAATTGGCATATAGGGGTTTTTGGGATCAACGAATATGAATCTGATAATAATTTTTTCAAATTTCACTCCCTGAGGGATGGGGAGTAGTTTTTGTTAAAACTGGTATATTTTTCTTAAAAATTGATGTATTGGGCTTTTTGAGGTTGCTGAAAGTGAATCTGTCTATAAAAAAATTCCAACTCCACTCCCAAAGGGCCGGGGTTAGTTTTTGTGAAAATTGGTATATTGGGGTTTTTAAGGTTGCTGAAAGAGAATCTGATAATAAAAAAAATCTAACTCCACCCCCTGAGGGGCGGGGGGTAGTTTTGGTGAAAATTTGGGATTTTTGAGCTTTGCTAAAAGTGAATCTGATAATAAAAAAATTCTAAATCCACCCACTAAGAGGGGGGTAGTTTTCGTGAAAATTGGTACATTTTTAAGGTTGCTAAATCTGATAATAAAAAAAAACATTTTACGCGCGGAGATGGAAAATGGGAAAGCTCTTTTACTGGGCAGTGTATTTTTAGATTCAAGTCGATTTAAATAGTTAATTCACGTTATATTTATACAAATAGTGAAAAAAAAAGATCTACTTTGGGCATGGACGAGCGCAAGGGGGGCAGCCTGTCCCGTTTATAATTTCCCGAGATGGCAAATTTAGCTCCCAGTTTGAATTTTTTTAAACCTTTTAATAAATTCCCTTTCGAAGTTGTTCAGTCTGCCTTCTCAGTTGTAATATTTAGCTCTACAGTATAAGAGACAAGAAACAAGACGATTCACTCACCGCAGTAATGAGGAGAATTCAGCGCATGCGCACTGATTTTCTTATTTTTGTTTTAACGTATGCCAAAAATTATTTTAAGCTTATGTAACATTCTTTTGAAGAATTTTACAAAAAATATCTACTTTTTTCTTATGCATATTGTTACACCAGGCGAGCATTAATTTTTTAATTAGCTAAAGCTAAATTATTTAGCCTAAATACCTATCCTATTTGATTCCTAAAATATATCTGTATCTGAAAAATGCCTCCAATTAAAAAAAAAACACCAAATCAACAAACTACCAAACCATTATTAACGTAAACCAGCGCCTTCCATTAAAAAAACTACCAAACCAAACCATTGTTAACGTAAACCAACGCCTCCCATTAAAAAAAAACACACCAAACCAGCAAACTACCAAACCAAACCATTGTTAACGTAAACCAACGCCTCCCATTTAAAAAAAACACCAAACCAGCAAACTACCAAACTACTACTACCAGTACACTAGTTTTTTTGTTAGAATATATAGCAAAATATTGTTAAAATACTCAAGAATTTCTGTTTGATTTTTTTAATGGGGGCATTGGTTTACGTTAACAATGGTTTGGTTTGGTAGTTTGCTGGTTTGGTGTGTTTTTTTTTTTAATGGGAGGCGTTGGTTTACGTTAACAATGGTTTGGTTTGGTGTTTTTTTTTTTTAATGGGAGGCGTTGGTTTACGTTAAGAATGGTTTGGTTTGGTAGTTTGCTGGTTTGGTGTTTTTTTTTTAATGGGAGGCATTTTTCAGATACGATATTTCAGAATTTAGAAGGCGATATATTTTAAGAACCAAATAGGATTATATCTAGGCTAAATAATTTAGCTTTAGCTAATTAAAAAATAAATGCTTGCCTGGTGTAACAATATGCATAAAAAAAAGTAGATATTTTTGTAAAATTCTGCAAAAGAATGTTTCATAACCTTAAAATAATTTTAGGCATACGTCAAAACAGAATCAGTGCGCATGAGCTGGATTCTCCTCATTACTGCGGTGAGTGAATCGTGAGTCAATTTTAGACGAGTTGTTAATTTTTTCCCCCACCTGGCAAAATTTGGTGTCTTACCAAAATAAAATTAAATATTAAATTTTAAAACACGTAACTATTTTTATTAAATGCGTATTTATACATAGAAACTTAAAAAAAATTGACAAAATCTCGGACAAAATCAAAATTAAATTAAATGTTAAATTTTAAAACACGTAATTACTTTTATTAAATACGTATTTATACATAAAAACATAAAAAAAAACACTAGTATGATTCCTTACATCAGTGGGTAACTAAAAATTCTGAAAAGTTAAAAAAAAATCTGTACCTACCTATTTATTTTTTATAGTGTATGAAATTAAAGAAATTTTTTAAATAATAAAATAAGCCATTTAAATGTTTTATTTATTTGCTTTTCGAAATATGTCCCAATATGTAGTTTTTTATTTTAGCAAATAAATACATTCCAACGTTGTTTGATTAGAATTAACTAATGAACCTTAGTTAAATTTTATGTGTATGATTAATGTGTAAAATATTTATGATCATGTTATTTTATGTAGGTACTATTATTTATTTTAATTCGTTATTATAGCGCGTGTCCCACCAATGATCACAAAAAATAAAATAAATAAAATGCAAAAAAAAATAAAATGTTAACCTAGTATACTGCCCTCGTATAGAGGAACGCGGCATGTACACCTGACACATACGGTTTTCGAGCTTAGTATTATTTTACTACGGAGAATAACGTTATGTACCAATCCTAAGGAAACCAGCGGTAAGTGCATCGAAGATGTTACTTGCCGCGTTCTTTCTATGTAAAATTTTGTTTTGAAAAGAGAAACAGGATAAAGCAAATACAAAAGAACGCAAAATTATGGGTATTTTAGTGGCAGACAAAAATAATAGATAGATTGTTTCTAAAGAAATATACATTTCTTATAAGAAGACAAAATTAATATTATAAAATATTGATGAATCAACAAATAAAAAAAAAGAAACAAAAAAATATATTCTTTAATACTATTGTTACTACTATTGTTTAATAGTATAGGTACTATAGTATCTACTAGTAGATATATTTGTTTAAATATAATTAGTTTAGTTTAGTTTAGTTCAGTGCGGGGTTCACTGCCCTCAACACCTGGTCCCTAGGGACCTTTGTGTTAACCGCACAGATCTCCTCATAACATCCTTGTTTCTTTTATAAAATCCAGGTACGGTTTCAGGGGAGTGTTCATGATCTCGTTTGGTTCCAGCGAGTCGTTCCCAAAGTACCTCCATCTTAGCCCTATTAGAGATGGACATTCACATATGAGGTGGTAGGGCTCTTCGTCCCCTTCCCCACATCTCCTGCACACGGGATAGTAGTCTGTCCCATTTGGTGGCGGTACTTATTCAGTAAGCAGTGCCCAGTTATTATACCCGTTATTGTTCTCAGTTGACTTCTGGACATGCCTAGAAGTAAGCTGGTTCTTTTCTTGGTTGGCGCCCCTAGAAAGAGTTTAAAATATAATTAAATAATAATATAATATAAAAACTGCTGCCAACAAAATAATACTTTCCCTTATAGGATTAGGTTTAAAAAAATTTTAATAAAATTAAGAAAATTTCGTTTTTCAAAAAAAGATCTGTTTAAAAAAAATATATTTTTTTATTTTTTTTTTTTTAATTATTTTTTTTACGTAAAACGAAAATGCAATATACCATTTACTGCTATATAATGGAATGCGTAGCATTACATATCTTTACGGCTTGTTATATTATAAGGTAATCAAAAATTTATATTTCAAAAATTCACCTGCACGCATAAAAGAATTATAGGTTCAATTAAATTGATTATTTTAAATATAGATACCAGAAATTAACAGATTTTTTAATTACCAAAAAGCATAAATATAGTTAGTTTGGACTTTTTCGTTTAAAAACCATGCCAAACTTTTACATAAAAAGAACGCGGCAGGTAACTTCTTTGGTGTACTTACCCCAGATTTCCTTAGGATTGGTACTTACAGTTATTCTTCGTAGTAAATACTAAGCTCGAAAACCGTATGTGTCAGGTGTACATGCCGCGTTCCTCTTTAGGAGTGCAGTATACAAGGTGTTCGTCTTACAATTTAAGGATTGATTCTACGTCAGAAAATATAAAAAAGTTCCTATACACCTGTCCTATTAGGGTGGACTTTATATTTTTTATTCTCCTTAAAATTTTCATTTAGGTGTAACTAGACAAAAACCTTGTATTTAGTATTTATTTACTACGGTAACGAATTATCAGTGTACCTTCTTTATGTATTTTGATCTAAGGAATTATATTCTAATAATAAAATTACAAAAAAGTTACACAGAAAATAGTTTGGGACAAAAAAGTGAGAAGGCCCCCCGTTTCGCAGGCCCCTGGTTAAAATATCTAAATGAAAATAACATACGAAGATAGGCCTTATTAACATTAATATCTTACATATTTTGAGCCCATTTATTTAAAATTTGGTACAGACAAAAAAGTTCTAACGGTTTAAAAAGTGTCCGGTTATTTTTTTGGGCCACCCAGTATAATAATATGGAATTTACTGACCTTCAGGGCATGGTCTCGTATAAAAATTGTATTTCTAAATATAAAAAATTTTAAATATATTTTTAGATCTGTTTTCCCGCGCAAGCTTTTAAAAGCTTTTCGTTAGTGCTGACATCTAGTGACCAACATATAAAAAAATATTTCTGGTAATGTAGATTTCTATGTTAAACAAAACACCCTAGTATAGTATTCTTCTCCCCGAAATCTGTAATCACAGAACACCATCTTTATGTTGGCCTCTGGCAGCATAACGCTAGATGTCGCCAGGTGGATTAATTTATTTTTTTTGTATTTTAGCAAGAATTATTTAAATTAAATTAATTTGATTTGAAATGTTTCAAATCAAATTAACTACTGTTCAGTAGTTTTACATTGCTATAATAACTATTTTAATGGGCAGAGAGAAACGGATAAAAAAAATCATTTAAAGAACATAGGTAATTTGTTAAACAATTTTTTTCATTAAAAGAGAAAAAATAAAATCTACAATTTAAGAAGGAAAGGAATACAAAATTTAAAAAATGACCTGCTACCAAAACTATTAAACCATAACATATTTTTAAATTATTATTTTAAATATTTGCATATACCTATGTTTTTCGCTTAAAGCGCCATCTAATATTATTTTATGAAGCCCTTAGATGTTTCTACTACTAAGCAATAGATGTCGCAATTGTATTTATTTAGGAATACTGTTCAGACTAAAGCTAACCATACACCAAGGTATTTTTCAGAAAAGCGGAGAATACACGTAGAGTTAATACAAAGTAAGAAATTTTTGGGCTCTCGGGGAAACTAAATATCCTTTCTTTTCTTTATTTTTTTCTTTTATAAACTTTTCATTAGCATCTTAAAAGTCATCTTTTGTGATTACGCTCTGAAAAATTGTAAAAATTTAAGCACCCTAACCTAGATTTTTTTTTTGTTTTAAACCCAGATAAATTGTAAATTATAAAAACGCATTTATATCAAACTTTTCATTTTACTATAGAATATTCTATAATATAGAATCTATATTAGGGCCGCCTAGGTTTTTGTAATTTTTAGCTTTATTAATGTTTTTTTTTCATGGAAAAAGCTTCAAAAAGCCCGCATTACTCGCAGGCTGTGGGTAATTGGCATAGGCCAGAATTACCCCCATTCAAAAAAATTTAAATACAAGAATCACAAAGACTTTTCTTTCAAAGTTTGTGAATTCTTTGTGTCCGTAGGACACAATTTGGGCAGCATATCCATAGCTCGCGGTCTTTACCAAACTCACCTCACATTAGACATATTTTGTGATTCATTGCCATGTTATTTTTATCATCACTTTCATCCGAAGAGGCTTCAGAGTTTTTCTTATATTGTTCAGACGTCTATTGTGCTTTGCTACTCATTCTTTTGTAATTTGGGCTATCTCCAATATCAAAACTTAGATATGACTTATCTGTCGTAATAGTACCCCAAAATAAATGACCTTTATAACCTTATATTATAATTTTGTGTTTTGAGTAAAAATGTACTGAATTTAATTATTAATCTGTTACATAGTCCTAAACTACACTAGAGACTAATGCTACATATACCACAAATGTAACTAATTAGGCTAAATTAATTTGTTTAAATTCCTTTGAAACTTGAAGAGTGATACATCACAACTGGCAAATTGCAATTGTCTCTAATAACTTTCTACTCTACCGATTGGTGTCGATGCCATTTTAGGTACCGTGTACCTGGTATACTATGAACTACTGACGAGTATCATCTGTAATTTGTTTGGTCTTTAAGAGACAGGCTCAGTGCCTATGGCTCATTTATCTAAAATTTGAATTAATTTGAATGGATAATTGGGGGAGTGAGTCTCTGCTCACTGATGCTGATTTGCATCTGTCATGAATTTTTGGGTGTTGCGACGAGGAAGGTGGGAGGGGGATTTGGGGGGATGGAGTAGGGATTGGAGGGAGGTGTGGGGGGAGTGAAACTAGTTCACTGGTGCTGGAGATGCACCTGTCCTGTGTTTGTGGGCACCATTACTGGTTGAGGACATTTTTGATCTTTTTGTAAGTGTAGTGGATTTCATGATCGTAATCTAGAAAATTTGAGATGAGGGGGTTTGGGTGGTCTAAATTGTCTTGTATAAAAGACTTACTGTATCGGATGATTTCCGTTTTTAGGAGGGGCATGTCGAGATCTCTGTGAATTTGGTTGTTCCGCATGAACCAGGGGGCATCAATGCATATTCTGAGTACCTTGTTTTGAAAGGCCTGAAGTTTGGCTGAGAGCGTTTTTTTAAGGGTGATTTTGTTCCAGGCTGGTGCTCCATAGAGGAGTACTGGCTTTAGAGTTTGGTTGTAAAGTAGAAGTTTGTTTTTAATTGATAGGGGGCTCTTTCTCCCTATAAGAGGGTAGAGTTTGGAGAGGCGGGTGTTTGCTATTTGGAGGGTATTTTGGACGTGCTGATCCCACGTAAGATTTTTGGATAGGGTAATGCCAAGGTATTTGGCATGGTTTTCCCAGTTAATGGCTTGGCCGTTTATCTGAATGGGTTGGGGTGGGCCTCTTCTAATCCTAGAGATTAGAATGCCTTTTGTTTTGTTAGCGTTTACTTTGATTTTCCATTTGGAGAACCATTTTATTAGGGCATCCATTTGGCGCTGGAGGGCGGTATGGATGCGCTGGGGGTTTTTAGCTTTTGCTAGTATGCCGGTATCGTCGGCGAACAGGGCTATTTCAGTAGCCTGTGTTTTTGGGATATCTGCGGTGAAGAGATTGTACAGAAGGGGGGATAGTGGGGAGCCTTGTGGAACGCCAGCTTCGATGGGGCGAGTGCTGGACTTAGAGTCGCCTATTTTGATTTGAAAGTCTCTGCCTTCGAGGAAGGAGGCTATGAGCTTGGTGATGCCTAGGGGGAGGCCGAGAAGATGAAGTTTGACTACAAGACCTATGTGCCAGACTTTATCAAAGGCTTTTGCGATGTCCAGGAGGATCAGTCCCGCGGCTTCGCGCCTATTTAATCCATCTGTAATTGAGTCTACCAGGCGAGCCACCTGGTGGACTGTGGAGTGTCTGCTTCGGAAACCGAATTGCTCGTTTGGTAGGAGATTGAGCTCTTCAACTAAAGTTTGGAGTCTGGTTAAGATGACTTTCTCGGCTATTTTGCCCAGAGAGGATAGGAGGCTTATGGGGCGATAACTTTGGGGAAAGGTCGGATTTTGACCGGGTTTTTTGATTACTATTACATCTGCGTTTTTCCAGGACGTTGGAAAATGTCGCAGTCTGAGCATTGCGTTAATAATGTTAACGATGGCCATGATGGTTTTGCGGGGGAGAATTTTTAAGATTTTGTTCGGTATTTGGTCTGGGCCGGGGGCTTTTCTTTTTGGGAGATTTTTGATGATACTTTTGATTTCCTCGGGGGTTGTGGGGGTGATAATGTCGTTTTCGACTTGGGTTGTGATTCTATCGTAGGTGTGCTTTATTTCTCTTTCGTGCGTGAGTTGCTCGTAGTCAGAGTCGTCAGAATCGGGTTCAGAGTCGGTTTCTGGTACAGGGTCAGGAATTGGGGGGTTTGGTTTGAATTGATCTTGCATTGTGTCAGCAAATGCTTCGGCTTTTTCGGGGGTGGAGTAGACGACTCCTCTTAGGCCGTGTATTGGGGGGAAGCCTCTTTGGTGATCGAGGGATAGGGTTTTGGCCATTTTCTAAAGGGATCTATCCTGGGGGTTTAGGGATTTTAGTTTTCCCTCCCATCGGGAGTTTGCTAGGGTGTTTAGTCGGTCTTTGACTTCCTGAGTAAGTCTGTTCGCTTGGCGTTTAATGTGAGGGTCTTGAAGAGTGCGCGCTCTACGTAGAAGGCGGTTTTTCTCTCTGATTAAGTCTTTGAGATCTCGAGGAAGGTCTTGCGGGTTTTAATTTCTACATTTTTAGTTAGTTTGGCTTCATCCATTGCGGATTTAATGACTTGGGTGAGATTGACTACGGCGGTATCTAGTTCTTGGACGGTGTTTATAGGACTGATTGTGGTTTTGGTTTCTAGGAGTTGGGATATGAATGCGAAATCGTATACTGTCTTTTTAGTGTGGTTTGCGGTTGGTTTGCCTCCTGCCGTGATAATGATTGGGAGGTGATCTGAGCTTAATTCGTGTTTTAATTCTATATTAATGTTTAGCGTCGTGTTTTTATACAAAACGATGTCAAGGACGTCGGGAAGGCCGAGGCCATAATGGGTTGGGGAATCAGGTGCGGTAACCATTATATGGTTACGTTGTAAAATATCGTTAAGCCTACGGCCATTGGCCGTAGTTGTTCTAGAGTGCCAAAGGGCATGTTTGCAATTCAAGTCTCCGGCTAGGATTGTTGGGTGGTTGTCATTGAAGTAGCCTTCGATGTCGGCGGGTCTAATTTCCCTATTGGGGGGTACTGACGAGTAGATGGAGTATTTAGTATTTAAACTGAAAAATGAGATATACGATGGCCACCATTACCGCAGAGGCCGCCATTCCCCCCCGTTCCCCTACTTAATTCTCTACAAAACATGTCCTATGTATTCTTGGGCTGCGGCTACTACTACTAGGATTATTTGTCGTTCAACTCGCAACTGGCAATTTTTTAGCAGAAATTCGAGGGTTAATTAATATTTTCGACTAATTTCCATTTTGCGGCACATTTTTAAGTTGTATTGGTTCAACAAAAAAATATATATTATTATAATTATAACGGTTTGTTTATTGTCAAAAATTACAACATAATTATCAAAAATATAAATATAAACAAACAATATTAGCTCAATAAAATGTACACTTGTGCGTGAGCGTAGGGGTTAATCTTAAAAAAAAATCGAAAAAAGCTAAAAGTAAGATTGACGTAATTTTTTCAGGAAAAAATATTTTTATTATAAGGATAAATAAAGATTTTTGTATGAAATATATTATTTTAGGTTAAAGATTTCTGTAATTAATTAGTCCAAACCGTTTTGAAAATAAGAGTGTGACTCTAGGCAATAATGCTAGCATTGAGCGGTTTTAAAATGCATTTAATTTCTATTATTTTTGATTGTTTTAAGATAGTTTTAAAGTATATAAAAAAGAACACAAATAGCTGTGATTTTATTTTGTACTATTTATTGGCTGCGCCAAGTCGATTATAGCTATTACAGTGGATGTAAAGTGTTTAAGAACAGCTTAAAAAAATCCTAAATACAGCAAATTAAATTACCGAAACAAAGCTAAACGCTGGTTTCAAATGCGAGGTACAGCCAATTTAAGCTGTAAAATCTAAGCGTGTTACTTGTAACTTAAAAGGTAGGTAAGTAGTTATAATAAATAGGTAGATACTTTGAAATAATTTATTAAAACATAAAACTTTACAATAACAAAAAGAAAATAATTTACACGATAAATAAAAATCAACATAAAATAAACTATCAATAAATACATATTTACAAAAACAATTTGTCTACTTAAATTGACGAATACAACATATAGAATGTATATAAAATTAGAATTGATATCAATATATAAAATTGAATGTATTTGTATTTTTCATAGGTATTTTTCGTATTTTTCTTATATTTACGATGAAAAATTCATTTCGTATACTTAGCCACTCCATATTTAATGGTGAGCTCTTTAAAGACACGTATGTTTTGTTTATTCGCCAACTAATATTTATTTTGAAATTTTTAGTATTAAAAATATTTACATAATTATACATAAGTGATTCGGTGATATGACAATTTTTATAAAATATATTCCTAAAAAGTACGTTGTTTTATACAGAGAGAAATTTTACAAAACCTAAATTTGACTGGTCCATTAAATATTTTTTTAAATTTAAATTTAATCCCTTTAAAATAAATATAACAACTTTTTTATTTAAAAATAAATTTTAATGTATAGGTGCTTTGCTTATATGTACAAATAATTACTTTTTTGTGTTGAAAAGATTTAAACCTTTTTTTTTAATATCAAAGAAACCTAGGCTTTATTGTAAATGTGAAAACATAGATAGTACTTAAGTATATAGCAAAAACTAAAAAAAATTGGTTTATTTTTTATTTTTTTTCTTATTTTTAGGCATAGCAATTATAAAAAAACAATTAAATCGAAAAATTATCATTAGTTTGGTCTTTAGAGGGTAAGGGTTATTTAAACCATACATAAACAATAATAGGTTTTCCAGATTATAAAAGTTCTTGGAAGAGGGAAATCATAAAAAAAGTTTTATGCAAAGTATATATAAAAAAAAGTTATACTATTCCAATAATTAATTTGGTTTTTCGTTTTTCCCTGTATAAAATTTTTAGAATCCCAGCTCTAAGCGATATGTATATTTCGGTAGATATGCTAAATAATTAAAATTTTATTATGTGCAGGCAATATCTTCTTAAAATTAATTACTTACAATTTTTTACAATAAAACTACAAGTATCATTGTAATCACAGTTAAGGTAGGTATATAGCAAAAAGAATACGTATTTAATAAAAGTACAATTTTCTTAAAAATAAGCCTAACCTGTTGGCTAATAATAATGTGATTAAAAGGAAGAAAATTACAAAAATATCAATATTCACAAACGGATCGATGTTTTTTTTTTGTAATTGGTTTAGTAAGTCATATTACCCCAACATTTTTGTAGTCAAATTTACCATGGTAATTTGCTATTACAGATCATTTACAACAGCAAATTGCCACGGTAAAATGGATAAAAAGGGAAATACGATGATATTTGGGTATTATTTCTTGATGACGTTAGGCCGAATTCAATGGAGTCAAAAACTTTGTGAACTAGTGTATTTTAAGCTAAATTAATTCAGTTAAAGGTTGGTTTACTTCTTGGTGATAGTAACAGTTTTCTTAGATAAATTGGATACCGCTTATCTAAAAGGAACCAAGCGACATTTTTAAAGAAATTTTCTTAGGCATTGGAATATGTTGAACTTAGCCTAAAGAACCTATTCCCATGCCTGACAATTTTGTTAAAAATATCGCTTTTATAAATAGACCTTTACTGCCCTCCCAATCAAGAAGGTTGTATCTGTATATTTTATCGTTTTGAGAAAAACGATATAATACAGGGTGTCACAAGAAGTATTGCCTACGAATTATCTCAGTAACTATAAGATATAACTCTTTGAAATTTGCAGTGCTTACATCCATTAAAAAATGTATATTAAGTTATACCAACTTTTGATTTTACGCCTTATGCAAATTTGAGCTATCCCTTATATTTACCGAGATATTTCGTAGGCAATACTTCTTGTGACACCCGGTATATTTTTGTTTAATATTATCTTTTGCCATATATTTTTGACAGTTTATTTTTTTAATATATTTTTGATCCACTTCTGTTCTTAAGAAAATTGTGCTTTTTTAAAGCAAGTATTGAAATCTGTAAGGCGAACCTATCGAAGTGTGACTCAAGGGACAATTGGTATTGATATTATTTTTAAATAATACCACTTGTTCTTTGGGAGGTTTTAAAAGATTCCCCTGTAACAGAGTGGTCACCCTGTATATATTGAGTATTTATATTTTTATTTTTATGGTTATTGAACGTGACATAGCATTGTTCTTTTTTGCTGTTTGTTTTTACAGATGCTAATATTATTAGTATTTGGGAAGCTTGTATTTTGTGTAATTGAGGCGTTTACATAAAAAGGGTGTACATTTTTATTAGACTAATTAATTGGTTAATTCGGTTTTCTTAATTAATAAATATGGGAATATCTTTAATGATGTTGTTTTAGATACTGGCAATAGTTAGGGATTGTTTGTAAAAATGGTTTTTTCTACTTCGAAGCAATGTCATGAAAATCAATATCAATCAATATGTAGAAGTAGTTTTTTTAATCATTTCGTTTAAGTAAATTTAAATTCATTTTCAGTAATTTTAAGTAATTCAATTTATTTTGATCGAAAACTCCTCAGATATTTACGTTAATAGTTTTATGACTGGTATATCGGCATCTCTGGGAAGGGACGTTTGGTCTGTTTTTAGTTATGGTCAAAAAAGGGGATTCGGAAATATGTAGTCGTCTAGTTAAGTTGGGTCTTAAGGGAATTTTAGAATTAACGTAATATGTGAAAATTTAAAGTCGCGAGTATAGAAATATCTGAAGGGTAAAGATACTATGTTAAGCTTAACTTAACTTTCAAATTAAAATATTTTGTTGTTTTTTATTTGTTTTTAACTTTTCATTTTTCTTTCATTAAATTCTTTTCATTGTTGTTTAATCCATTTGTTTTATTGGCAAGATATATTTTAATTAATTTAAAATATATTTGAAGTTTCTTTACCTTTCGCATATCTACAGTTTGTGTTATAAGAAGAAGTCTTCGCTGGAATAAGAAAGTCAGATAAGTATTAAGTAGTAATTAGATTCCTATATTAACATTTGTAATCATATGATATATAATATTGTGGTAATATTATGTAATATTATTACTGGTGGCACGCTACCCAAATAGCAACTATACAGCTGTTTGCATTTGATACGCCTCCAAATAATAGTGTGTGGTTCTAAATTAATGTCTTAGATAATTAATATTTTTGGCTTAATTGAGACCAACGCGCTATTACACCCCCACAAAGCAAGAAGGTATCACACTTTCCCGATGGAAACAGTTCGACGGGGCCACCTTACTACAGGAAAATTAATGAACACATAAATTTTATAAACAATAGAAAATAATGGATACAGATTTATTGAGCACTATTAAATTTTTGTCGCTGAATATAAAAATTAGGCTCTTCGATATTTAGCTCTGTCTATATATCCATTCAAACAATCTTCACCAAATTTTATGATTTTTGGGAAAAATTTGTTTAATTTTTTATGTCACAATAATTTGCACTGTTTTCATGTGGAGACGATTCACTGGAACAATAACTTTGCCCGGGATCGGAAAGTAACGGCTATTTGGTAGTCCCTACCAATGGGGCTGACCCGTAAGTTTGAGAATTGCACGTGGGCAATGCGAAGGGATTCATGGAGGCGAATGGAGAAGACACTAGGCCCATTCCTGCAAAAAAAGAAAGAATAATTAATTTATAATAATTTTTTATCTACCATAAAACGTTATACAGCATGTTTATTCTACTATTAGACATTTTAAAGCAAATACATGTATAAATGTGGCAACAACGCATGGGCATTATCTACATGTTTAAGCGGTCTGCTGGCTGAGGGGTAAGTTTGATTAGGACGGGTGTACTGCCCTCCTTAGGATGAACGCGGCAAATCTAGTCAGGCGCGCGTAGATAGGATTTTTTCTTAGGGGGGGGGGGGATTATAGAATAAAAAAAAACTCTCTCCGAAAAAAGTCTTTATCCCTGAGCGTTTCTACAAAAATTGGCGCCCCCTATCAAAACAAAAAAAAAACACCCTCCGAAAAAAATCTTTGTCCCTGAGCGTTTCTACAAAAGTTGGCGCCTCTACCAAAACAAAAAAAAATACCATAAAAAAAAACTTTGTCACTGAGCGTTTCTACAAAAACTGGGGCCCTGGCGCCCCTACCCAAACAAAAAAACACCCGCTGTTATTTTAGTTTTTAATTCTTTTATTTAAAATAACAAAAAAATATAACAAATACAGATTTTGGGGTGGGGGAGATAAATAACCCCTCTGCCCCCCATATATACGCGCCTGAATCCAGTTAGCAATATAGTCGATATTTTTGTACTGCTATCTGGATTTGCCGTGTTTATCTTAAGGAGGGCAGTGTAGTTGGCTGGTTTGGTTTGGTTTAAAGTTATAAATTGTTCGAATCAGTCCTAACCAATACAGACTCAAATTTTAGTTACGTGGTACAACAAATTTTAAGCCCTCTTGGTCAGGAGTCCTGACTCAGGACTAATTCAGACAGTTCTAAGCTTGAAACCAAAATAAACCTGGAATTGCGCTATAATGCTCGGACGCTGTTGCCAAGTACATTGCCTATATTTAACCTAACGATAAACACATGGTATGTCTACATAGCTATAGCTATAGTCTATAACTTAAGTTTTTTATAAATTGCCTAGTTAAGATAGTTATGACGTCTGACCTATGATAAGAAAATTTAATAATAATGCTAGTTTTAGCTTCTAAACAAACCTTCTGAACATTTCAAAAGAATATCTTTTTAGGGCCCAGGACTTCTGAACCTCTTGGCCCACCCGGTTAATTCGGACTTCATTAAAATTCACGGATCCTAACAGTAACTGTACCAGTTAGTAGTAGTAGTAGTAGTAGTAATGGTGAGGAGGTCAAGCCAGGCAACTAGACCATATAGGTCATTTTTGCCTACCCCTGTGTTACTAGTTTTTCTACTCTAACGAGGATTTTTGTTGTGGTACCCCGGGATCTACAGTTTAGCGAGGAATCCGAATCTCGTTTGTCGGCTTTTTTGGCTAAATGAGCGACTTTGATCCTTAAGTTTATTAGCTGCCAGTGCATTGGACCGGCGCCAAACTACTTAAGGATTATTTTCGCTTGCAGCCTTAGTACAGATCTTGATTGCTTGAAAGTCCCTAAAGTAAGCTCGGCCAACAGACCTGACAGCTACAGAGTTGTTTCGGCATGAAAAATCCTTAACATAAAATATGTAATAAAAATATTTGAAACTGTTTAACGAAAAACGCTTTTTCGTCGGAGCATAACTAGCTAGATAAATCGCAAACACAAACAAAGCGAAAAAGCAAAACAAAATTAATTTGTTAGACACCTAATTAATTCCATTAAAAGTTTAAATGTAGTCTTATTAAGTTGAGATACTACAATTTCAAGCTAAATAGAGATTCACTACAAAAGTAACTTGTTACATTCATGAATTTTTATGGTCTTACACACAAAGAAAAAATATTTTAAAATAAAATATTTGTGATACTTCTTTTAAATACTTGTACAAGTATAAAAACACTTGATATGAATACATGGCGCCTGTCTGAGTGAATTTAGTTCGATCATTTTGCAACCCTACTTTTTTTTCATAAATTCATTTAGGGCGTCCTATAGATCATTTTTACAAAAAATTTAAAAAATCTATCGGTCTTTATATTAGTTGAAATTTATATTAGTTGAAATGTTATAGGTTATTTTAAGTAATTATGAGTGTAGTTTTAGGTTTCAAACCGTATAGTGTAAATATAGTGTAAAATTAAAGTACAAATACATTAATCATAACAATATAACCTAAAATAAAAATAGTATTGTTTACAAGATATATTCGGTAAAAGTACGCAATATATCCTGTACTATTACCGTAGATATCGGTAAATAATAATATATCTTTTGAAAGAAATAAATGTTAAATAGCTTGAGAAACGTTCGCTCAAATAAAGGATTTTTTTTCTGAAAACAATCAAAGTTTAAAAATGTATTCATTTTGAAAAATCCACGCTGTATACACGATGTATTTGAAATTGCCACAATAATTAAGGAGTACATCATAAAATACGAAAAAAGTTCCTGTAAACAATTATGTCTAAAAATGCGTCATAAGGGAGCTAAAAAACGGTTATTAATTAATAATTAAGAAACCCTAGTTAAAATAACCACATGACAATTACATGACAATAGGCCTTATTAAGCTTAGATCATATGCCTGTAATTTGCTTATGTAGATTTAAGTGGCAATAAAATTCTATTCTATTCTATTCTATTCTATTCTATGGAAAACCTCGTTGCTATAGCTCAAAGGGTCCTCCACCCTGTATTTGCAATTTTGGCGAAGGCGCATGCATGAGTAAATTGTAAAAACAATCCTAGAGTCGGATGCGTGTCGATTTCTAAACAATTTGATAGTACAATATTTTAAGAAGGCTATGATATATAAACTTGACATTTAAATCAAAGATTTTTTACCACGTAGATAATTGTTGGTCCAAATTTTAAGTTTCTGTTTCAAAGCGTTCTTGAAATATCGTTAATTTTTTAATTTTATTCGCAGATGACTTGCAGCTTTACATATACCATAAATCATTCATTTAAATTATATTAATAGTCAATATATTTAAAATTTTACGAACAATCAATAAAATGTTATTTATCTATAAAACAATATAGAAATCTCTATAAACTTGATGAATACATTAATCTGTAATAAATATATATTCAGTAGAAAATTTCCGATCAACCATTAAGTTTTGTTAATAAAGGGTTACCTATAAAAAAAATTGTATTGAAACGATTCCAAATACGTTTTAAAAATTACTTTTTAATCGTTTCTATGCGTTTCAATACGTTTCAATATGACATTTTTTATAGGGTAGGTATATGTTATAGTTAGATGGTATAAAGAACTTTCGCTTTCGGATTTAGACCGTGTTTTCAACGTTTTGTCTCTTACTGCTAGATATTAATCGGAAACTGATTAATCCCTGAAGATGTCTCCAGCAATAAGAGAACTTAAACACTTAAATTAAGCATTTGCTTCAGTTGTTTATACATAAACCTGTAAAACAAATGCCTAATTTTATATATACAAGAATGGTAATCTTTAATTCAAATTATTTAAAAGATAAAACATCCTACTATTATTTCAGTATGGGTTAACAGGTTATTGCAAAAGCAATCCAGTTAACATTGACTCGTTTATTGGTACATTTTTTTGGAAATTATATCCATGAACTATAACCACATTTTATTATCGAAACTATAATATAGTATGAAGAATAGCATACTACACACATTTTATTAGTTAACTAAAACAAACAATGACGTCACACTTACTATTCTTAGTAACCATGGACCCCTAGGTGGTTTGCTCGCATAGTAAGTATTTCTATCCTTTTCTATCATATTTCTGTCCTTTCCGAATCATATTTTTTTGACTTTTTGTACAAGATTGTTTTGCCACTTTTGCAAGAATCTCGGCAAGAGTGAATTCTATTGATATTATTTTAAACAATCGTCAGATATCATTCGTATATTAGATACGATAAACGAGTTAAATAAAAGTAAGTAATTTATAAGCTTTATGCAAAAATGTTCTTGCAAAGTTAGGACAAGCCTATTTTTTTCCTTGTAGACCTCATTTTTGGTTCCCAATTTCAAATATCACAAAATAAACAACTCAATCAACTTTTTAACCTCGAAAAAGATTTTACTTTTACTTTACCAACTAACTATGACGTCATTTAAACAACACTCTCTAAACCACACTAGTATGTTATAGTTAAGATAATAAAATTTGGTTTATATATAAACTAAATAAAAATTATCAGTATGAACCGTGCATGTTAATTTAATGTGAACACGTGAGGATCTTAAAATCACGCCCCTGCCCCTCTAGTTACGCCATCGAACCTTGCTCCTTTGTGCAAAAATAGACTCACGGCTGGTGTTAAATTGTTTGATGTGGTTTACTTATGACCTTTAGTCTTTGTAAACAATTACTGCAGTAATTGCGAAAATATTTAAAATTATTTTAACAAAAAACGGTTTATTTAACCCCACTAAATCTACTTAGTTGTAACAGCAAAACGTTTACAAAAGCAAATGTTACACAATTAGCAAAGGAATAGGGGTTGAAAATGTTAAAAAACAATGTAAAAATGTGCATTTTCGGCAGAAAAGAACCTTGTTTGTCGGTTAAAGACAAAATTTGTTTTAGAAAAAAAGTATATTTTTATATTTCTTGACATCCAAGTGCTGAAATAGTAAAACTATATAAAAGGAATTCCATTTATAAAAATTATAAGACTTAATTGCATTCACCTTTAAAAATTTCCGCTGTACTTATCCTTTAAAACATGCCACTATCCGAGCGATAATAGTATATTACATAACTAGTGTGGAAAGTGACATATTTCACGCGAGTGGGAAGGTTTACGAACGAGCCGTCAGGCGAGTGAGGAAACCCCACGAGTGTATGACATACACTTTCCAACGAGTTATGTACACTATTTTTCCTACGATCCCGACAAAAATATGAAGTTTCTTATTTTAAAATTTTCTAATTTTTATTAATTTTTAAGAAAAGCAAAGCACAAAATAATTATAAATAGCATACAAATTTATATATGTAGGCATGTCAAACATGAAATATGCTTTTCATTTAGCTTTTTTTTCTTGGTTTTATACTTAATACAATACATAGCTGTTTAATGGGTTGCCTATTCCTAAATAAATGCAAACTTGAGTTAAATTAAATTAGATTTCTGTGGTTATGGTGCCATATAATCATACTGTTTTACATTTTATAAGAAAAATACTGTGTATTTTGATGTTTTTTATGTAATGTAAGGTAACTAAATAAAAAATTAAGTAATTTTTATAAGATCTAGACTGTCTAGACTAGAAAGTAATGATCAGAATAGTAACGTTATAACTACAGTTTCTATTTTTGACATGAAAAACAGAAATATTTGGATTAAAAAACATAAAATATATCAAAAAAGGCTGTGGTGAAAGGTGGAAAATGGTTTATAAAACAAGATGAATAAAATTTTTAGAATCTACGAGGTAAATATCTAAATAAAATTAGGCAAACCTCCATACATAAATATCAAACGAGTGTGATATAAAAATATCAAACTAGTGCGATATTAGGCGTTTTCTAAAGAACAAAAGAGTGTGCTAAATGTAATTTTCATAGAGGATCGTCGAAAAAACAGCATTACAGGCTCATAAAAAAAGTTCGATTACTATTAACAAGACTAAATTTAACAATGAAAAAGGTCGCTGACCCCCTTCATATAAGAAATAAGCTGATTTGGTTAAATTTAGGTTTGGACTTTGTTTTAAGAAAAATAAAGTCTGGTTAAGAGTAATTGATGTTTATATTTTTTTTGGGCCTTTTTTAGCAATAAAAAATAGCAATTAAGTGACATGCGGCTTAAAGTATTTATTCCTAAAGATATAAAATGTTATAATATTATTAAATATTTAAAAATTGTTAAAAAAAAAATTAAAAGTTAAAAGGGAATCAACTGCTTTTTTGACAATAATTGATAGTCTATTTTATTAAATTATAGTGTACTGTTAAATTTATTAGTTTATAGTCGTTTTGGGACCTTGCACACAGGTATTTTATACGATATTAGACTATTACATTACATACATTACAAATACCTAAATTAATTAATTATTGGGTAATCATTGCTAAAACTTTTCGCAACCATTGCAAGATAACAAATTATATTTTTTCTGTGTGCATTTAAAAACAAGGACCGTTTTCGGCGAAGGTAATCAAATAATATACTAACATTGTACGGCCAAGTGATGCCAACCGGTGACTGGTTGATGGTGGAAAAGCGCGGGAGCAGGATTGGGGTGGCTGGGGGCTGGAGCCTCGATCCCCCTTATCACGGGGGCGAACGCGCTTTTCTCTTTGTTCGATGCCCCTTCCGTCTTAGTCGTGCCATTGTGCTCGCCGTAATGATAATGAACATCCGGTGAAACTAAAATAAAAAATTAAAAAATTTGAAATTTTGAAATTTAAAATTTTAGACACTGTTTTAAAAATTATATAATGACTAGCAGGATATCGTCATTTCACTTTCTTAACCTTGTATCTCCAAACAATACATTCGATTCTTACCACTAATAAATTCTGTAAATGTGACCGGTAAAATGCAAACACCAATTAATTATACCAATGAGTTTATAAGGTTATCTGTATTGGAATAATTATAATTAATAATTAATTAATTAATTAATTAATAATTATTAATTTTTATTATACATATTATTATTATTAATTGTAGTTTTAATAAGTCACCAGTCATCATGTACAGAATAAATTAATGCAAAAAACCGAAAAATTATTTTTTGGAGATACGAGGTTGGGAAAGTAACACGACGATATACAATATATTATACAGTGTGTGTCAAAATAACTTTTTGGTATATTTTTGATATGCTTAGGGGGCACAATGGAGACAGGGGGGCAAAGAGGAACATTTTTTTAATACAGGGAAGAAGAGAAAGAGAGAGAGAAGGTTGTTTAATGCATCGTTTTAAAGCTTCTAACATTCTCTATTTGCCCACATATTTTTTATTTTCTTCAGTGATATTTTCAAGGGTTTAAAATAGGGTTAAAAATGGTAATTTTCGTCAAAATTTATTTAAAAAAATAAAACAATTTTTGAAAAATGTTTTTTTTTTCATGATGCATGTACGTCAATTATACTTTTAAACTAATTTTAAATGATATAAATAAAATTTTACAAAAATAAAACTTAAAATTCTCTATTCGACTATATAGTTTTTAGTTTTACGTATTTTTAAGGTTTTCATTTTTCAAATTTTTTTTTTGCTTAAAAATGAGATTTAGCGCATATTGAAAAATTCCAAAATAGCTAAAAATAACGCTGGATAAATGATCAAAATTTGCATTACGTAATACTTGAACGTTTCCTTAGGGCTCATTTCCGGACCAACCTTTATAGGATTTTTTTTTCATATTTTTTAACGTAGAATCACCTCTTAAATTTCTCGAACTTATTTCTGAACAACCCTGTATACAGTAAATTTTATAAAATTGCTTATTCCATAGAGTCAAATCAGATGTAAACAAAATTTTAACGGTATTTATAATATAAAATTCCGGTAATGCGTACCGGAATTTTATATTACAAACTAAATGTATATCAGTTTTACGAACAAAAACCGAAAATTTATTCTTTACATCAAATTTTACAGTATGGAATATTACAGTATGTTAATTTTATTTAAAAAACGGTATATAAAACGTAAGTTTATTTACATGTTAACCTTTACAGTCTAAAGGGGGCGACGTCAATTTTCCAATTTTTAGATTTTCTGATAATAATTTTTGCCAAAGCTTTATGTTCTTGTGTACCAATAAAAATATTTTCTAATAATAATTTTTATCCAAAAAATATGTATACCAAAGAAATTTTTTTCCAATTTTAATATATTGTCTAATACTTTTTTTAATTTATTCCAATTATTATTTTAACCAACATTTAAAATTTTCAAATCTTTTATTTACCCAATTAAAAATATAATAATTTATTATTAGTTCCAATTAAATAATTGTTACAATGTTTATTTTAACTAATAAAAATTGTATTTCAATGAATATATTTTTCAAAGCTATTATTTTCCAACCGTCAATTTTCCAAAAACACCAAAAGAATGTCAGCCAGATGGCGCTAAAAATCCATTATTTATAACCTCAGACAAATGAAAGAGATAGACCAGGAATGCGGGAAAAAGTACCTTTATCATTTTGCAATGCTTTATTATAATAATCAACAAAAACAACAAAAACAATAAATATCTCATTTTCCACTGGTTCCTCTCATGGAAATTTGATAATTTGGTAATATGCTAGCTATGTTAAACGTTAACAAGCTCTAGTAAATGCCAGGAGTCTATCTCCTTCATTTGTCTGAAGTTGTAAATAATGGATTACTAGCGCCATCTGGCGCACATTCTTCTGGTATTTTTGGAAAATTGACGGTTGGAAAATAATAGCTTTGGAAAATATATTCATTGGGATAAAATTTTTATTAGTTAAAATAAACACTGTAACAATAATTTAATTGGCCTAAAATTAATTTGTATAAAATTATAAGTTAGATCAATTTTTAATTAGATAAATTAATCAAATGTAATTTATTAATTTTAGTTAAATAAATAAATAGGACAATAAATGTTTGGAAATAATATTATTAAGAAAAAAAAAGCAAACTAAATAAAAATAATTATTATTAGAAAATATTTTTATTGTACACAAGAACATTTGGATGAAAAATTAATTAGGCTAAAATTATAGTTGGAAAATATATGATTGGAAAAATAAAGCTTTTGCAAAAATTATTATTGGAAAAATCTAAATTGGAAAATTAACGTCGTTTGGAAGTTTACACGTCTAAATGTATCTTTTTTCAGTGTAGTTTACTACATAATACGAAGCACTATCCCATTTTCCTGCTTGTTTTAGTTATGCTTTTGGGTTAATTTAGCAGACTCGACTGTACAATATTTAATTATGTTTTTGCTCGAAATAATTATTTCACACATTCCTTTGACGATTATGCCATTTCATCCCAAATTGTATATTTATACATAAGCATTGTATAAAATTAAAATTGTTATACAGATAATAATAAACACGGTTAAAATAATTTAAAGCAGTTATTTTAATTAAGTGCGATATTAGGTTTTAATATTTTCTCGTGCTGAAAAATAATTATTTAAATAATTATAATTCAAGGGTTGCGACAAAAGAGGCTGGAAAATTGTTTGAGAGAATGAAATTTCAAACATAAAAATACTATACCCAATTGCGAAAATCAAAAAATATTGAGATCCATCATTTAACGTACGTATACTTATAGTGAAGAGATATTATTTAAAAAAAAATCTAACTTTTAGTCATCATTCACTTTATTAATAATTTAGGTTAGTTACCGATTTCGATTATCATCGTCAGACTACAAGAAATTACATAAGTTAGAGATTATTTTAAGAAAAACAAAGTTTATCTTACCTAGCCAAAAATATATAAAAATACTATATCCATAAAAGGTAAAAAACAACCATAAGAAAACATTTATAAATGTAAAACACAGTAACGTAACGTCCACTTCAATTTACAAGACAATATTAACATAATATTAACAATAAAATTACAAAAAAAGTGTTTAAACATACAGTATAAAATAAATAACTGTCAAAAATCAATAATCAATATTAGGGATGTACATATATTGGAACTTTATGAAGAATTAGAGATTACTAGTTTTGCTCGTAAGTATCCTATTTTTTTTTTAAATAAACAGCTTACGTTCCCCTGTTCTACTACTACACTTTTTAGCTTTTTTTTGTAATACTTGCGGTTCTTAATATTTTAATTTCAATTTTTCAGGATTGTGTTGAACAGTGTTTAAAAATATTTTACCCATCCCTTTAAATGCTTACACCTATTCTTCTTCCTCTTCCTTTTCTTTTTCTTTCCTTCTTCGCTTTTCTTTTCCTGTTTCTTCCTCTACTTCTCTTTCTTACACACCTTAGCTTGAACATCCCTAATATTGATTATTCATTTTTGACATTTATTATTTTTATACTGTATGTTTAAAGACGTGTTTTGTAATTTTATTGTTAATATTATATTTATATTGTCTTGTAAATTGAAGTGGACGTTACGTTACTCTGTTTTACATTTATAAATGTTTTCTTATGGTTGTGTTTTACCTTTTATGGATATAGTATTTTTATATATTTTTGGCTAGGTACGATAAACTTTTTTTTTAATAATCTCTAACTTGTATGTAATTTCTTGAAGTCTGACGATGATAATCGAAACCGGTAACTAACCTAAATTATTAATAAAGTGAATGATGACTAAAAGTTGATTTTTTTTTTAAATAATATCTCTTCACTATAAGTATACGTACATTAAATTATGGATCTCAATATTTTTTAATTTTCGCAATTGAGTATAGTATTTTTATGTCTGAAATTGCATTCTCTCAAACGATTTTCCAGCCTCTTTTGTGTATTAAAAGAAAATGAGTACGGATAGTCTTCGTTTGTAGTTCTGCGAACTACCTTTATCTAGGGAAAAGTAACTAGATGTTACTAGAAGAGAGGAACTTGTTCTTTACTTATTACCGCATTTTTACACTTAGTTTTAAATAAGTCAAACGGTTATTTATGTAATAGTAATCGCCTTATATTTTTTACTCAAAATTGTAAAATTATATTTTCTCTTTCCAATTTTTAAACGTATTCATACAGGGTGCCCCATTTAAAGTTGAATAAAACCAAACTATAGTAGTACTCAGAAATCTAGGTCATCACGTATATTAACTTTACTTAAATAAGCATATACTTGCATCTAAAAATAAAAAATATATAAGAAAACCTGTAAAACAGGACCTATATATATTTAGGAATTATTTAATAATTTGAACTTACTGGGTGTTGAGTTGAATATTCCAGCCGAAGGTGAACTCGGCAGCATATTTGACAACTGAGCGGTACTCGTGGGTGTCGTACTTCCATATCCGTTCATGTTACTCCCGTATGACCCTCCGTTTGAGGAGTGAGGTGTTGAGGCACTTGAGCAATATCCTCCTCCACGTGGCGAGACGCTACTACTCTGGGTCCGGCCGTACTCCTCTAAAAGAAAAACCCTACCGGTAAAAACCCACAGTCAGTAAAACACAGGTTACTCCAATCAAATGAAGATTTATTTAAAAGAGTTTTCTCTAAAGTTAAGATCGTGGAATACGAGTTTGGTCTCTTATTACCAGATCCAAATTCTGGTGATTACAAAAGTCTTTAGCAAGAAAAGACGAAATAGTAACAAAATAGTTCGAAAATCACTTGTTGATTCAAATTATAATGGTAATTGAATAATCTAGAAAGATTTTCTTAAATTAATAAGATCTGTATAACATTTATAACAGCGTTGCAGTGGTACTTAGATAAGTGGTCCCAGAAGTGAAAACATCGTCAGATAAATTATGTGAAATAGAAAACGATGCTTTATAATGCGCATATCTAGATCCATCTTTCTTTTTAAATAAAGAAGTTGAAACGGGTTTATTACTGAAAAAAGTTTCGGAAGATTTGTTACTGATCTGTTCTAAAGTAAAATTTTAGCAAGCCAACATAATCAAAAATATTTTTGAGTATAGCTTGGTTTTTAGTAAAAATGGGAATTCTTTAAATTAAAACTAATCACAATATAACTAAGAAAACAAAATTTTATGGAATAATGCAATTAAGGTGTTTTTTTATTATAATTTTAACTTCTTTAAGTGACAAATTAACATCCAAGTTGGATTACCAATTTCTAACAGTTTATAGAAGATAATATCATTATTAGATATGTTTATTTTTGATAGAAAATTTAGAGAGAAATGTTGAAACGATAGGCAAAATAGAAAAACCTACTTATTTTAAGTGCTCATAACCAAATGCTCAGAAAGAGTCCAAAACAATGCTTTTCCATAAACGATCCGAAGAGTGTCAAAAAAAATTGTATAGGTTAACCACTGCCAGCGATCCACTGGTTAATAATCAGGGCAAAAAAAAACTGTATTTGCATGCGCTCAAATACAACCAATAACATACTGTATATGTATACATTTATAATATTAATATCAAGCGTACGCTTAGGCGCGTTTCTTGTTATTTTATCGTGCGCATGCAAAAGAAAGGTTATTTTTACGCTGGTTCATAAATCTATCTTTATTTTCTTGGCAAAAATCCTTAATCTTAAGATGCTTGGAAAAACATATTATTTTTAATAAACTCTTTATGGAATCCATATGTTTTTCATGGTTCCTGATTAATTTTATAAATTATTGACAAAACGAGGCACATTTCTTCTTCACTTATTAAATATAGAAACTTTATATAAGCCCAAATTATTTGGTCACATTTTAAAACCAATTTTTAAATACATCTTTTCCAGTATTGGCTAAAAACTCGCATGCCAATACTGGAACAAAGACTTGTCCAAAAATTGGTTACTCCGTCTCGAAATGCGGCAGCCGTATTGTTTCCATTTATTAATAATTAAACACCTTAATTGCTAAATCTATAGAACAAAATAATTACATTAAAAAAAGAATGAAGGACAAGCACCTTCTGTCCACTGACCGTTTCCGTTGTCTTGCACACTGACCGCCAATTGGCCCGTATACGCGTTAAATGTGGTCGACATCCCATTATTGCCCATCGTGGGCGATCTGGGCGCCGATAACGACAGTTGATTGTTTCGAGGCATCGTGTATAACGCTTCTGCTAAATCCGCAGCACGTTTCAGGATTATTTCCTGCAAATGATAAAATTATTGGGTTAATATCGATAATGGGTAATATTATAATAATATCAGTTTACGATTTTACAATACACAGTACAACATAGTAATGTTTGTACATCAAAAGCATTCAAAATAATTCTGAGTATCCTCAGGTTTAATCAGTTTCATTCGTAAAAATAAAAAAAAAATAATAACTTAAAATTTAGAAAACAAATTTAAAAGAAACATAGACACAAGTTTATTCTATATTTGAATCTATTAACATTATTTTTTTATAAAAATAAGGAAAATAAAATCTTTACTCTATATAATTTTTTTTTGTAATTTTGTTTTGTTTATATTACTAACAAGTATTTTAAGGATAATTATATAAAGGAGGAAGGATTTGTAAATTGTTACATACAAGACAAAAGCTTTCTAATTTCGAAAAATACTAAATTTTAAGATAACTATCTAACACTATTCTTTTCTTAAATTAGTTTTTTGGTTTTTAATATTGCAATAAAACAGAGTTTATTGCACTAAGCTTCGTCTTTTTTCACACCAATTTTTTTTAAATGGAATTTTGTATTAAAACTGATTTTTTTCAGTTTTTTGCATAATGCCATAAGCAACCTAACATTTATGTTCACATCGCTTATAGATATTCTGTACCCTTAATATACATAATAGTAAATTTAATTTTAGTAGATTTTCTAATTATTCAAAAACATAAAACAGAGAGACTTTTTTGACGAATAAAGCAGAATAATTCTAACTGATATCTGTATCAAAATAGCTGGTAATTAATTATAAAAATAACAATCCGATTTTTTTAGGGTTTGATAATATGATAATTAAAAAGAATAATTAAAAAAGTAACTAAAAGTATATTACCTTTGGTAGTTTTTCAGGGTCGCCAGGATGCCTGGGTATAAGTTTTTGCAGTCGCTGAAAACCATAGTCTATCGTGGGTTCATTTAACGCTGCAAAAATAAAACTAAATATTAACAAAAGTTTTATTAAGTTAGGAACAAAAGTTAACTAAATAATGACTTCAAAGTTGCACTAAACGTTTGCAAATGTTATTAACACCACATTATTTATCATTAGTTTAGTTTCATCTTTTTTATTAGTCTTCTATTAGTCCAGGAAATTTAACTCTAATTCTAGAAAAAATCCAATATTGCTTATTGAACGTAATAACCATGAACGTAGAGAATAAGGTCTGGTAATTTGTAGTTCCATTTGGTTACCAAAAAGCGCTGGTATCTACTAGCGAGATCGGAAGCCTTCTAGATCATAATTTTATTTTTTAAATGGTACTTAGTCGGTGGCTGCTAGATGGCGCCATGCGTAAACAGTGACATTATAAACATATGTTCAAAGTGAAGTTTATTTTTAGTGTGTGTTTTTATGAGAACATCTTCTTTGGTTATTCTAAGGTAAGTTATAGATACCTGGTATATGATTTTAGAAATAACAATCAAGTCTCTAAATCTTTATATGTGGCACATTAAAAACTGTAAGCCATGATTCTGGTGATTTAATTTTGAATCTTAAGTACTATATTTTTTTTTGTTAACTATAAATACGTTTAATGTTACCAAACTATAGTAAAACCATGGTTATCACAAAATACTAAAAGTAATCACATAATACCGATAAAAGTATTATAGTTTAGTAGCAACTTATAAAATATTTTGACGTTTATTTCTAACATAAACAAAATTTGAGGTTATATGTCTTAGAATTTTATAAAATCATAAATCTAGAGTGCTCAATATCTCGCTCGTAGACTATTTCGCCATCTGGTGGATTTTAGTCATTACGTAACACGAAAAAGCTAGTTCGATGTGTCACGCGGTTGGTAATAACATTAACGTTAATGATAAAAATATAAAAACAAAACTTTGTACCCAATAAGCTAAAAATTTTAATTTAAATAAAATCTAAGAAGAACTGGCATAATAACAGTTGATCATGGACGTGAACAAACGCACCCGTTATAAAGTTATTATTTCTTTCTACGTTTAATCTTGAAAAATAGTAACGTGTCTTTCTGTTGAATTTAATAAACAGATTTGATGTTACTGAAAAAACGTTTTAAATAAAAAGGTTAAGTCTATACTACAAATTGCCTGACTCTTATCCGTCATTATCTGAATCCGGCATTTAAAAGTCACTTTAACGCAACTTTAAAGTCATTATTTCTTTGAACCAACTTTAAACTAAACTCTTTATAGGATTTACTTACAAACATAAACAAAACGACCAGGCGCTCCTTTACAAAACTGTTTTGATTTATACGATAATGTAACTTCTACAACTCCGGGTATGTGTCTCGGCGGCGTCTGTACTCGGATTGCATGAGGAGTTATTAACTGAAACATAAATGTAAATTAAAATTGCTAAAAAGTTAATTGATTTTTAATTGTTTGTACTATTGGCGGAAAAATTAACGAGAACAATATCGAACCTTAAGGTCTACCATTTTGTATAATAGGAGGTTTAGAGAATGTGTTGTAAAACAAACGTAACTAAAGTATGTTATCCAGCCTATAGTTGACAATTTCTTAGATCTAGGATCTGAAGAGTCTTGAGAAAGTTACCTATGGCGTTCTGGTTCATACTTTTTCAGAGCTGGTGACCATTTTCATTTCATTATGTTCTCCCGGCTGTATATTATACAATGTGACAGTTTGAAAACGTTTGAAAACGAGCAGCACTTAATATTTCTTTAACTGATGGCACTATGAAAATTTGGCGAAACACGTTAATTTAAATATCAAGGGGACAACTTTTGAGCTATTTGTTGTTGTATTACATTCAACCCCCTGACTCTCAGAGCCTACCCCTAAAATTTTAAATAGCAACCCCTATTTATTTCGCCATTTTTTAAATCCTTGTGTAATTCTAGATCTACATCTGATATATATGCATTACATTTATAACATTCAGATTAAGCTTTTTTTATAGTTAAACAAAATACTTTTGAGGCTAAAGGGTAAAAACGGTATTTAAAAATATGCCAAATGTCATGTAAAATATTTTAAAGAAATGAGAATTTATTCATATTTATAAAATTACTTTCTGCTTAAATGATAATTTTTAGAATTGACAGATGTCAAATGAACTTTTTAAAAACTCTAAAAACTGCAAAATAATTGATTATTTATAGGGTTTCATCACCGTTTTGGGTCTGCTAGTACCCAAAAGCACCGGAACCAGAACCTGGCATTTTGAAAATAGCTTAGTTTGAATGTACTCCAAGACATAGGTATATATTAAAATACATCCTGGAGAAAATTATAAAATGAAAATGGTCACCAGCTTCTAGACTATACTCCGTCCAGTTATGTAAGATAGTAAGGGACGCGGCCCGTTTTACACCACAGAGCGCATAAATAGCATAATTATGCATAAATCGTAGTGTATCAAAAATTTAACAGATGTCGGTACTGTTTTCCTGGAAATGGCCTATCCAAAGACTCGCATAACAAGCATAGTACATAAGAATGCGATGCAGGATTGGCTTAATGTGTCGTCATGTATCTTGTAATGGTTGTTATGCGAGCCTCTGAATGGGCCTTAAGTTGTAATTATAACCTAAAAATTTGACGCTTTCTTTGTGTTCAATATGATTTACGTTTGTACAATATGTAGAATATGCTAATTTAGTGTGAGTGTATGAAGAATAAACCAAAAAAGTACCTTTTTCAATAGCATACAAAATAACATTAAGTATAACCATTTTTTTTATGTAACTTTCTCTTCTTTTATTAGCTTTAACGATACAATATTTTATACGTTTTATACCAATGATGCAGCTTAAAAATCGCGGGAATTTTAAACTATCATCTAGCATAATTGAACGGACTATAGTAGTGGATAAGATTTTTTTTTTGTAGAACTACGAAAATTTCATAGTTTAATTAAATTTCAGAAAATTTCGTGGGCTTTAAATTTTGAATGTAAGGGAACGTTCAAGTATTACGTAACGCAAATTGTACCGAAATTCATACACTTTATACCCCGGTTCTCGCGTTATTATAGATTATAGAGATTTCATATTTTGGCTACCCCCCCTTATAGGGGGTGTATTAGGGGGGTAGCCAAAATATGAAATCTCTACAGCCTTAATAACGCGAGAATCGTTGTAATTTTGGTACAATTTGCGTTACGTAATACTTGAACGTTCCCTAAAAGATAAGGAAATTTAATTAGAATTAATTCTAGCTTTTTAGACAATGTATTTACAGAGATCTTACTTTATAATATGAAACTTATGTCGTCAGTGATACTGCAATACGTGTCATGTGAAAAAATCACTGTTTTGTTAGGGCACTGAATTTGCAGGGTAGGTAGAGCTATAGCTAGGTTGATGAGGTTGAGGTTGAGGTTGAGGTTGATGAGCAGCTTATTTGTATCACCACATATAGTATAATAGGCATAGGCAAAATATCTAAAGCGCCGTTCACAGGATCGCATTACCATGAACAACGTTATAAGCCTGCGCACAAGATATATGAAGGCACATCCAGCCGACCACGGCATCATATTATGATGTATTATGGTTATGCAAGCCTGTGGACGTCACCTAATATACACAGCCTACCACCTATTTTGCACACATGTGCTCCAATAACAATCGATTGGACTAGGACAAAAAAAATGTTAGATTCAAATGTAAAACTGTCTCACCTCGCTCCAGACTAGCATCGTCCCAAACACCACTTGTAATCCGTCGAAGAAGTTATCCCCCACGATGATAACTGTAGATCCACCTGAGGTCCATCCCTCACTCGGACTGATTGCTTTTATGCACGGCGTCGCTACTGGCAATGGAGGGTAAAGTCCGGGAAATTGCCCTTGAAAAAATTCTTACATTTATTTTTTTGGATAAATATAAATATTTTACAGCTACTTCTATATTTTTTACTACTCTACTGGTAACATACTATTATTAAGACGGGTTTAATAGTGCAATAAAATATTTGATTCATGGAGAAATAATGATTGACATATGATCATATGAAACTAAGTGATTTATTACATACAAAGAAATTAAAGTTTGGTCGTTTGACCAAACTTAATCATATTTATATAACAATTATAATAATAATAAAGGTCCTTATTAAAAATATGTAAATAGTAAATTACAAAAAAAAAATATGGGCGGGATTTAGTACGTATAACAATACGTATAACAGCCTGTAGTTACTACTGGCAGGCGCGTGTGCTATGTAAATTTTATTATTGAACTTTTACATAATAAAATTTGTATGATAATAGATGTTTATGTTATTGTTTTAAACATAAATATAACATGATTATCTTTATTATTAATTTTTTTTAAACACAATTCAAAATTCTCCTAGTAGATTTGCCTAGTTTTGTTTAAAGTTTTTAATGAATTAATCAATCTTGTTTAAGTTTTTATATAATTATTTATAATCTACTAAAATCATACTACCTAAAATGAAAATGGATAAATCAAATTATTTTACTTTAAAAAGTGTTTTTTTTGCTAGTTAAAAAAAATATTTTAGCACTTTTTAATTTATAATATTTTGGCAGTAAAAAAAATATTGTATGCCAAACTGGACATTCCCGAAAGTATATTTAAGACCATTACCTCGACTGTCTAAATGACACCCCACTTTTTCTTTATATAAAAAAAATCGAGAACAAATTATTTTCCGAAAACTGTAATCTGTTAGTTTAAAAATGGAATATTAGTATTTTATCACATTAATTTTGTTTTCAGACTTTGCTGTTTCATTTCAGTTTAAAATTTAAAATTCAACAAAAATTGTTATCAAATATTTCTGGTTTTTTCTTTGTATAAATATTTTAAGATGGAAAAAGTATTAAATCATAACGTGAAAATTTTTATAAAAATTTGATAAATTCAATTCGGATATTTTATCGAATATCCCGAAACGAGATATTAACAAAGTGATACATGGTCTTTTCCAGGAAATTTTATAAGTTTGGTAAAATATTGGCTTTCCTGTCTATAGCTAATATGCTCTGAAAACGACAAAATAGGAAATTCCTTTGTTATTAACGAAATAGTGGACTGTGTTTAATTTCTGAACTTTAAAATAAATTGTGGTCACTTGATCCTTTCTTGTTTTATTGCTAGTAATTGCAAGTGGTTAGGAAAGTATGCTTAGCTAGTCGGGTGTTTATTATTATTATGTTCTTAGAACCTAGCGTACATACAACAAAAATTTTGTCATAAAACTTTAAAAAACGCACTTTTTATTTAATTTAACCCTCACGGTTCCCGGAAACATGACTAGTCCAACTTTCTATTAACCAATTTTTTATTTCATATCTTGTTTATGTAGGCCCTAACGATCATTTTACGCCCAAACTTAAAAAAATTTACAGAGCTAATTTTTTTAATTGGTGAAAATCCTTAAAGTTCGCTTTTTAACATTAATTTTGTTTCCCATTTTTGAACCAGTAAAATCGTTTTAAAATAAAAATTGTCAAATATTTAATACATGTTAAGTTTTAGGAGTGAAAATAATATTTCAACTTCAAAATACTGTTCAGCTTGACAAACTCTAAGAATTGCCCTTCATCTTTGACTCTCATATATAAACTGCAAAAACGCCAAGCGTATAAGAAAGAGAAAGTGTATAAGAAAGGAGATTAAAGGGCCTATAAGAAACTGCAGGCAGCAGTAGATGGTGTTTCCGCTTCCTTCCTCCACTGAACTGAATCGAGAGCCAATTTCACAAAGTTTTAGATCCGCTACGGGTATGCATACAAACGAGATGCTTCCCGCCAAGCAGCACGCTACTAGAACTCTGACGCACAGTGTACAAAACTTAAGAAACAAAAATTTACCGAATATAAGAATTCAATACTTCTTGGAATATCTAAAACATCAAAGCTTACTCGCCAAATGGATTTGGTCCCTTTATCACAGATTATAATTTCTAATAATTATTAGCAGTATATACTATAGTTGCTAATAATTATTAGCAATAAGATCTTTCCAGACTAAAAAAATGTTGAAGAAGAAGCAATTTAATCGAAAATGGACGCCAATTCGATTGTTGTTTGTTTGTTTAACCTCGTACTATTCTACTTAATTTAGCATCCCCTAAGTCCAGGACTTGTGTGGGCTAGTAGTAGAGGGAACCACCGGCTTATACTGACTTTCGAACCAGTTTTTATAGGGAGTGTCCGCTTCACTTATGCCTTCGCCAAATTTCAATTATTAATCAACTGAAAAAGGCAAATCGGCGCCAGTGAGAATCGAAATCACGCTAGTTGTAGTAGACTTGTCATGTACAGAAGCGGTAGACCACTACACCAATCCTCCCATTAATTAGAATAAAGGCTTATATGCCGAATTTAAATTAAATGGAGTTTAAAATAAAGGACAGATAAAACAGTTTTGGTCAAATTCTTAGTTAGTTTATTGTTGGGTAAACTAACCTTAAATTGTAGGCCATTATATTTTGATTCTTAATTAAAGGCCGTATTACACCGGTGACATATCATGCAATGTAAAAGTCGGGCATTAAAAAATTCATACAAAGCGCATGCGGCGTTGTGACAAAGGACATAATCATCGAAGGCAGACGGAAGAATAATGCCACAAAAATTGAATTGCAAATTTCGAAAAGGGCTCATCTCGGAGTTTTTTTTAAAATGGAGTGTTTTGTTATTTTTCATGTACTCATATAGACCGGTATTAGCGAGAGCGACTCACATCTTTTTGTGATAGTAATGAAATACACGTGATTTTCTGAAATAAATATCGAAAAGGTCTTATCTCAATGTCTTACAAATGAACGACCTACAAAAGTTATGGCAATACATCCTGAAGAAATTTGAAAACTTCTACGAAGGAATTCTGCAGTGGCCAACAGAAGCGGTATCACAGCTGGACATCCAAGAAGATTAATAAAAACATTATTTTTTTTTGTATTTTTAACAGTGTTTTTATCATTTTCAATAATATGCGTTCTTTTCTAATGCCGTTTTACTACTAAAACCACCTCAGGTGAAGTTCGAAAAAGACTCATCTCGGGAAACTGTAACGACGATTTTCTCCATCAAACTTTCCTTTAATAATACTATTTTTCATTGTCATAACGTACGTAGCGGTCGATAATTTGAAAAAAAAAACTGCTCAAATAAGTCAAATGCTTCAACAGAAATTCATCTTTTTGTGTATCCTGAAAATTTTTGATTTTCGGAGATGATACCTTTTCGAAATTTGCAATTCAATTCCATTCTACGGTTATGCCATTATTGTAAAGCGACTATTAAATAACTTTGCAGATTTTATGAATGTGACATAACAAGTGAGCCAGTATTTTGTTCTTTTAAAAATGTCCGATCAAAATAACTTTTTTCTATTTTGCGACTCTTATAAGCTCATAATCACACGCATTTTGCGTGTTCTTATGGGCCAATAAGAGGTCTGTACTTTTTGTTCTTTTGGGTTGGCACCAGACCTGACCTACCGCTTGACGTTTTCCGTGCAAATGTCAATGTCGCTTTAAAGTTGAATTTTCTACAAAATTTTGTGTTTCGGTTATTTTTACCATGTTAAAATTGTGGCTAATTGTGTTTAATTGCAGTAAAAAAGAGAAGAGATGACTATAAAATATATCAAAATATCATTTGTTCTTAGAATTTTAAACATGGTGTAAACTGCAGTTACAATGAATGCCAATCCAAAACAAAAATCCCTAAATCAGTCATCAATTTAAATGTAAGTTTTTTTAAATTTTACAGCAAAATAGAAAAAATTGTATAAAGCATTCGTTTGATAACACGTTTTTAGCGCACTAGTACTTTAGAAAACTCTCCGCAAGCGGCTCGATTTCTAAACTTGTACTCGTGCGCTAAAAACGTATGTTATGAAACTAATACTTTAATATACTATTTCTTTTAAAACGTATTTCTAAAAAATTAAATGTTTGCTTTTTAAAAAGAATCTGCGTTTATAATCCATGAATCTGTAGTAAATTATACATAAATAAATAAATAAACGACTCTTTTTTATGTTTTTACCACTATGTGGTGTAAAACCAGTTTGTTATCTTTAACGCTCTAATTAGATTATTGTATGTTACTTATTTATTACCATCTTATTTGCACCAAGATTTTTTTTTTTAAGTTATTTGCATTATTTTGACATTAAATATTGATTTTTTATTTAAAAGATTTTTGGATTGAATTTATTTTTGGCTATAAAATTACGTAAGTTTCTGTTATATTATATATCATATTATGATATTATGGATTTAGGTTTTGTGACAAAATAAATTTCTTTTTTAAAGTTATTAAAACAATCAAGATTAAGGTGTAAAAAAAACTTTTAGAAGCGGATTATAACGAGCAGTTGTAAAATAATATCTGCCCTGGGTATAGGACATTATTTCTACTAATTCATTTTGAAATTAATCGATATATTTTTTTTTCTGAAGATAAAGATCACAAGAAACATTAAAATGTTGCAATCCATGTAGGTATTAACACGTTGAGTGCCGCCATACAAATTTAATATACATATATTTCTTTCTGCAAGCGTGCTTATCGTAGCATTTTTCTGCACTTATTTGTATGTGTACTTTTTTCCAGCAAAATGCGTTAGGAAAGTAAATGTATGCGGGATAGTGCAACTTTTCATCCACCCAAAAATTAATGATTAATTTATCTGTATTTTTTTTTAATTTTATGTATTACATTTGGAAAAATATACTTGCGGAAAGTGTCTTTTCTGCCCTTCTTAGGAATTTTTTTGACGGAGATATCTTTTATTTTATTTTGAATACATGCGTATAAAACTAACTCCTTTTACTTTTCTCGTTTAAAAAAAACTTTCTTTGAATTTTTTTTTATTTTTGTTTTGTTTTTGATTTCAATGAACCTAGGCCTATAGGGGAAAGTATTATTTTGTTGGAGGCAGTATTTTCTTTAATATACTTTCGAGTATAGCCATCTAAAGTAATTTATTTGTTCTTTTAAGAAACGTGCAAATTTTAATATTAATTTGAAAAAGTAATACATTTATGATACAAATACCTACGTCTACTAAAAAGAATAAATTCAATACCTATATAATATTTACCTTCCGTGGGGTCCAATCTTTTTGCTCTTCTACCATGTTTTGAATTGTTATGTACAAACATATTGTCCGATATGGCGAGTAATGGCCCATCAACTGCCACTTGTGTTGATATAACAACCTGTAAATAATAGGTTTATTTTAAAATCATAAATAAAATTTTATTTTGCTGTGTTTTGTGTTATTGTAAGGTAGCTGTAGACTAAAGTCTGTTTAATTTTACAATGATAAGATAATTATTTAAAATTCGGTTTGCTTATTATATATAAATTAGTCCACATAAAATAATATCCAACTATAAATTACAATTAAAATGTAATTATACATAGTTTTAATTTTATAGGTACATTTTAACCAAAAAACTATAAAGTTTAAGAAGTCATGGTGCCAATACAAAATCCAGATATCACAGGCCCACAAAGAAAAATTTGTCTGTGCTGGGGTTGAGACTCACCTATTCTTATGTATTTTGGGACACTGCTATAAAAACGGCAATTCATGGGCTAATTTTTTTGCTACACTGAAAAAACTGTCTAAAACTTGTAATATCTCATCTGCAACTTCAGTGTAGCAAAAAAATTAGCACCTGAAGTGTTTTTTTGAAATTTTAAAAATTTTGGGAAAGCCTTGTATTCGTGAAAAATTTCAATTCAATTTTTTTGCGTATTTCTGCATTTTGTGACGTTTTATGTCGATATAAATCAATTTCGAGAAAAAAAAGTCGGTCGGTCGGTCGTTCTGTCCGGGAAATATTATGTACACGATAACTTAAGAACGCTTTAAGTTAGAGACTTGAAATTTGGCATACAGGTATGTCACCAAAAGTTCTCGCTTGGGATTTTTGGTGAACACTGGAGTGCGGCAAGGGGCGCAATTTTTTACAAATAATTGAAAATTGCTATATAGGGGTTTTTAAGGTTGCTGAAATTAAATCTGATAATTTTATCTATTTTTCCTACTCCACCCGCGCAGGGGGAGGGGTAAATATATTTAAATAATTTCAAAATTGGTATATAGGGTTTTTTGGGGTTGCCGAAAGTGAATCTGATAATAAAGAAATTCTAACTTCGCCCCTGAGGGGCGGAAGGCAGTTTTCGTGAAAGTTGGTATGTTGGGGTTTTTGAGGTTGCTAAAAGTGAATCTGATAATAAAAAATTCTAACACCACCTCCTGAGGGGTAGTTTTCGTAAAAGTTGGTATATTGGGCTTTCTAAGGTTGTTAAAAGTAAATCTGATAATAAAAAATCCATTTCACGTGGAAGTGAAAAATGAGAAAGATCTTTTACTGGGCAGTGTATTTTATGACAGATTCATGTTCAGCATCCTAAAATACATAAGAATAGGTGGTTCTCAAACCCAGCACAGACAACTTTTTTTTGTGAAATTTCACCCCTTTTTTTATTTACATTAAAATATAATTTGAAAAGGGTTCAGTTTTTAAATTAAAAAAAAAACTAAAATTGTTCTTGTTGGCGCCTTCGCCAAAACTGCAAATTATTTGCAATTTTGGTGAAGGCGCAAAAATACATTGGAAACGAAATGAATAAACAAATCAGATGGGTATGGTAATGTAAGCTATAAAGAAATTAAACATTATCCAAACTTTTGATTGTTGATAATAAGTTAAGTATATTAAATAAATCCTAAGGAAATATTTTATTGTAACATAATAGAACTCTAAAAATATTGCCACATATAGATATTATAATTAACCCAAAGCAGAAAATTGTTAATACATACATTAATTTTGCAAACTTTGATAAAACTAAAAACCAATAAAAGAGCGATTTACATTAGAAATTGCTGAAGTTGGTAGAAGCAATGCCTGTAATTCTGCCTTGTTAAAGTAAAGGGCATAAAGGGATATTGTCGTATTGCGGCTTTTTCACGTCAACCCTAAAAATATTTTGAAAACTCTGCTGTTGACCAATGTCACTTACTGCCCTTTACTTTATCAGGGCAGTATTGGTAATAAAAACATATATTTTCTAAGAGGAAATGGTAGCTATTCTAATAAAAAAAAGAAAGAATAAAACAGTTAATACGTAAAATTTTTACACTAAAAATCAATTAAATAAAACAGAAAGTTAACATCAGTAGTTGCCGCAATTATTAAAATCAAGAAGCCCGTCATGTAAAATATAAAATTTAAACTACAAAATGTATATTTAAAATGTTTAAGTAAAAAATATTTTAAAAAATGTTGGGTTGTAATTAACTATCGCAGTTAAGGAAAAACAGCGTAACTAGGTGATTTAAAAGTAGTAGGCATTCTAATAAAAATAAAGGAAAGCACAACTGATGAATTAAACAGGTTGAAAACTCCGATAAAACTCAAAATCAATTGAATAAACCACGAGTTAACATCAGGAATTGCGGCAATTGGTAGAATAAAGCGACAGCGACAAAATTTCTAGAAATAAATTAATTGGCACAGTCGAAAAAACAAGAAAAAAATACCATTTTGTGGTAATAATATTCTAAATTAGGTATTTCAATAAATAAAAAACCTGTTGATAAAACTAAAAATTAATTGAATAAAACAGCCAGCTAATATTAAGAATTGCTAGTGACAGAGTGTGTTGTTAGTAATAAAAAAATTATAATTTCAAGAAATAGATAATAATAATAATTAACTAGCGCAGTCGTTAAAGAAAAACACCGTAGTAACGGAACTAGGTACTCTAAAAGTAGTAGGTATTCTAATAAAAATAAACGAAAGCACAACTGATAAATTAACACGTTCGCTACCAAGTGGCTCATATATGAGCCACAACTATTTTTCAAATAGACATATATCTCATATACGAGTGACCATCTTCCTGTATTAAATGTGCCATACATTATTTTAAAGCTTATACAATTCTCCAACGTTTTTTTTATTTTTGCGGACCAATTTGGCGGTTTAAAATAGGGTTAAAAAAATGGCAATTTTTGTCAAAAATTCTTGCTAGCGAACGTGTTAAATATGTTGCAAACTGCGATAAAACCAAAAATCAATTGAATAAAACAGTGAGGTTACATCAGGAATTGCCGCAACTGGTAGAATGAACGAGCACGTGCTGCCGGCAATAAAATTCCTAGAAATAAATTAACTGGCGCAGTCGAAAAAATTAGTGAAAAATACTATCTTGTCAAGAGTATTCTAAAATAGGTATACCTATTTTATAAATAGCAATAAAAAAACAGTTGATAAAACTAAAAACTAATTGGATAAAACAGCTAGCTAATATTTCGAATTAAAAAAAAACGCTAGTGGCCAATAGCGTGTGCTATTAGTAGGTAATGAAAAAAGTACAATTTCCAGAAATAGATTATAGTTAATTAGCGCCGTTAAGGAAAAATGGTGTATTAACGTAACTAGGTGCTCTAAAAGTAGTAGGTATTGTAATAAAAACAAAGGAAAGCACAATTGATAAATTAAACATGTTGCAAACTCCGATAAAACTAAAAATCAATTGAATAAAACAGCGAGTTAACATCGGGAATTGCCGCAATTGGTAGAATGAACGAGCGCGTGCTGCCAGCAATGAAGAAAGTGTAGCCATTTTGCACAAGAAGGTGAGTACAGAAGTACATTAAGACAGACTCCTCCCTCGGGACGTTCGGCGGCGGTCCCTGGGGAGCCCCGCGCCCCCTACGATATACACGCGTTCCCATGGGAACCACAGATGATGACGGCAAAGCGGCCAGTAGGCGGCGTTCGATAAACTTCCTGAAATACGGCCATCGACCACTACGCGATATTATTCTGTAGTCGGGACCGTAAACTTTGTCTGAAGTTTTGGAAGGGTCCGAAAACTAGCAATTTTTAATCTTTGGGGTATAAATTGGAACGTTCATTAGATAAGAGTCCAGTTTAACGGTACGTCCAGAAAAATATTTCCAAACTTAATTTAAAATTGAAACTTTTTAAAATTCGCAATAAATTTAAAAAAAAAATCTCATTAGTCTGATCTACGCATATTTTTTTTTTTTTAGATTTATTTGTATATTGCCAATTAAATTATTTGGTTGTGAGTACAGGGGCGAAAAGTCAAGTTTTTCGATTGAGTAGGTTTTTAGAAGCCGAGGGCCGGCCGCTGGGGCCGGCCCGAGGGTAATAAAGCTACGAAATCGAAACTTAACTTTTTGCCAGTGTATTATACAATATTTTTTATTCGATTGTAACTAATTATATCTAATAAATTATTAAAATAGATATACTTAATTTTAAATTACAAAAAATATTTTTTTTTACTGTCTTATTACTTATCTAGTTATCCATGACAAATCGCTATCCAATCAAATCGCTAAAAAAACTATTGAATCGTTTCTTTTGCGTGCAGTTTCATTTTCAAATTTAAAAAGCTATAGCTTGTTGATTAATTTCTGTTAAAATGTGTCTGTTATGAAAATATTAATAGTTCTGAAACCATTATAAATATTGAAATTGATTTGTCAATTGAAATTTTGTGTTTTTAATTTATTTTAGTAGATTTTCAGTTCATTTAACATATATTTGAGGTTATGATATAATAGAAATTTTTATTTTGTGTGAAATGATTATAATAACTGTATCTAGTAAAAACAACAGTTAGTTCAAGACCTAAAGTGACCAAAAGGTCATATTTCTTTATAAATATTACAGTAAAGGTAAATCATCTTCTTTTAAAAAGCTTAAAAATAACACGTTTTAGTTAGCGGGAAAAACAAACTTTTTGGCCCTAGGGCCACAAAGTTTAACTTTTCGCCCGTAAAACAAGAACAAAAAGTGTCGCTTTTAGAATCAATCGAATAAAATAGTTATTTATATACCAAGGGACTAAACTGGCTGTTTTAGTCCCATTAGTGTTTCCTGAGCAAGCGTAGCGAGCGAGTGAAACAGAAATGCAAGGGACTAAAACAGCCAAGTTTAGTCCTGAGGTATATACACTATTTTTTGCAGGACCAAACATAATTTAGGTAGGTAGATAAAATTAAAATTAAAAACCACGCATCTAAAATCGGTTGTTTTATTTTCGTAATTTAATCAAGATGCCTGTAAATTGCGAAAAGTCAGTTTCATGGCTATCGCGATTTCAATTGTTTTTTAATATGGTTGACACAAACGTCAAAAAAATGGTCGAAGATGATAAATTTTAAGTTATGTATAAATTGTTATAACAATGTTATTTTTAAAGGTTTTCTTTGTTAAAATCAAATAAATTGGTTTGAATCGCTAATTTATTACAAAACACCACCAGCAAACCTAATTTTTGAACCAGCAAAGCACATAGTAAGTATAATATTTTAATATTAACAAGGTTGCCGTGATTTTTATTCCCTAGGGAGAAAAACGGCAAGTTTACTCCTGAAAATGAAAGCGTAAAATTAGGTTTTAGTCTTGGTCGTGCAAAAAATATTTTAATTTCAAAATAATTTATTAATGGGAACAAAACAGTTTATTTGACAGAAATAAAATTAATTACTCAAAACCAAATATTTTAATTGGCCATATCCAACGAAATAAGTTGTAATCAGATATAAACTATAAGGAGAGAAATTTTTAATTTTAAACAAAATTATAAAAATATTAATTTAACATTCCTTCCATCTATTTTCTAAAAAAAACTGCCAGTTTACCAATATCACTCTGTACGATAATTAGCAAATAGATTAATGGAATAATAAACGCATATAAACTGTTTTATCAGGACAGGGTCTCACTGCAAATAACTTTTAGTCCATGGACTAAACCAAGAATTGTGCGAAATATCAATAAAATTACATTAGTTTTGGGCCGATTAATGTTTTTAATTGTGACAAAGTTTAGTTATTAGGTATTATCAATTTCTTAAATTACTTAAAATTTATTTTATTATTTTTATTCAGATATTGTTTTTATAATAAAATTATAAAGGAAATACGATAAAATTGAGCATCGTTTCAAAACTAATAAAATTTTATCATTATTTAATTTTTAGGTAGGTACTCTTTTTTGCTCAGGGGCACACTTAAAATAACGCACTCCGAAAGAGAGTTAAAAAAATAATTTCTCTTAAGAGAAAAGATGTTGTTTTAACCTTTAATACTTAAAAGAGATCTACACATACTGTATAAAAAAGACAAAGTATTCAGAATTTAACTTGTTTCATGTAGCGATGTGAGCACTACATACAATTTCCTTTAGATCGACATATACAGCTCAATAACGGCTTGATAAATTCAATAAAAAATGCAATATGAGTGTGTAGTTGGAGAGAAACCTTGCATTAGGCACTGAAATTGGATGTTATGAAGTTAGAACTGAGCTTATTGAAAAAGAAAAATAACATAATAAATACATAAAATTTTTTGTTTATTTTAGAAACAAATCTTTATTAAATGAGTTTAAAACTACTAGCCTTAAACCTTAAAGCCTGTTTTATTTACCCACGTTAATTTTTATCATTACACTGGTCTCAAAAAATAAAAATAAAAATTCTTCAAAGACTAAACCTATTTTGTCTTATATATTTTTATGTGCTGAAACTGAATTTTCAATTTAAAAATTTTTCTGCCGCGTAGATTTCGACTTAATCCCGGTTTTTATTGTCAAAATATACAAAAATACAGAGAAGAATAATTATTTTTTTTGTAGACCAGTGTTATTGAGACGTCAAACATTTTTAAGAGATTAATAAAGTCTTGCGCCTTCGCCAAAATTGTAATTAATTATATATTTATATCACGGTTCGCTCCTGGACGGAAAAAGTCAAAAATTGAGTTGACGACGTTTGTTGATATATTCTATTTATTTAAATATGTTTGTGTTTTATTGTAATATTAAATATGATATGGTGCCAAATTTCAAGGTTCCAGCTAAACAGAATCGGATCAAAAGTAACAAATAAGAGAAAGATTTTTTGACATGTAAAAATAAGTACTTAGATAATTCTTTTATATTATTTAGATACTTGCAAGTATTTTAGATACTTAAAAGTATCTAAAAATAAAAAGACACCTGATTTAAATGAATTAAAATAAGAATCAATACCCACATAATTTCTTAATTTAACTATTTTTCTTAGTGTAACTTTTTAATGATTAAAATCCATTCATTTTATTCATAAATACATATAATTAATAGTAATTATATACCAAGGTAGAGAAGACATTTTTTATAGACTTCGGCTATTAACGATTTAAGAGTGCGAGACTATAATAGTCTTCTCTACTGTATTATATTTTAGTTTTTTCACTACTAGCACTATTTAACTATTTGTATTCAAATAATAAAATAAATTATTAACAGAAATTATATTTCTTGAAATTTTCATAAAAATCAAGTAGCCTTGATCAATGAAATTTGTTCAAATAAATACTTTAAACTGACTTTTAAAAATTTAGTTTTTTTTTAAATTTTTTTTCATAATATTTAGCTAATTATTGATTGTATTAATTGGTTATAACTATAATTAATTATAGTCAATTTTTTGTGGTAACGCCGGTTAACCTGTACGTATCTCTTACTCTGTTTAATTGATGAGTTAAAAAAAGAAAGAAATACATATTCCCCTAACTTGGTTAGTAACCGCTGCTTCACAAAAAATCGGCTTATATTTAATAAATAAAAAGTAATTTAAAGCTATTTTCTTGAGTTTAATTAGTTAAAATTGCACAAAGAACTGAAACATCTAAAGTGACAGAAATCAATTGTTTATAAAATTCACTCCTAGTAGGAGAGAACAAATTATTATTGCTATAGGTAAAGAAAATTGATTTCACAGTCTGATAAACAATCTAAATCTAGTAGTAAAAAAAAATTATTTTAAATCAATAGATTGTGATAACTAAACAATTTTGAATAAGGTCCATAGATCTTTTTTACGATTTCATTTAGACACGTGTTAGGTATATATTTTGACAAAAAATCAATAAGTCGTAGAACTTGTACTCACCTGAAACCGTCGCATATCCCTAGGATTTCCAGCATTTTTCAAACAATTTTGATTGCACTTGAGAAAAAACTTGAGGAAAAATCTGCAAAAAAAGTAGCATTTAGTTTCGTGCATTCATAAATTAAAAGGTCAATAAGATAACATTTAGTCGAATAGGGGGCGGATTTTGTGATTTTTGATGATTCAGCAAGTCCTTTAACAAATTGTATTTTTGTGTTAATGAGTTTCACAAAGAGCATATACAGGGTGATTTACCTGACACTCGTTTTTTGAAGTTTTCTAGCTTTTGTTTTTGAGAAATAGCTTATATTTTTAGCCATATGCAATTTCAATTTTATATTTATATTTTATATAGATACATCCTGAAAATTTTACCACACACAGAAAAATCTTGAACCAAGTAAATCATACACTGCCCAGTAAAATCGCTTTCCCGTTTTTCACATCCGCGCGTAAAATAGACTTTTTATCAGATTGCAATTGGAAAAATTTTATTATCAAATTCAGTTTCGTTTGGACTGTATACCAATTTTGACGAAAATATTGAAAATATTTAAAAACCCCCGTGGGTTTGAGTTAGATTTTTTTTATTATCACATTTAATTTCAGCAACCTCAAAAACCTCTATATAGTAATTTTCTAATTTTCGTGAAAAATTATTGTATTTACCCCATTTGCCCCCTTACCCCACCCCGTATTTACCAAAAAAAATCCCGAGCGAGAACTTTTGGTAACATACGTATGCCAAATTTCAAGTCTGTAGCTAGCGCTAGCTAGCGTTCTTAAGTTATCGTGGATACAATATTTCCCGGACAGAATGACCAATCGATCGATCGACCAAGCGATAATTTTTTTTTGCTTGAAATTGATTGTTATCGACATAAAACGTCACAAAACGCAAAAATACTCAACAAAAATTTTTAAAAATTTTGCACGAATACAAAGCTTTCCGAAATTTTGAAAATTTTGAAAATGGGAAAGCAATACATTTATATTTAGGTTTTTATTTGATATGCCTATTCTGCCCTACTACGCTAGAAAGCAGTAACTCCATTTGATGCATTGCAGCGTTTTCAAAATAATACATCAGAGTTGACGTGAAAACGTTGCTATGCGACAAATAGAGTTACTGTTTTCTAGCGTAGTAGGGCAGTATTATAGGAATGCAATATTCACTATAAAAAGTATAAAATTGCAGCCATGTCCAGGTTGTATTCGCCGCGCTCTCTACCAAAGAAAGATACGTAACTACCTATTTTAACAAATTTTTACCTTTAAAAAGTTAAAAAGCTTTTTACTCCATTGATTACTTCATGGCAACGGTCATTGAAAAGTACATATTGCTTCTATGGAAAATTTTACAAATCAGTCTATGGAAACCAGTTGCCATTTTTTTTCACAGTGTACCTACTTGCTTATTTATTTTTAAGCAAATATATTTAAATAAATAAAGTAAATTTTTCTTCAAGTGTAGATTAAAAACCAGAAAATTTTATAATTTCAACTAGGTACTCTATTATACTAAATTATAGACTACAATTTGCAATGAGTAAATTGTGTTTACGTTGGTCCATGCATAATACAGATGTTGAGCTTCTTAACTGACATCAATTAATAAAGCCCATATCACGAGATGTTAATATTTGATAGTGGTTCCATTACTTGAAGACTCAAACTTTCATAACGGCTTAAACACCATTTTTGTCGATATTCGGTTTTTGCATGAGTCATATTCATTTTATTTTGTCATACTAGTCCAAACCTAGATATGTCAAAATAACGACAATTTTGCAGCAGCTTGTAAAATAGGATGACCTTAATAGTATATTAAAGTACTAGTTTAATAACATAGCAAGCGGCTCGTTTTCTAAACTTGTACTAGTGCGCTAAAAACGTGTTATGAAACGAGTGCTTTATACAGTTTTTTCTATTTTGCTCTAAAATTTAAAAAAACTTACATTTAAATTGATGACTGATTTAGGGATTTTTGTTTTGAATTGGCATTACAGTTTACACTATGTTTAAAATTCTAAGAACAAATGATATTTTGATATATTTTACAGTCATCTCTTCTTTTTTCACTGCAATTAACCAGTCCACAATTTTAACACGGTAAAAAATAACCCAACACACAAAATTTTGTAAAAAATTAAACTTTAAATCGACATTGACATTTGCACGCAAAACGTCAAGAGATAGGCTTTTGTATGTTGCCAACCCAACAGAAAAAAAAGTAGAGACCTCTTATGGGCCTATAAGAACACGCAAAATGCGTGTGATTATGAGCTTATAAGAGTCGCAAAATAGAAAAAATAATTTTTTACTACCAAATAAAAAGGAACATTTTAATAGATATCGTATCTGAAAGTATAAAAGAACGTATGCAAAAAAGTCTTTAAACTTACTTGCTCTATAAGATAGATATTTATATTTTAAAATTTTGACATCAGATGCGTTGTGTTCATCGACCTCTAAAACCTCATAGTGTAAATTTTTATAAAAGAAAAGTTTTTTTCATAGGGCTTATTTCCTCTTGATAAACAAATTTTCAATTTGTTCTTTTGTTGTTACTTTTTCCAAATTACGCATACATGGTATGAAATAAGTTCGAGAATTTTGAGGGGTGATTCTGCATTAAAAAATATAAAAAAAAGTTAATATAAAGATTCGTCCGAAAATAAGCCCTAAGGGAGCTACGACCATCTTAAGACTACATCTGAAAACTAATTTTTATTTAATAAATCTGGAACCCAAGAAGTATAGTAACGAATTTTTGCACCTACCCTAAAATTGATAAAGGCTATCATTGTATGTACTTTTTATTTGGTAATTTGAACTCAATTTTTTTATCTGTAGATTTTTTGACATTTCCTTAATAAAATTTGATTCTTTAGTTAAAAATACACCAAAAATGTACTCTTTATGTGACACCGTAGGGCCAACCGTTCTCGAGAAAATTGGAGTTAAAGAGAAAATGTTACGTTCTGAGCATCAAAAATAGGAAATAAAAAATGCCAAATTAATTAATTACTATTAAATTTTAAATATTGTTTGTTAAAATTTCGGTTCCGTAAAAAATAAATCATTTTTTTGTTCCTAACCTTATGAAAGTTGTACTCTTTACTTGGTAGGAGACTTCACTATTAAAAACGGAAGTTCGGCAGGAAAGATATCCGTGCAAAGGCAAAAGCAATAAGATTATCCAGCTCACTTGTTTAACGTGTAAGATTATTTATGCACAATTTATATAGCTACTAAGAAGTTTAAATCTTAGGCTTTTATGACCAGACAAGTGAGAGGGATTTTATGTTTGAGTTTAGATAGACCGATGTTAGGTGGGATGTCTTTTTTTAAGACTAAACTTTAACTAAAATAAAAAAAATCTCATCTTAGTCTTTTTAAAAAAGTCTTAACTTTACGTCAGTTACAAGATTACTTTATGTCCTAACTATTCTTCTTTACCAGATTTTTTCCTTTTTCCATTTTAAAACTTTCTTAAATACCTTTAGGTTAAAACTTCGTAAGTTATTTTCTTATGCCTGTCCCTATTTTTCAGTTATATTGTTTACGCTTCATGTAATGTTACTGAAAGTCCAGTAGACTGGAGGCTCCCGTCTGGAGCAGACTTAGTTAGCACTTAGGGCTAAATATAGGATTTTGTATTGTCTTAGTATTTTATTTTATCAAAAAAAAAATTGTTTTTGGTGAGAAATCCATCAAAAAATTTACTATAATAACCTTTTATAATGGGATCAGATATTTACTTTCACACATGACCAGGTCAAAAAGTCCCACAGATTTTTTTTTTAAGGTTATGCCTACTATTTTTACCCGTCATTCAACTCTTAGTGTTTACAGTTACAATAACTAGTCAAAATTAGGTTCTAAAGACACCACTAGACAATGTCTAGTAGACATCAAAGCCCCAGGCGGAATTCAAACCCTTAACCGTAGCTGGCGCATTCCGCCTTACACTACCGAGGCCGGTAACTTACAGTAGTTTATTTTATATATTTATTTATATTTATTTATATTTATTTATATTTATTTATATTTATTTATATTTATTTATATTTATTTATATATATTTATATTTATTTATTTATTCTAACATCATACAGAGTTATGGAAAAACCCAAATAAGCTTCTGGCTTGTGCTATAATTTAATTTAATTTTGCAAAAAAAATCCAAAAATAAAGTTGACAATTTTACTTCAAATTTCAAAAAAAAATCTTCAACTTAATATTATTTACAATAATGGATCGTAGAGAAACATTCTTAAGTTCTAGATAAAAAAAATCCTAATTTTACTGAATTTATTTTTAGGCACCCTGTATAGGTTGTTATAGACTCGTAAGTTTATTTACGTGACTATACACAGTTAGCATAATTTTGCAGCTAAATATCGCTCGGCTTAATCTGGTTAGAGAAGGCGGACTTCCAAGGGTCCTTTATATCGTGTTAGTCTCCTGTCCTGAGGCTACTTCTGCTCTATTTATCTTAACAAGTCCTCTACTCTCATTTCCAGCATACATTAGTTAACACACTGGTAACATAAGGCATCCAACAATGCTTCAGGCAATATGGGATACTATAATAAGGTATGCTGGAGTCCCTACTGTTTCTATTTCTGTGTCAAGCGAATGGCAAAAATGATCTATGTCCTTTTTATTGTAACAATTTTTAACGATTTGTTTTTATTATTAAATATATATATATATATATATTTTTTTTTTTTTTAAGTCCAAACCAATATTGTTTTACATGTCGAACTCAAAAAAATAAAAACATAAAACTTAAATAATTGCTGAGGTCCCTACTGTTTCTATTTTTGTTTCAAGAGAATGCAACAATTTTTAATGAATTGTTTTTTTAATAATTTTTTATTATTACTAAATTATTTTTTCAAGGTACAAATTTTTTATTTACATACTGCAGTAAAAAAAAGATAAAACTAAAATACTCGAAATTTTTCCTTTTCTTTCAGTAGGTATTCAGGAAAACATTGGTAAAAGCCATATGATCTAAAAAAGTCCAAACCAAATTTCAAGTAAATACCCTCAGGAATAGGGAATACTTGAGGGAAAGTTAAGTATTACGTCATAATCTTAAAATTTTTATTCTTTATATATCTATTACTCCTACGGAAAATAATATTCAGAATACGAATATATTTCCATGCCCATTTTGTCCTTAAAAACATGCAATTAAGTTTGAATATTTTTTCTGGATCTTTTCATTTTGAAACATTTTTTTATGGACTTGGTTAGTTTTTCTTGTGTTGTCTTCATATTATTTCAGTAGGTTCACCCACAGTCAGCGTAACTTAATTATATTTCGACTATTATAAATATTTATTAACGTATAATAATACAGTTATTTGACAAAACTGAACAGCGGGTCTGACATAATATGTATTAGGAATTCATTAAATTTAAACACCCTTATATTCCTGCTGCAAAATAAATAAATAAATAGTTTTTCTTATTTTTGCAATGTAGAAAAAGTAACAAATAAAACAAGTCCTTAAAATTAATCCTGCAAGAAAATGCTTTTATAAATTTATAAATAAGTTAGTATTTCAGGAAGCCGAAAAGTAAAAGTTTTTCATAAAATAAATATATTTCCTGAGATACCTGAGATTTATATCAAATAAATCATAATTTATACTGTTTCAACAAATTAAATTATTTGCTTACTACTTCAAAAGGTTAAAGGAAATTTAATTCAAGTAAAATAATAACATTTATTTTAATATAACAACAGCGTTTACTTTCTACTAGGAAAAGTATCGTGATTATTAATTAATTAATAAATTTTTAGTGTACCGTACCCTTAAAACGAAAGACGGAGGCCTTATATAGCTTATTTAAAATTATACAATACGGAGAAAACAAAGATCAAGCCTGACGTGATTTTTTTTAATGATACACAGCGCATCGGAAGGGCCGTCTCCCCACTACAGTCACGTCAGCCTTGATCTAATCATTTTATCTTTGTTTTCTCCGTATTGTCCGTTCGCCTGTCACAGCCTTTATCTCAGAAACTATTAACCTAGAAATCTGAAATTTAGCATGCAAGTGCAAAGATTGAATCTTAAATCTTGAGAAAAGTCCACGTAAGGGGTCGTCCACAAAATACGTCACGAAAATTGACCAAAAGGACGTAGAGATTTGATATTTTGGTTACCTCTCCAATACGGGGGCGTTAAAGGATGTAGAGATTTCATATTTTGGCCTTTTATTTTATTTTATGGACGACCCCTAACTATATGTTGTCAGATTTTTTTTGAACAGACGAAAATGAAACTTTGATATTTTTTTTAGAGGCCGTATCGAAAGGCATTCTAAAAATGTACATATGGCTATGCAATTTTCCAAAAAGTGTATTTTTTGTAAGCATCCCCACTTTTCAGAAACAGTTAAAATTCTAAGCAAAATATGGATAATATGAATTAATTATAAAAAAATATTTTCTGTTGGTCTTTCGACCTTTGAAGCCCAAATGGTTCAAAAATTTAGCAGAGATAATTTAGGGGATAACTAAGGGGGGATTAATGATATATAAGTCTGAATACAGGCTTTTTTATTTTGTTAGAAAATGCTATGTGGAGGTTTTAGGAAACGCTTCGATAGTAGCGTTTTATAAAAGAAATTACCTAGATAGATTCAAAAATGTATCTTAGTCGTTTAGAAAAAAATTTTCTAGATCGATTTAGATTGTAAATTTCAGAACGTCGTATCTCAAAAAAGACAACTTTACAGGAATGAGAATTAACTCTTACTCGCATTACTCATAGGTTGAAAATGTACTTTTTTAATATAAACAATACATTTTTAATGATTAACTTACCTTAAATCATTTTATTGTGTATAAAATAAATAAATACAAACAAAAACCTAAAGTTTATAGATACGACTTTTTGATGCTCAAAATTAATAAATTTTTTTAAGATACGAGCTTTGAAACATTATTATATTAATATTTTGACAAAATATAATTAATTATAATAAAAATATTATTAATTATTCAAACATTTAAACTTCAAAAAGTTTTATAACAGGCGCATAAGATTTCAAAAAAGCGTCGCCAAATGCAAAAAGTGTGTTCCAAAATAGCCAGTTAACTAGAATTAAGAGATACGAGGTTTAAAAATTTATTAATTTTTAATCATCTAAGATACGACGTTACTATTTTGCTTATATTTTTGTTATTTAAAAAAAAATAGCGGTGAAACTTTTTTTATATGTAAATTGATAATATAAAGCTTTTAAGTCCAAAATCTCAAAATCGAAAAAAAATGAGATACGACGTCCTGAAATTTACAAGATGACTTGGTTCATACCTAATACTATACTCTTGTTATAAAATTATGATATATCTTAATTTAGTTTTTTTTTTTTTGGTGCACGCTTTAGAAATTGCAACCAATTTCCCCTTATTCTAATTAGAAAACCAATAAGGAAATTTGAGTGCTTAGTACACAATTTGTACAAGTCACGTGTCATATGACAAGGGAGTCGCTAAAACAAATTTGGCTTTTAGAGCAATCTTAATCCTGCGATTTTAAATTGCTGTAAAAAATAATACACATCAAATAAAAATAAATAAATATATTATTATATTAATTTTATTTTTGGTAAAGAAATGTGAGCTTTTCTTGTGATTCTTTTTATTTTATATTTTATTCTAGACATCAACTTAAATTAATTATAAATAGTTCTATGGCTAATTTAGCCATAATTATCACTAACTAAAATAGGCCATTATGTCCTTTTTTATTGGCAAAATATGTTTACGTAGTTCATGTTAAAAAATGTAAGAAAGCCCCATAGCCACAGGCGAAATTTTACAAGTTTAATGTCTATTTTAATATTATATAAATCTTACAATTTAAAATTTCACAAAATTCAAGAAACTCCAGCGCCACAGGTAAAGATTTTTACAAATTGATGGTCTATTTAAATTTTAAGTAAGTCTTGCAGTTTAAAATTTCCCAAAAATGCAAGAAACTATAGCGTCGCAGCCGAAAATCCTAGATAAAAAAGTAAGAAAGCCCCAGTGCCGCAGATAATTTTTTTTTTTCAAATATCACAAAAATTTAAGCGCCGCTGTCCAAAATTTTTATGAATTTAAAGGTCTACTTGGACACGAAATACACACCTTAAATAAAGTTTGGTTTTGGCGCCTCTTAATGCTCATTCTGGAAAGGAGACTTCCTTCATTTACGGCACTGATTAAAAATTTGCCGAATGAATCCAGAGATTTGCGGAATGAAAATACCCCCCTTATCGTCGCCTTGCATACAAAGGGGCGTATCTCAAAAATCTGTATTTTACAGGAAAAACATTTTAAAATTTTGTAAGAAAACGGTTTGATATTTCTGGCTTTAACTTTGGGTCTGTGTGAGTAATACTTATTTACCATTAAAACAACTTGTTATTATAAAATTTCAGTTAAGTTTCCCAGTTTTTCATAAAATTAAAAACCGCAATTTTGTAATACGCCCCTTTGTATACAAGGCGATGTTATGTCTGGACCTGCCTATACCAATATAGGTATATTTTTTTACTTTCTCATAAAGTGTTGTGAAAAAACAAATTTTTTTTTTCCTAAATCATCTTATTTTATTTTGGCCTTAACTTTTTATTATACACAATAGGACAAACATTTAAAAACCACCTAAAAGGTAAAAAAATACACAAAAAATATTATTACCATTTTCTTCCATGTCCCCCAAAATGTAACAAAATGTTTCTGGACATTATTTTACTATTCACAATGGAAATAGCTATTTTCCTAACAAGTGCGGAAAATCCTCTTTACGCATGCGTTAGGAACAATACTTTTCCTACGAGCAGGGTTAAAATAAAATATACTTTTATATTTTATCAAATAAATCGAAATAAATCTTATTTTTATAATTTTTCAATAATAAAATCAATTCACAGGTAAAAAATTTAAACATTTTTGTAATATTATGAATAAATATAACAAGAATAACACTACGCAATTAAGAAATTAAACAATATTTATGCGTTCGGAAAAGGCTTTCTTCTCACACCCATATGCGTGCGGAAAGAGTGATCTTTCCGCACGCTTGTAAGGAAAAAAATTTAAACACACTTAAAAGATCAAAAAGAAACAAATACGGAATATAAAAAAATATTTACAGCCATATCCATAGAAAATAAAATAACATATCGATGGTCTAGCGAACAAAGGTGCTAAGTACATAAGGTTTCCCTATATACTTAGCACCTTTGTACGCTAGATCATCGATAATATTAATCCTATTAGTTGACGATTAATTTTTTTTTTTATGAGACGGACTTTTTTATACAGGTGTTATGCAACGCTCTGTACATAAATAAACGTAATAAACTGGTCTGAAAGTAAATATATAGACAAACCTCGTAACGCAGAAGTTTTGCGGGCAAGAGGCTCGGCAAGTCTCGGCACGCTACGGGTTTGGCTCCCTGCGGTATTGACGACCAGCTCAGGGGAGAGAGAAGAGTCAATACACACCCGTGGGAGCAGCATCCCGAGGGAACAGGCGCAAGTGAGATGGCCATACTATGTGTAGTTCCATCCGAAAAGGTTCCACATTGTAAGTATGAACTTAGAGAAGCAATCTTTTAAAACAGTTTAGCCTGAAACTTTCAGGTAATATATTAATATATTAATATTGTTTCGAATGTTTTTCAAGTAAAATGTTAAATAATAATTATTTGTTAATAATAATAAAATAAATAATACCAATAAATGTATTGCGGGTTGACTAACATCTCTACTTTTAATTTACCTACTCCATAACTTCTCTACTCCATAAGATCCCTACTCTATGACAAATTTAAATTCATTTATAAAAATCCTACTTCGTAACATCCCTACTCCATAACATCTCTACTCCGCACTATATGCACTTAATTAGCCACTTTATAATAAATGAGTGGTTCGCGGAACAAAGAACTCTCTTCTTCTATACAATTTTATATTTTGCCTAGAAAATGCTGGTCTATACCTAAAATTCTAGAATAACCGCAAATGTGTTATTTAAATAGTATGTTTGCCGGCGTTCTCATAATTTGTATTAATAAATGAGTAATTAATACAATACAATGACATTTTTTTAAAAGTTATGTCAAGTGGCCAATTGAGTCCATATAGTGCGGAGTGGACTTGCTGGGGAGTAGAGATGTTATGGAGTAGGGATGTTAAGGAGTAGGGAAATTAAGAGTAGGGATGTTAGTCTGCCGTATTGCTACCCAGACACGAATCCACAAATGTAAAAGCGATCGATTTGAGATATTTCTTTCCACAGCTGGAGTTGCTAAAAAAAGGGTATATTTAAACAGTTTAAATAAGTTCTTTCTTTCTTTCTTTTTTTTAACGTACTATTCTACTTAATTAAGCATCCCCTAAGTATAGGACTTGTGTGGGCTAGTAGTAGAGGGAATCACCGGCTTTAATTGACTTTCGAACCAATTTATAGGGAGTGTCCGCTTCACTTACGCCTTCGCAAATAACAATTAATAATTAACTGAAAAAGGCAAATTGGCGCCGGTGAGAATCGAACTCACTCTATTTGGGTAGTAAACTCGTCAAGTACGACGCGATAATCCACTACACCAATCCTCCCACTTAAAGCGAGCGTAAAATTTTACACACAATTTTTTAGTGTTTGGAATATTTTCAGCTGGAAGTACACATATAGTAAAAGCGAAACTCTACAAACGTAAAATCTTCCGGAATAGAGTTCGAAATTTCTACCTATATATAAACACATTTGCAATACTCTAAATGAATGTATTGCTGTGTATTAACAGAAAAAAAATGGTGTTTACAAAATGGTTAAAATTGAAAACCATTCGTTTTTATTTACCCCAAGGTAGAAAAAAATATTTTAGATTTTCTACCTTTAAAATCAATAGGTAGCTTATTCGTTGAGCTTTAAAAATACGAGATTGTCAGTAGGCTTTTGTGAAATACCATGTCGGAAATATTTTAAACTGATTGATGTTTTATTTTATCAAATTTAATTGATTTCATAAAAAGTCGAACACTATTAAAAATTTATTTATCAATTTTTTTTTTTTAATCTATATCTACAGTATATATTGTTAATATTATAGGTTTGTATTATTATACTTTTTTTATAGATTATATATCGTCGGCTTACAAGTAAAGAGCACTAAGTCCAAAAACATGGTTTTGAGATATTGACAAATGGAGAATTCTCCCATTAGATTAGACAGGGACAAAAGTTCTACCCAAAAAGGATAGAAGACATACATACACTCCCACTTCCACCCAACCAAACAAATGCTGTATTTGTTCTTTGTTGAACAAATACAATATTTACTTGGCCGGGCGAAAAGTGCATTATTAAAGAAATTACTGGCGCCATCTAAATTTTAGTAGAATTATCTTATTCTACAGATTCACATTAGCTACGTGCCTCTCACTGCTACACTTTCCGGCCAACCAAATAAATACTGTATTTGTTGTATGAAAAACAAATACAGTATTTATTTGGTTGGCTGGAAAGTGTAGCACAAATGAGATAGAGATAGGGTAGACGTCTTTTGTTTCATAATTCTAGTTGTAGAGATCTCCATTTAACTTTCACTGTTGTTTTTTTAATTTTTGTAATAATTGTTACAAAAATGCACTCAGTCGCTTAGTGCAGAAACATTTGAAATAATCTACTAGTAAAACGCACTAAGTGCACTAAGTGATTTAGTGCCTATTGCCAGATAACATTTTATTCAAAATCAAACTGGTGCGTTTTGTATAGTGGGAACTCTCTTGGCAGTCCACCTAGAAGTTAGTTAGTTCGGTTTACCTGATCATCAAAAATTAATTACAGTACCCTAAAAATCCCATTTTTGCAAAAAAGTGACTTAGTGCCTTTTACTTGTAAGTCGACGATATAGTCTTAACACGAATTTTAAAAGCATATTAAACATAGTAGGTAACTTACTCCTCAATCTGTCTATAAATGTAGTTACACAAGTTACACTCGCTCATTGATGATTCAGTACCTAGTTTTTTTCATTATTTTAAATAGAGTATCTTTAAAAAAATTTTGGTGCACTGAAAACGTATATGGCAATGAAAAAAAATCTTGACCCTCAAAATATTGAGATATAGCACATTGGGCTTTTTTGTATGCACTCAAGTAAAAAAAAAAATCCGCAGGATTTCAGAACAAGTTTTTTTTTTATGTAAATATCACTAAATAAAAATGATTTATTCCATAACGTGTAGGTTTTAAATATCTACCCTAGTTAATTTTTTACAGGGCTACAAACTTCCAATATGCCAATTTTTTCGTGTTTTTCCGATATATTTCATTAAAATTTTATATACATAATACAGATATAGTCAAAAATTTATATATGTAATACTTCTACATATATAGGCTTTATAAAAAAATTACATATATTTTTATCTCCAGTGATAGGGAGTCTTAAGCGCTTGTTTGCCGGTTTTGCAAAAAAAAAAAGATTATTTTCGGTTTTGCCAGCTTTATGATAAAATTTTACCCCTGAAAATATAAGTATTAGGGAGGTTTTTTATTGTCAAGTTTGTTTATATCCAAACCTTGAGAAAAACAGTCTGGTTAAGGGTATCAGACGATGTTATGATATATTTATTTTGACACGTGCAACGTTAAACCCCCAGACTCCACACCACTGGACATAAAAAATATCTGTACTTTTTTTATAAAGCACATGCATGTGGTAGTATTACATACATCAATTTTTGGCTGTAGCTATCTAATTTATATAAAATCTTTAATGAAATATATCGGAAAAACACGAAAAAGGTGCCATATTTGGAGTTTGTGGTCCTGTAAAAAATTAACTAGGGTAGATATTTAAAATCTGCAACTTTTGGTATGAATAATTTTTGTTTAGAAATATTTCCATAAAAAAAGTTTTTCTGAAATCATGCGGATTTTGTTTTGACCTTAAATGCATACAAAAAACCCAATGTGCGCTATATCTTAAGATTTTGAGAGTATAGAATTTTTTTCATTGCATTCATTATTCGTTTTCAGCATTCAAGAATACCTAGAAAAAATATAGTTTGGTTTATAAAAAACTTTATTTTTTTTTGTGGTCGTGTGTAGTTTTAGTTTAGCTCAAAAATTAATAGAATATTAAAAAAAAAATTCAGGCTTTATTTTTTTTTTCATACGATAATAATTATTAGTAAGCAGATTACTGATAAAAAAGTATGGTTTTTGCCCCCTTTGCAAAGGGGGCAAAGTTTTGCCACCCATACACCACTCTGAAGCTCTATAGTTTTCTTTAAAAGCTTATTTCTTGTTTATTAAGCTTTTTTTTTGTATGATATTTGGTTATCTAAAATTACAAAATATAATTTTTTGTCTTTTTGGCAAAAAAATATGAAAAAAGAACAAGATCTGGACTAAATAAACGTAGAAACAATAAATTTTTATCAAAAATGAAAAACAAATTATTTTGAAATTTAATTCTATGGGGCTCTGTATCAGTGTCAAAAATAATGTAAAACCCCCGTTTTAAAAACTCCTAATTGATTAAACAAAATTGATGTCCTTTTGTGTGGTGGAAAAATCCGGTATATTTGCTTTTTATTATAACGTCACACTGGAATAAAAGAGAAGAATGATGGACAGCTAAAATGATGAACAAAAAGAGCTAACTCTTTATAAAGGGCCGCAATTAGCCCAGTATTTATGGCTGTCATGTTGTAATTAAATCCAGCAATCAACACTCCAGTCTCTGCAAATGGCTAGTTATTTGACGCCGATGTTATCACTTTCACACTGTTCATTCTAATCTAAACACTTAACATTTTTTTAAAAACCACGTGTCTCTTAATATTAGATAATTAATAATTAATTATATTCTTCGCATTTTTCACCTAGAAGAGATTTTTACCTATATGTGACTCTGCACAAAGAAACGCGGTTAGTGCGTCAAATCTACGTATTACTTTTTTTTTTCAGATTCTTATGTAAAAAAGTTTTTTGTTTTTCGTCTAGGATCAGACATTTTTACAGCAAGTTTGGACAACTTTTTTTTTATTCTGGAACGATAATATAGAAAATATCCGATCTATTCAGGAAAAATTTAAACACCAGAAAATATTATTGATACGGAAAACAAAATTTGCTACAAATGTACAAATTTTGCAAAAAATAAAAAAAAAGTTCGAGAACCATCTGCTGCAGTGCACTGCCAAGAGAATACACTACGGAACAAATCATTTTATATCTTCACGGCTTATTTTATAAAGTGATCTAATAATCATAAACAACTGGACTGGATTTTAGCTGCAAAAACATTTATTCCTTATGTTTACTCATAGAAAATATGATAATGATGTATATGATATATCTGATATTTTAAAGTTTTTTAATGACCTTAGAATTAAAACCATTATACAATGTATATAAATTAAATCAAAAATAACATTTATTGGTATCAAATGTAAAACCAGAAGTTTGATTCGGCTGTAGTCCTTGCAACCAGCAACCATTTGCGCGCTCTCTTGTCTTTCCATATCTAAATGGGAGCTAATAAAGCCACATGGTATCATTTTCTGGTTTAAATGAGGTAGGTACAATTTTTTCAGAAGAAGCGGTTACTAGACAAGTTAGAGGAATTTACATTTATTTCTCCTTTTAACTGATGAGTTAAACAGGGAAAGAGAAGTAAAAAAAATCCTTAATGTTTTTTTTTATTTTTGGTGTTGTACTGTGCTAAATGTTTTAACTTTCTTAATTTGTTTGCATTTTATTGATCACTTTGTTATTTTGGTAAATCTAATCCTACATGTTTCAACAGTTCCCTTTTATAAATTTTGTTCTTAAATCCAATCCAGTTGATGTAACATGGATGTGTTTATAATCCCTTAAAAGTGGTGTACTTTGCCGGTCTATAGCACATTTCTTTTACGGTAATAGTATTTGATCAATTAACTGTAATTTGACATGGTAACATATGTCAAGAAGGGTGAGAGTACCCACTTAAGCTTAATTTCGTTATGCTTGATTAGAATAATGGATTTGACGAATTTATTCTACGCACGAAACTCTTATTTTAAGTTTTATTTAATGCTCTAGGAGGAAGCTATAGAGTCAATTTATTTGACCCTCTGGCGAATGCGTCGTGCTAAACTTAAAAATAAAATCATTTAATGAAGCAATTGGTATTATAAAGTGTAAAATCGCTTTTATTAACCAATGTATATTAAGTATTTTAGCTTTTAATAAATTATAATTCTTTTTTCAAATAAATATCAGTACACTCGTGTAAATAGGAAATTAACGCAAAAAATTGTTAGCGCAAATAATTTCTTTGTTCAGTGATTTTACCAAAGTCCTAACCATTTATGCCATTTTATTAAAATATATAAATATTAACCGACAAACGTGGAGTAGAGGAAATGCGCCTAATTTCGGATGGTTTCCAATTTTCGGATAGTAGTGTATTTAAGATACTGTCTGCAACGGTAAACAGAAACCTACTTTTATGTGAAGCCAAAAGTCAAACTAAATCCGTCCTGTAATATGATAACGGTAGAGCTTCTCCCCTTTAAATGGCAGCACAAATCGTTTATATTGCAAATGGCAGTTTTGTGCTCAGTTGCATTATTATGCTTGTTTATTTTATAAATAATCGTTATAAAAGTTCGTGATTCTGTCTTGGGTAAGTTATGATGTTAGTTAAGTTGATCCACTATTCATAATTAAGCAATTTGAAAACGTAAACATTCTACAAATTTCTAATCTAAAAAGCAGAAAGTTGCCTAATTTCGGATAGACCATTTTTGTGCATTTGATTCCCAATTTCGGATATCCGCAAGGTAATTATTATTCAGGATAACCAACCATTAATTATTATTTTTATAATGATACAACAAACTAAGATAAACAATTTTGAAAAAACGAAAATTACCTAAGATACTAAGATATTCGAAATTGGGAATCTAAAATTAAATTTCCTATAGTATTTCGTAGAAAATTGCTTAATGATTAAATTACGTCTTAAATGTGAAGGAATAACAAGAAACATAAGCAATGGGATCCAGATCTACTCTTGAAAAAATTTTTTCGGATATTTCCGAAATTAGGAGCCCTTTTTCAAATGCACAAAAATGCGCTGATTTTTTTTAACCGTGTTTTTTGGAAAAAATAAACTGTAATAAAATTGCTTTTATAATAAATCATGGTTCGCTATAATAAGTTGTATCTGGTTATATAAAAAAAATATCAAAAAGTAATACCGAGTATTAAATATTGAATACATTGTAAATGGTATCCGAAATTAGGCGACTTTCCTCTATATATTTTTTTAGACTATATTTTTAATTTATTTTATTAAAAGTTATAAAACATGGACATAATTTCTTGCCTAATGTTCATTAATTTTTAAATTTTTAAAGAATGGATTAAATAAAATATTTATTAACCGCTAGACAGACTGACAAAAAGGATCATAGCGGCCTAGTTGCCTGGCTTACAGCTTCCCCACCCTTACCACTAACCACTAGACAGAACATTTCATCTAGCAATTATGCTTAAGTCATTGCGCTTGTGCAAAGAACCATCCAGCTTCTAACTAGATGAACAATACAAACAACCAAAAATCTTAATAGTTTTTCCAGTTACAACAAATGGCACAAAACCGCAGCGCGACCTTCGAAGGGTTTATTGTGTTTACAAATTGCTAAATCCCTATAAATCCAAACACGATCCATTTAATTTCTTCTTAGTGTTTAGGACTAGCCCACTTGGATTAGAATATTAGGGGTTGGCTTACTAAATCATTGTTTTTAAACGTACACATATAAGTGATTATAGAAGTGCTTTTGTTTTGATTTTAAATGGCTTTATTAGCTGTGATTAGGTAGATTCAAATCATAGCATGCGAATTACGTTTGAGGACAAACACAATGGTTAGAATGAGCTCTATTTTAAGCATTGTTTTGTGAAGAGTATTTAATATTTTTTGAGAATTGAAAACATCTTTTTGTCACTAGTGACGGGTGAAATTCGTATTTCTGATACAAAAAACCAAGTAAATATAAACTTTCCTATAAGATGTCGATTTGTAGTAGGTATATATCAGCATCACTGGTGAATGCGACGTTTTCGTTCACTGGCGATTGGGTGCCGTGAAGTGATAACATCACATTAAGTGAGATGTGGTAGCCTGTAATAAAGACATACAGATACTGTACTGTTGCGAAAATTTGATAACGGAGATGGCAGATAGGAGATAAAAAATAGAATGCTTTGAAGTGTGGTAGTATAAATGATTATTTAAAACAAAATGGCCAGATAAAGTTACATATAAAAGCGTAGTGGAGAATTAGGGAATAAGCGAATTTTTTAGAAAGGGCTTTTTAAGAAAGGAACCAAACACTAGGACATGAAAGCTTATTTAAAGGGCTTTGGATAGCGAGCTAGGTTAAAGTTAGAGGAAAATTAGACTGGGCTATAATCGAATACTGCTCACAAATAACACAGGATGTAGGTGCCTTAAATTTTAGGACTTCCAAGTTGGAAATAATTCATTATCATGATACAAAAACATAGAAATTAACATTGACGCGTCATGAAAGTAAGTAGGTATTATTAAAAAGACCATAATAAAACTCGTTATTTACTTAAAAGTATTTCATATTTCTTGTTATTTATACAACTTGATAATTTATTTAATAGAATATCCTTATCTTTGTTTTATACTTCTATTTCCTTATCTTTGTTTTATACTTCTATTTAATTTGGTGTTAATTATGCATATGGTGCACGGAATCTTGCTTAGTAAATAATAAATTTCATGTCCTCGCGTGAACACTATTATAAGTGCAGATGGCCAATATTGCATGTGTCCAGACATATGTAAAATAATACTAATTACATAGAAATTAATTAACTTCTCTAAATGTTTACAGTCCATATTTTAGATAGTATTGCCAGGAATATTTTTGAAATAACAGGCAATTATGAAGAAATTAATACTTTTTTTTTGTTTGTATTAGAAACAATAACACGAATAACGAGTAGAGTTTATGAATCCATTTTTGTTAAGTGCAGGGTTCATTTAATCAACAATATATTCTATAATTTGATAAATGACATATTATTTTTATATTTTAACGTACTTATGTATGTTATGAAAAGGGGTCTTTAGGAGAAGTGATCAAATTATGAGCCATATACTAAGATATTTCAGCTTATACTGCCTACAAATTACAAGATATAATATAATATTATATAAGTTTTAGGCTAATGAAAGAATAGGCTAGAAATGTGGTAGGCTGGAGAGCTGCCTGGAAGTTCTATTTGGGCTGATAACTTGATCATGATGGTGAGATAAAGTTAATACGATAAAAAATGGACGCATATGATATATATTTTTCTTTAACTAGTCACTAATAAGTATCACAATAAATTTTGTATGAATTTTAAAAAAAGCTAAGACAATTTTTATAAAGTTCTTTCAAGCAAGTAAGCTAGCCACGTTACTATCGTGCGCTCTCTTCCACTCTATGATTATGAACGGTAAAGTGGGAGAGACATATGATCACGTGAAATGTTTGGTTGTTTGTAGAATGTATACCAAACCATTAACACTGCCAAATTTATATCTCATGTTTCTATGCCTAATTTTCAATCATATTTGAAAGCTAAAAGATATCTTTCAGCCGAACGCAATTCACTAATATTATTATTATACTTTTAAAGGATGCAAAAACCAAAAAAAATTGCAGTGACCATTATAGAATTATAAGTATACTTAAAAAAAAAAAACATTTTTAAACATGTTTTTTTAGTTTATGAATTACTATTTAATTAAACTTTCTACTTTAGATAGCACATATACGAGCCGTGTTATAACACATGTTATAACACGTAATGTTACGGAGAATAATATAAAACCAGATAGAAATTAATATATTTTGTCTGTATTTGTAACACGAAATATAATTTCAGTGACCCTACTATGCTTTTTTACTGTTTTAAATGTAGGACATTAAAAAGTTTAATTTTGTATTTTATTTGTTTGGGGCAATTAGATTAATATTTTTCTGTTTGCTAAAACCCAAAATTTAGTAAGGTCAAGACAAATTACTGTGCTTACCAGATCCTTGAACTCCATGTTTTATTTCTGGTAACCACCTTTTCTAGATTTCTGGTCGCAGCAACCTGACAAAAGTTTTTAACTCTGATTGACGTTCCATATCCCTTTTTCAGGGTGGTTTTAAAATATACTAATATTAAGTTAAAAAACAGTTAACAGGAAGCCAAAAAGTACATTCTGATTGGGGAATATTGCTGTGACAAATATGCGATAATAAATCTAATTTTGCATTAAACCTTTGTAATTTATTAAATAGTTGATTCCGACACACATGCAATATGTGTCTGTGACATCAGCCCACAGTATTATCTATTTTAAATTGTGTGTGAAATCATATTATACATAATTTTCTATACTATTTTATAAATAAAGGTTAATCCTGGAACAAAACTGGTTCAGATTATGTTTAATAAATATACTTTTTTTTTCAAGCAAGGTAGTCAACAACAAACTGTTAACCGATCAGGTTTACCTTTGCCGCGCAGAGAGGCTAGCAGAGCCTGGTAGGAAGAGACGTGGAAATGTGACGGACTGCGTACAAGAAAGAAAAAGTATTCGAAGGAAGAAAGATAGGCGGTACGCGTACCTCTAACAACTGGTGAATTCAGCCACGTAAATGAATATCTTTAAAATAGATTCAAATAATGGATTGTGTAGTTTATTTTTCTTTCACTATTTTCTTGAAAAAATCTAAAGTTGTTAATTATTGCCTATTTGAAAAAGCAGCATTATTTTGACAAATAGATAAATGATTTAAAACTAAAATTTTTTTACTGTAGAATGTGGTGAAATTTCAGTTATTTTCCACAGGCAATTATACCTTAATGCAAGATGTCATTAAAACCTACGTTAAGGTCTATCCAGAAGCTTGCATAAGAACATTAAACATAACATACGATGCCGTGATTGGCTTACAAGACACATGGCGGCACATCAAGCCAATCACGGCTTCGCATTGTTATGTACTATGTTTTTATGCGAGCCTGTGGATATGCCCTTTACTTAATTTCAAGCCTAATTTTATAAATACCAGTAAAGTAAAAAAGAAATTATCGTAAATCAATTAATCATGAACTGGTAAGCCTATACTGTCGGGCTGATTTAACCGACACTGGCAATTCGGTATCAGTTACGGTTTTAATGAACAGACAAATGCAACAACGTATTTTTATAATAATTTGTAAATTCCATTTGACGTATTTGCATACAAACTCATCATAACAAATGCAAAGGCATATAGCCGATGACAATACGGCCAAATAATGTAACCTTAGGGTGGTCCTAATATATATTTTTTTAGATCACTGAAATAAATTAGGTATGATGATTTTTGATAAAACTAGCTTAGACTAGGGTATTTTAAAACTGTTCATTTTTTGAATTAATTTTTTTGCCCACGTTGTAAAAATTTCTAAATGTTTAAAGAAATATTAAGGCTTCCTGCAGAGGGCATAATAATAAAAACAATAAAACATTTATAAATATATTACGACAGATATATTGAAGCATATTTTCTATTCTGTAATATTTTTTAATACTGTATTACCTAGTTTGTTTAGACTACACTTATAAAACAAGTTTAAACATTATAATGTTATATTAAATACACTATTAAAATTGTAGATTCATATTATTTAATAATACGTTGTTGTCACTATAATGGTTTTTTGAGGAAGAATGATTAATAAAGATGGCGACAATCAGCTGATCCTAATAAATGTTTTGCTAAAATATTAAAGTAGGCATTTTGGGCTAAAATTTTTATGTGCATAAGTATACCCAACGATAAGCATGTACATGTACATGTAATTACATGTGATATGTAGTTTCTATGAATTTAAAATACATCACAGAACACCCACATCACAGCTCGTCAAACGTAGGAAGAGACGTGAGTTTTTAAATATGGACACACCCCCCAAACCACGCGGCTGAATTCACGAGTTGTTAGAGGTACGCTTACCGCCTATCTTTCTTCCTTAGAATACTTTTTCTTTCTTGTACGCATTCCGTCACATTTCCACGTCTCTTCCTACCAGGCTCTGCTAGCCTCTCTGTGCAACAAAGAAAAACCTGATCGGTTAACAGTTTGTTGTTGTAAATCAAACAACTGCACTCGTTTGTAAATACCGAACAGGTTTACTTTTTTTTATTGTATTCTATACTATAACTATACTACTATAAATTACGTTATTAATAAGGCTATTGTTCTATCAGTGTAATTAGTATAAATACTTCAGTATCTTACCACATAACTGAAATGTAAAAGTTAAGTATATACCCCTATATGTATTAATCATTGTAACTGAGCTTGATATTATTAATTCTTAGGTAAAAGTGAGCACGAACTTGACATATAACTTTAACACCACGTGTGCTGAAACTTAGCATACAAATGCTTGAATTAACTGTTAAAATTAACTAATTATTAAAATTAATATAGTAGACAAAATTTAGAAACGTGTATATTTTAGTATTAAATACTAATTAGGTATTGATTGATATAAAACCCTAAATATTTTATTTTTTCCATGTGCGCAAAAAATAAAAATGAAAAAATAAAACCCTTGGAAAATGCAAAAAACACAGAATAATGACCCAGCCTAATATAACAACACATTTTTATAATAATGTGTAAACTATATCTGCATATAAACTCATCATAACAAGTGCAATGTCATATCGCCGATGACAATGCGGCCACATAATTCAGTCGAAATGTGACAATGTGACGTTTGTGTGCAATCAAGAGCTAAATAACTCATTCGCATCAACAAAGCCCATTCATCATCTCACCGTGCCGTGCATTTACCCGGCTCACTTACCAATCGGAAATGATTTAATATACAATATAGGCTCGAATATAGCGCTCTATAGCGGTGCCGATGCTGAGATACCATTGTCGACTGATTATCGTATTATCTTTGCCTAACAGTTGAAAATATCTGACAAATTACCTTCCTTTGTCAGTGATGAAGTACATATATCTTATTTTTTTAATTTTAAAACTGAGTTAAAAGAAATATATGAAATAATATTAATAAGTGTAATGTGATCTGATGATTCTGTTGGACTAATTTCCAAATTATGTTCAGCTAAAAGCTTCTAAGCTAGATTATCTAGTTAGTTTTTAGAGAATGAAGAAAATTAATTATTTTTGAACAGAGCTAGATAAAATACATAATGGTAAATATAATGAATAAATTATAATTTGTCACACATAGAAATCCTAGATCTATTTCTAACACTATAAAAGTTCATCATAATCGAGTAAGGATAATAATAATGAAAAAACTCTACAAAACCTATATTTAAAAACTTTTCAGTTATAGAGAAACTCGTTAAAATGTTATCGCATAAATTGTATTCACTTTTAGCTTTTTTACTTGTAACATTTTGCAAATATAGTAAAAAAATATATACATATATATGTGTTAAAATATTGACTGATTATCTTTTATTTTCGGCAGATTCTTTAAGTATTGGTTAAAAATATAGAACGAGTTACTTTTGCTATATCTGTACCAGGTAAAATTATGATAATAAGTTCACAGATTTAATTTTGAAATACACGAATTACAGTATTAAAATTTACAAATATCTATCAACTTTAAATAATTTTATTAATATCAATTTTATCAATACAACCTCACATCTTCAATAGGAAATGTCCCGTTGTTATAGCATTATCTCGCTTTCAGGTGTGAAAAGATAGTGGAGAAGATTTAATAATCCGATTTTCCAATAATAGTGAACATGCAGGACGCTTGAGACTGAATAATGTTTTTAAAAGCATTATAAATACGATTGAAAATCAAAACAGTATTGGTGAAAATTACAATTATTTAAAACTAATTTGGTTCGCTTTATTTTTAACAAATTTTATTGACTTTTTAATTTTGTTGTTGTTCTCTATGTTATAGGAAAACAGCTACATTTTCCTATAACAGAGAAAGCATAAAAATAGGTAAAATTATTAAAAAAATAATGTTATCAATATCAATTTTATCAAAACAAACTCACATCTTCAATAGGACATGTCCCGTTATTATAGCATTATGCCGCTTGCAGGACGATTGAGACTGGTTCTAAAAGCACTATAAATACGATTGAAAATCAAAACAGTATTGGTGAAAATACAATTATTTAAAACTAATTTGGTTCGCTTTATTGACTTTTTAATTTTGTTGTTGTTTTCTATGTCATAGGAAAACAGCTACATTTTCCTATAACAGAGATGGCATAAAAAATAGGTAAAATTATTTAAAAAAAACTAATCAATGCATTTTTATCAAAACCCTTAATTAATGAAAAGAGAAAAGTATATTAGATAGGTAATTAACTTTTTCATAGCTTATTAATAATTAAATTTTAATTATTCTAAATATCAACACTTTTGGCTAGCATCGTTGCTAATTAAATTATAATCCTTAACAGGCAGCTTAAGCCTTAAACAGTGCAATCTGCATCAACTCTATGTTTCATAATAATCGTTTTTCATACTGAAAGATCTTTTCCTTAATAAAAACCTACAGTAATTTCAGTTTCAATAAATTATCAAGCTTTGTTTTCTATTAGAATAAGTATTTATATATTTATTTTTGTAATTTAGCAGATAAAAAATGAAAATTGATATATTTTGTAAAGTAGGTCAGAGTCTAGTAGTGATTGATGTAAACAGTTAATTCTTTATCTAAATTTTATAGTTCTCTTCACTAATATACACTAAACCAAAATTAAATCCAAGTTAGTAGGGTCCCTTGTGACATTTTTAAATGTCAAAGACTCTTGACATTTACTTGCATATCATGGCTGCTGTGCATTGGCAAAACAATGTGTTACGTTTTGTTATACTCGTTATGATGGTTTAGTTATTTAAAATTACAAATCGGGAAAATATGTAGGTCGAAAATGATATATAATATATAATTATAATATTGTCTACTATTTATTTATTTATTTATTTATTCATACTCGAGTACTCATGAAATACGAGTGCTATTCAAAGGTGTTTTAATGTTTATTTCTCTTTTGCTTGTTATATCTAATAACAAAAATCTACAGAGTATGCTACTGTATTTGCAAACACAATCGTATAAATGATTTGATAAATTAAATTTCTTAATGTATATTATTTTATCTACAGTATTAAGTATTAGAAAATTGTAAGGACAGGAATTTTTAATTTTAATCAAAATTATAAACTATTAATTAAATATTCCATCAATCCATTTTTTAATCATGATACAGTGATATTGGAATACTGCCGTTTCGGGCTGCTGGCTCAGTACCAAGAGTAAATGAATTTTGATTATTTCTGGTTTGATAAAAAGTCATTAATAGTATTTCTTTATTATTAAAAGTTTAATTCCACACAACACTTTTTTAGTCCAGTCAAATATCGAGAAATTCCTATGTTAAATTGCAATAAATGTACAGGCGCTTATATTTTAAAGGGTAGTAGTGGATAGTAACAGAACACTCTTGTTAGTTTTTCACCGAGTGATTTGCCTAAGGGGTGTCCGCTATCTTGAATTTTAGTGGTGAGTGCGGCTTTCTCGCTAAATATGCATCTTACGATAAAAATGCATATAACCAATTTTGAGAAAATTTCCAACAATTTTTTTTTGTATCATTTTTTTAATATATTAATAAAAATCGAGTTTTAAATATTCAAATATGGCCATGTTGGGGGTGAAATTGTTTTTTTTTTTCGATTTTTCAGCCAAATTATTTATGGAAGGATAAAAGGTTTGGACTTTTTGGTTATGAGCGAACTTGTAGCTCTTGAAATTCTCTATAAGTTTTATACATTATGCATTTTTATAAGTATTTTGTTACGGTTACAGTGGGCGCTGAAAGTCGAATTGTTTTTTTTTTAATTAACTCGATTGTTATTAATATATTAAAAAAATGATCTATACAAAAATTGTTGAAAATTACCTCCTTGACAAAATTGGTTATATGCATTTTTATCGTAAGATGCATATTAATTAACTTACCCCTAAAATTCAAGATAATGGACAACCCTTACGCAAATCACCCGGTGAAAAACTAACAGGAGTGTTCTGTTACCATCCACTACTACCCTTTAAAATATCAGCCTGTGTACATTTATTGCAATTTACATTTATTATTTGACTGGACTATTTGTCCTATTGTCCTCTTATCTACTACTTCACAATCACCCCTCTAGTTCTAAAATCATGTTAGATTCAGTGATTCGCAAAATAATAATAGCACTCGGATATTTGTGGATGCCTTTCTCACATTGCTTTGGGATCGCCCACACTTTAATTCTATAGTTTTGGGTCTCCCCGGATATACCAAGGAAAAACAAAGTTAAAACTCTTTATTTTACCGTTTTGTTCAATGTTTTTGAAATTAACTTAAATATTAAGTAGTACTATTAATTCTAGTTTTTAGAAATCTGTAACTGTAACCAAAAATTTAATTTGATGACAATACTAGGTGTTGCATATCTGCATTAAGCGATTTTTATTTGCAATAAGGCTTAACTGATGAAAATTGATGGACGTCATGCAAAATTTTTCATCATCACATTAAGAAATTATTTAAATATTAGTTTTATACAGAATATGAAATAATATTTTGCAAGAGAGAAATTCGCCATTTTCCGCAAATTTAGAGAGAACTGCAAAAAATTACTTTGTGAGAAGTTTGACATTTATTTGCACTAAATCATTTGCTTTGAATGTTGACGGGGAATTCGCAGTGCTAGCGGTGCATTACAAATGGTTTCTTTAAAGAAAATTACTATAAACGGTGCCCTATACCTGCTACAGATTAATATCCCAGAATCTTTGGAGTATACCACTGGTTATACTGGGCTTCTACGACACCTAGGTGTCATACTATGGCACCAGTAAAACCAACCGTAATTTTCGTAATTTAAAAGAATAAAACGAAAAAATAAAATAAAAATCCCTGCAATCGGACACCCGGTTTAAAAGTTATTGGACATAAAACTCGGGAAAAAATAATTTATGATTTTTTTTAATTTTGTGTTGAGAAAAATAGTATGTAATTTGTCTCAAAGACTTGTACCCCTTGGGAATTAAGTTACTTTGTTTTAGCATGGTGCCGCTTGATAGGCACTTACAAATGCAGTTCTCACTGCCGCACATGTGAGCACATTCGGGTGTGAAATGGGCCTGTTGACATGAAAACAACTTTATCTTTTCGAAAAGATGTTAGCACTAATATGTCTTAATTACTTCCTACATTTTTCGGAGAAGTGTTTTGACCAGATTTGGAGTTTTTGACATATTTACGAATCTAGTAGCTTTGGATGATGATAAATGATTTGTTTTTGTGGTTTGTTAGATAAATTATTTAACGAATATATTATATTGTTCTAAAGAGATATAGCCAAAAATTAAAAGAAAGAAAACTAAAAATAATTGTTCGAAAATGTTTTAATATTACAATGTTTAAATCCATTAAAAGTTCAAGTCTATTATTTAAAATATAAGGCAACTTACTCACTAAAAACCGATCTGGTTGGGGCAACTCAGGGCCGTAACTAGGGGGGGCTAACCCCTGGCCTTGGTTTGAGACCTCCCTGGCTTTTTCGCTGAGCCCTCCCTGGTATTTTTAAATTTTCAAGTCGTCACCTACCTTTGGGCGCCAATCTTTTTTTGCAGGGGCGCCAAGTTTGGTGAAAACCGTCAGGGACAAAGCTTTTTTTCTCAATGGTTAATTTTTGGGTTGCCATTTTTTTTGTTTTTTTTTTTTTTGAAGGGGCGGCAAGTATGGCAGAAACCGTCAGGGACAAAGCTTTTTTTTTTTCTCAAAGGTAACTTTTGAAGCGCCAATTTATATTTTTGAAGCGGCGCTAAGTTTGGTAGAAACCGTCAGGGATAAAAAGCTTTCAAAAGTAATTATATTTGGAGCGTCAGTCAATTTTTTTTTGAAGGGGTTAAGTTTGGTAGAAACCGTCAGGGACAAAGATTTTTTCTCAAAGGGACAAACAAAGATTTTTTTATTAAAGGTAATCTTTGGGGCACAAGTTTGGTAGAAACCGTCAGGGATAAAACTTTTTTTTGATGGTGCGACCCTGGGGGCTGAGTCCCCCTAGATTTTTTTCTAGTTACGGCTCTAGGGCAACTAGATCCGTAGTTAAATACGGACAAACTATTTTTTTTTGGTTGCAACCTGTAATCTGATAAAGGCAACAATACAACTAGCCGTCGTTACAAGAAATAAAGGTTAGATTTTAAAGATCTGGTAAGCACAACAACTTGTATTGTTGTGCTTACACTGAACCAAAATTGTACGTGATATCAATAAAAATTACATTGGTTTTGCACCGATGTATGTATTTTATTGTGACAAAGAAAGTTTTATTATATCAATGCTTAAAATTTGTTGTCTAAATGTAAAACGTATTTAAATAATAAAATTCGTTAATATAATGAATTTGGTTGCAGCAGCCAGCAAAATAGTTGGTACGTAAAGGGTTAACTATTGATCTAATTGCTCCAGCCAGATCTTTTTTTCAGTGAAGATTTCACAAAAGAAACGATTTTTGATTTATCATTTGAGTTTAGTAACTGCACCTATTTGTTACCATGTGCTAAAAAATAATTGATCAGTTGGTAAATCTAAAGGATATGATACTATTTATAAAGTAGGTATACACGGAAAGAAATTAGTGGGCTCTGCGCTATACATTATAAGATATTTGGTAACAGTGGCAAATTATAGTGATTTAAGCTATAGATTATAAGGGGCACAATAACTAATAATGTTAAAAATAAATTGGAAACGATTATATATATTACAGACACGATTATATTTATTACAGGCACTATTATAAATTTACAGAAATTTTATTATATTATAAAAATTATTAAATCTATTTAAGCTATAAATGCCATACTATTTGTTATATTTTATTATTCACTAAACAATTAAAGTATTTCATATAAATTTTTACACTGACTGCCATAATTGTAAGAGAAAGCCTTGTATTTATATAATAAGCGATTATAATTTGCTTGGTATGTGTGTTATAGCGCTCCTAGCTATAATTTTTTTTCCGTGTACTTCGCGCATTATCTATCTGAGTTGATTCTTATCTGTTTTTTGTTTTATTGTTGGTAGAATAAATTTAATCCCCTATGTAAGGTTGCTAACTTGTATTTTAACTTCTTTGTCAGTCAAAACATTAGTTTGACGTTTAAATCATTATTTTGACATTAAAATAAAAAACATAATAATTTTTATCCAATACATACAGATAATGAGACAATTACCAGCTTTACTTTAAATAGATAAACTCAATAATAGCCCCCGCGTGGCTTTTACTTTATTGAGTGGATAATTATTTATTTTACCCACTCAACTGTCAGTTTTCAAATTATTTTCTTGTAAATGTCATTAAAATTTTTAATAAAAATATGAATTTCTAAGCTATTTATTGGATAAAACCTTGTATGGCACTCATGGGTAAACCGATATTGCCCTCTCAAAAATTAAGGTTAATTTTCTCATGGGTAATATCTTGCTTTACCCACTAGTACCATAAATAACTATTAAAAATCAGAAAGACTAAAGGACCAATTTACAAATGCTTTACTAAAATTTAAAAGCTATCCCGTTTTAAGTTTATAGATAGATCAGCTGGTTTGGATTTATAATATAGTTTTATGTAGAAAATTCCTAAAATGTAATTTTTTATTTTAATAGCACATTATGAATAATAGTATATTAAAGTACTAGTTTCACAACATACGTTTTTAGCGCACGAGTACAAGTTTAGAAAACGAGCCGCTTGCGGCGAGTTTTCTGAAGTACTAGTGGGCTAAAAACGTGTTATGAAACGAGTGCTTAATACAATTTTTTCTATTTTGCTCTAAAATTTAAAAAAACTTACATTTAAATTGATGACTGATTTAGGGATTTTTGTTTTGGATTGGCATTACAGTTTACACCATGTTTAAAATTCTAAGAATAAATGATATTTTGATATATTTTATAGTCATCTCTTCTCTTTTTTACTGCAATTAACCAAGCCACAACTTTAACATGGTAAAAATAACCTAAACACAAAATTTTGTAGAAAATTCAAGCGACATTGACATTTGCACGGAAAACGTCAAGCGATAGGCCAGGTCTGTTGCCAACCCAAAAAAACAAAAAGTACAGACCTCTTATGGGCCTATAAGAACACGCAAAATGCGTGTGATTATGAGCTTATAAGAGTCGCAAAATAGAAAAAAAAAACTTACTTTATGATCATCTCTCGTTTATCATAATTTTAAACAAACTTTCTCGTTTTCTTATCATAATTATTTATAAGACATGACAGTTAATTTAATCTAAATGTCGAAAATTGTCAAAAGCACAATAGACAATAAAAATATCACTAAAAGTCATTTTTAAACCACTAATCAAAGCTGACTTAATCCAGATTTTTACTCAGATACATAATGCGCCGAGTTTATATGTAGGACTAAAACAAAAATAAAATAATTATTTAATTAATTGTTCCCTTGAAATAAAAGGGTTAATTTAGGAGTCCACAACATACGCTAAAAGCCGGTAGTGTCGTTATTAACCTAAGCCCCAACGGGCTACTTTTGTGCTCTCCCAGTGGGAGTCGCGCTTTTTCCTTTAGCGCGGCTAATCTCCGATTGCTGACAAAGCCAACTTATTTAACTTGTATGATTACTCTGCTCATTGACTGACATAATCCTCTAAGAGAATTGACAGAAGTCATTCGACCGCAGAATAACGAAAAATATATTCTTTTTAATAGCATGGTAGTTCAAAAATGAGGTTGATATAAATAAGGCCCTTTGTTTTTCCCATTAATTAACTAATCATAAATATAAATGGATATTTAAAAATTCTAATTTAAAAGCGAGCCGTAAAAACTGTATTTTGTTTGTATAAATTAGGCGACACAATACAACATTTGTTTTGACATTTTGATAAAACAAAAAAATGCAAATTGGTAAATCCATGGATGTTCTGTTTTTACTTTTAAAATTACTCGATGGAGTTTTATTTTTAAGCAAATGAAAGTTTATGATAATGTCAAATTTACACATTTGGTGAGATAACGTCCAACTAATGTAAGCAGAACCTTTTTATTAGAAAGTGAAAGAAAAAATATTAGGATAGTTACCCAGTTTTCTGGTTTCTTAATCATCTTACTAGAACCCAATAATAACAAAGTAATTAAACTTCAGTCAAAATTTAACTGGAAGAAATGGAAGGTTATCTCAGATACACAAATTAATCAACAACCAAAAACAGAAAAAGAACCAATACTAATGAGGTACACATGGTTATTTACCAATTTAGCTAATTAATTAATATTAATTTAATATTATAGTGCAACCGCAAACAACTCGAGAAAATTTCGTTGTACTTTTAATACTAAATGTTATTTGTTAATACATATTTTTTATTTATATCGCCACCATTGGTATTTAATACTTTACTTGTGATATTAAATACTGCAATGTGTGTATTGTATACAAAACGTTGTCATACTAACATAGAGACCGTGCTGGTACATTTGGATCCCCACGCAACATGTGTTTATTAATACTGTAACATTTGGTAAATTATATCACAGTTATAGTTTGGTATACTTTAAGTTGTAGTTGTGTTATTGATCTAGTTTAAAGTATGTTACAGTATTTAGTAAAATAACAATCGGTAAATAATACCAAAATTTTGATTAGTAATACAGAGAAAATTAAAAAAAGGATCGATTATTTTATCAGTGTGTAATTGTGTGTGGTTGCAATCTTTATATTATTACTAATCAAAATTTTGGTATTATTTAACGATTGTTAATTTTTCTGAATACTGTTACATACTTTAAACTAGATCAGTAACACAACTTAAAAACTCAAAGTATACCATACTATAAGTGTGATATGCTTTACCAAATGTTACAGTAATTTTTACTATAACATGCTAGTAATAATAAACACATGTTGCGTGGAGACTCAAATGTACCAGCATGGTCTCTATGTTATTATGACAACATTTTGTATACAATACACACATTGCAGAATTTAATATCACAAGTAAAGTATTAAATACCAATGGTGGCGATATAAATAACAAATATGTATTTAAAAATAAAATTTAGTATTAAAATTACAATTACATTTTCTGAGTGCATGAAAAAATAATGAAAGAAAGAGAATATTAAGTTTAGAACCTACTAATAATTAACTCATTAAACTTTAATTAAAATTTCAATGGTGAGAGTGTCTCTCAAATAAAACAACAAAAACACCAAATCAAAAACACAAAAAGAACCAACAAAATAAAGACAACAACTGATCAATTGGCCCTAATCTGATTGAGAAAAAATATGATCCCCATGTATGTTCCATACGACAAGGAAAAAATTGAATAAACGAACGCATCAAATATGATTAGTTTAAGCTTACATTATGAATCACCAATGGATTATGGAAGGCATAGTCCCAGGTGGTCATATAAAAGGAAACATAAGACAACAATGGTACCAATGTTCTAACAGTAGTAATTTATTTTGGGGCGAAATTAAAATTAAATTTAAATCTAATAGTCCTAATACTTTGGATTGATTAGAGAGGATCGAATAACTGTAGGCAATTTGTATTAAGCAAAGTGGTCTGTGGCGAGCACGTGGCCAAGTAATTTGGTCGCGTGCATATGTTTTGTTACGTGTATGTGCTCCGACTGCAGCTATTGCATGCCTTCCGCAAAATGCACGCCCATTTTTTCATCTAACTTGCGTATTAAATTACTGCAGCTACACTAAAAGGAATATTTTTTAACTTGCAATGTTTGTTATTAGTATGTATGTTTTCTTAGAGCAAATCTGCCAAAGGCTTTTTCGACCACTTAGAATATACTTAGAAAGCTAAAATTTGCACATGCTTAACTCGGCTGACAATACAATTTTACATAAAACTTACCCCCAGCCCCCCACCCCTAAAATTAAAAAAATCCCCTTTTCACCCACATCTTTTTAGATGTGAGACCTTTTTTTTAGTAATCAAAATTTCTGTCAGTCAGTCATAAACATCTATACATGTAAGGATTACCATTGAATAATACACAGAGCCGGCCTTTGTAATTCGGCGCCCTGAGGCAAGCCTCTAGTTCGGCGCCCCTATTGGAAATAATGTTTGTATCCTACAAAATTTTGACGACTAAAAAAAGAAGAATAAATTAATAGTTAGAAACATTTTTAAGAACAAGCTTTTATTTAAGTGCACTAAAAAGAAGAAAATAAACTTTCAAGTAAATCAAACCCATCATTTTGTTACATTATACAGTTTTATATGATATAAAAGCTTGTCGCGAGGTTTTCCTGTGTAAATTTATTTTATAAAAATGATTTTTACTATTAGCCAGAAAAGTCATATTTAAGTTTATGTTTAAACTTCCATATGGTGGCCACTCAGCTGATCGGAAGTCCTTGTTCCTCCAGTTTAAATGCAAATTGAATTATATGTCACAAGACTATTTAAGCATCTTTTTTTCACGAAAATAGTTTAGTGGCATCAGATTAATTTTCTCTTCCAATCTCAAATGTCAAATTGATTCGGTCGGGCTAACCTAGGGAAGGTATAAGGATACTTGTGTCATATTGGCAGTGCAAATCGAACTAGCGCGCTGTAGCGCTAGCATGCCCTTTAAATCATATCATCAATAGTTTGTTTGGGTCTTTAAGAGACAGGCGCAGCCTATGGCTCATTTATCTAAAAAAATATTTTAATCTGAATTGAAAGTTGGGGCAGTGAGTCTATGCTCACTGATGCGAGTTGCATCTGTCATAATTTGGGGGGAGTGAGTCTCTGCTCACTGATGCGAGTTGCATCTGTCATAATTTGGTGCTGTGGAGTGGGTGGGAGGGGGATGGGGAGGGATGTGATAGGGAGAGGAGGGATGTGCGGGAGGAGTGAGACTATCTCACTGATGCTGGGAATGCATCTGTCCTGTATTAGTGGGTACCATTACTGGTTGAGGACGTTTTTGATCTTTTTGTGAGTGTTGTGTATTTCATGATCGTAATCTAGAAAGTTTGAAATGAGGGGGTTTGGGTGATCTAAATTGTCTTGTATAAAAGACGTGCTGTAGCGGATGATTTCCGTTTTTAGGAGGGGCATTTCGAGATCTCTGTGTATCTGGTTGTTCCTCATGAACCAGGGGGCATCGAGGCATATTCTGAGTGCCTTGTTTTGGAAGGCCTGAAGTTTTGCAGAGAGCGCTTTGTTAAGGGTGATTTTATTCCAGGCTGGGGCTTCGTAAAGAAGTACCGGCTTTAGGGTTTGGTTGTAGAGAAGAAGTTTGTTTTTAATGGATAGGGGACTCTTTCTGACTATTAAGGGGTAGAGTTTGGAGAGGCGGCAATTTGCTATTTGGAGGGTGTTTTTGACGTGCTGATCCCACGTCAAGTTTTTGGAGATTGTAATGCCGAGGTATTTGGCATGGTTTTCCCAGTTAATGGGTTGGCCATTTATCTGAATGGGTTGGGGTGGGCCTCTTCTAATCCTAGAGATTAGGATGCCTTTGGTTTTATTGGCGTTTACTTTGATTTTCCATTTGGAGAACCATTTGATTAGGGCATCCATTTGGCGCTGGAGGGCGATATGGATGCGCTGGGGGTTTCTGGCTTTTGCTAGGATGCCGGTGTCATCGGCGAACAGGGCTAGTTCAGTGCCCTGTGTTTTTGGAATATCTGCCGTAAAGAGGTTGTACAGAAGGGGGGATAGTGGGGAACCTTGTGGAACGCCAGCTCTGATGCGGCGGGTGTTGGACTTACAGTCACCTATTTTTATCTGAAAATCTCTGCCTTTGAGGAAGGAGGCTATGAGTTTGGTGATGCCTGGGGGGAGGCCGAGAAAGTGGAGTTTGGCTACAAGACCTTTGTGCCAAACCTTATCGAAGGCTTTTGCGATGTCCAGGAGGATCAGTCCCGCGGCTTCGCGCCTATTTAGTCCGTCCGTTACAGAGTCTACCAGGCGAGCTACCTGGTGGACTGTGGAGTGTCTGCTTCGGAAGCCGAATTGTTCATTTGGAAGGAGATTTAGTTCTTCAACTAGAGTTTGAAGTCTGGTTAGTATGACTTTCTCGGCTATTTTGCCTAGGGAGGAAAGGAGGCTTATGGGGCGGTAGCTTTCAGCAAAAGTTGGATTTTGTCCGGGTTTTTTGATTACTATTACGTCTGCGTTTTTCCAGGGCTTTGGAAAGTGGCGCAGTCTGAGCATTGCGTTAACAATGTTAACGATTTCCATAATTATTTAAATTTAAATAATTTAAATCATATCTCTTTCGTGTTATTTAAATACCTTAGCGGACAAGAACGAACGACTAGTTTTGCTCACTATTTAAAATTGGTAAATAATCTAGCACGTCTAAAAACACTTGTTTTCGCATGCGCGTAATTAGACCCCATACGTTTGATAAACGCCGCGACGTTGCTAGCGCGAAAAAACATTGAACCCAAAATGAAAAAAATAGCTTAGTTTGACTTTCGATTCTGTGCTAACGCTGTAAAAACAAGTTTTTTTTTGGACCTGTAGGACAAAATAATTTTTTTGCACGACCAAGACTAAAACTTAATTTTTCGCTTTTATTTTCGGGACTAAACTTGCCGTTTTTCAATCACGGCAACCTTGATAATATTAAAATATTATATATGTGCTTTACTGGTACAAAAATTAGGTTTGTTGATGTTTTGTAATTAATTAGTGAAACGATTTTTTTTTAAGAAAACCTTTAAAAATAACATTGTTTAAATTACGTTTGTGTCATTCATATTAAAAAACAATTGAAATCGCGATAGCCGTGAAACTGACTTTTCGCAGTTCACAGGCATCTTGATTAAATTACGAAAATAAAAACCTGATTTAAGACCCATGGTTTTTAATTTTATTTACAAACCTAAATTATGATTGGTCGTGCAAAAAATAGTGTATATACCTCAGAAATAAACGACGTGGCTTTTTTAGTCCCTTGCATTTCTGTTTCATGCAGCGGGACTAAAACAGCCAGTTTAGTCCCTTGGTATATAAATAACTACTAACTATCCCATTAAATAGCGACTTTGAAGAAGTTAGGAAAATGTTTAAGCAAAGAACTTCCGTTGCAAATTACTGCAGCTATACATCGAGCTATACTAAAAGGAATACTTTTATATATTTTGCTGAAATGCATGTCATATACAAGTTGTATAACACGTTGTATAATAAAACGTAATTCACCTAACAAACATTAAGCGTTTTCTGACCATATTATTAAAGTTATAAAATAAAAAAAATAGCAACTAATATGCACCTAATTAACTACAATTTGCCCTAAAAATAAATGTTCTAGCCCAGACATTCATTTTTTTAGCATAATAACATCTTTAAATGCCGAAATTAAAATATTTATAAATATATCATCTAAATTAATGAAAAAATTGTAATCTTGCAACACTATGATTACTATCTTTACTACTTTACCACTTTTATGGACTGATTATTGTCTAGGTAATGCAACACTTTTTTATGTTTCATACGAGAAAATGTACGTTTTATTAGTTCAACTAATCGAGTATAAAAAGCCATCCATTAGAAAATTAGAGACATGCATTTAATTATTTAAAAACGAACAGGAATAAAACGAAGCTCCGCCGAGTTTACTCTGTAAAATAAGTATTTTTTTCAAACGTTAACTTTATTAAATATATATTTTTTTACAAGGTTTTTACCCTCATGAATTATACACGGTTTTTGTAATAGTTTTTACAAATCAAATTCAATTTCCTAACCATGGCCCATATTAGGAAAAAACAGTTCAGAAGGTTTTTGTCATGAGTTCCACAAACTTTTGCGGATAATGTAAAATTTTAAATCCAAATCTGCCCAAATGCTACATAAAGCTCATTAAAAAAAACTTCCACAAACTATTGAGTAAATTTATTTTCAATAATAGACTATACATTTTTATTGAAATTAATCTATAGACTTAATAAAACTCAAGGCAGGTAGAAAAAAAAAACAAAAAAAATTGTAAATCAATATAATCAACAGTTATTAATAATAATAACTTATTATTAAATGCTATGAACAGTTTTTTACTGAATAAATATTTCAATGTTCAATGTAATGCTGCAATAAATGGAATTCGACTTTTTTCAATATGGCAATTAGCAAGATTGATTTAACATTTGAAAAATCCGCTGATAAGAAGATTAATACAAAATTAATTAAATTGGTCTTTTTAAAAAAAGAGTTACTTTAATGTCAACCTAAATACGCTTTTGTGTTTATTAGTTATTTACTGTGGGCTAAACTGTAGACTTCTAGTACATTTGTTTTTTTTCTTTTATATATATTTATCTATCAACTAAGTATTTAAATATTTGCTATTAATATTAATTTATTTTTAATCCGAATATTTGGCGTAAATTATAAAAATTAATAATTAATTTCCATAAATTTATATATAAATATTAATTTATTAATTTATATTAAAGTTTGCGCCAATATTTTATCAGTCTGCTTAAATTACAGAATAGAGCTATATTGATACATAAATCTTTAAAAAAAAAATGGTAAAAGTACGTAGATATGCACCCAATTATATTTAGAAATTATATTAGTAGCATAAAAAATAATTATATTTTTATCGTAAATTACAATTTAGTATCGTATAAAAATTACCGTTAAATTTCTTTATTGTCGATAAGCGTCGTAAAAAATAACTTTATGTCAACTATCTACCAATTATTTAACAAAGGTAATTATAATTACCATAAAACACAATTTATTTTGTTTTTATATCAAGTAAAGTAAAATTAATTAATCCTAAAACTGTTATGTATTATTTTTAATGAATATTTTAAAAAGGTAGAATGTCCATCATAAAAAGAACCAATTTCCAGTTTGCCGGAATAAATCAATAAATTTGATTCAAGCTAAAACTGTTTTCGTTTAAAGTTTAAAATGTGTTTTATTTAGAACACTTTTAAAGTTCAGGGTTACCTTTGTTTGGGACATATTCATTGCTGTCTTCAGCCAGTTTTGAGAAAAAAATAAACTGAGGAAACAAACTAAAGATGTATCCCGGTACTTAAGGGTCTGGGAGGCTGATCGCTTTTGGAAATAGTGTTAAAAGTCCTTCTGCAAACTTCCTGAGCAACATGCAATTTTTTTAATAACCGATAAGTAATTCTTACGAATTGGTTTACAAGAATTTTAAATCATTTTGCATTTTTTAAATTTTTCCATTTAAAAAAGAGTCAAAGATCAAAACGTCAAAACCGTTAAAGGGCAACTTTGAAAATGAATAAAAAACTTTAGGCAGCAACGTCATTACAGCAACTTCTGCGTAACAATAAAGATAACTAGACCTTTTGAAATTCTTAATAAAATTAGAAAAACTTTTAATAAAATTAGATAAATTTTTAATAGAATTAGATAAATTGTTAATAAAATTAGTTAAATTTTTAATAAAATTAGAAAAAATTTTAATAAAATTAGATAAATTTTTAATAAAATTAGATAAATTTTAATAAAATTAGATAACGAGTTAATCTGTCCAAGCTCCAACTATAAAAAATAAATTATATTTTTTGGAGGAGCATAAAGAAATTCGGATAAAATTAAATATTTATAAAGTACAAAGTAGGTATATAAAATAGATTCTGTTTTTAACTAAGAAAGTTGTAACTATCCAAAATCAATAAAATTTATTTATTTATTTATTTATTTATTTATTTATTTATTTATTTATTTATTTATTTGTTTGTTTGTTTGTTTGTTTGTTTATTTATTTATTTTATTATTTATTTATTTCGACCAGAAACCAACCGTGAATTATATCTGATTATTTTTCCGTCAAACGAGTGCCTTATCTCATGGCCCTACATCTAGTTTTTGTCAATTCAACTATTGCATGTCCACATGCTATTTCTAAAAATAGGTGTATGATCTGAAGGAAGTATCTAGTCGTCTATTTACAACACCGCAATATCTTTCAGCCCATAAGATGTCTCTCCCTTGTCTTGTGTCTCTCCCAAGGGACGCAATTTTGTAGATATCCCCTTACTATCAGCACTATACAAGTAAGGAAAAACTAAATTGCACCGGACTTTAGATGCTACTTTATGGATAAGGAAATCAACATGACAAAAAAGAAAATGCATGTTTATTATCATGATGAAGGATAATAATTATTATAATTATTATAATGTAATATTTTTAAAAAAAGTTGATAGTTAAGAGTTCTAAAACTTATTTGGGGGCCAAGTATTTAATTTTATTTATTCAAAACTTATGCGTCAAATTAAAATTAAATGTTTCACAATATACACTTTCGAATTAAAATTTGAAAGTAGGTATCTCTTTATTTTTGAAATTTGTTGGGCAAAATATAAATTAAAAATTCTTTTTGTCAATAGGTGGTTCTAAATGCATACCTACTGTAAAATGAATATTTTAAATCTATAAGTTAATTCTATATCCAATGTATTCATACTCAAGTAAATGTTATCTAAAGATAGATTATATTATAATAACTATAGGTCGTTTGGACTTTTGTTGATGTATTGATTGCAGTGAAACCACCGTCTTTTTTAGAGTACCAGTCAAGTAGACGCCGCAAATACTGCTTTAACGTATCTACTTGACTGCACTGATAGAAATGTTGTTGTAATATAGGCGCCAACCATAATTTCTGATATGTTATAACATAAATATGTTATACGATACAACAACCAGTTGTATTATTAAGAGGTAAACAACATCAAATTGTAATAAATACAACAACAAATGTTATCTTATGTCGTAGTTAGTACTATACTATAGTACAATTTGTGGTTGGCGCATATATAACACTATGTTGTTGTATTAATAACGCTAATATTCTGTCAGTGTGGTATACTAGAATCAATACTTGAGCGACGGCCTATAATAATAACTACTAACTATTATTTACATGTTTGAAGAATTTCTGTATACTTGTAGCTAATATTATACAGAGCGGTCCAAAAGTCACCCCTCTTAGCTTTTAAACGAGTTGAGATATCAACTTTAAATTTAGAACTCTTAAATAAGACAACTTAAACTATTTTTTAGCATATATTTTCAGCTCTTAAAATGTGGTCAGGGGGGCATGGAGGGACATTTTTTTAAATGGAAAGGGGGGTCATTTGATAAATTATTTTAAAGCTTATAAAATTTTCCATTTAACTCTAAATTTTTTTTATTTTTTTAAACAATTTTTTTTTTGGGTTTAAAATAGGGTTGAATGGGTATTTTTGTCAAAATTGCTCTAAAAAATCAAACAACTTTTTAAAAGTTACTAATTTCATGATGAAAAAACGTAAATTATACTTTTAAACTAATTTTAATTGACATAAGTAAAAATTTACAAAAAAAAAACTTTAAAAATCGCATTTTTTAGCACAAAAAAATAAAAAATCAAAACGTTAAAAAAAATGTTTAAAAAATTAAAAGATTAACAGTCCAATAGATAATTTAATTTGCTCTAAAATGATGTATCACACGACCCCCCTTTCCATTTAAAAAATGTCCTCACGCCTCCCCTGCCCACATTTTAAGAGCTGAAAGTATCAGATATATGATAAAAGATAGTTTCAGTTGTTTTATTTAAGTTCCAAATTTAAACTCGATATCTCAACTCAAAAAGTTAAGAGGGGGGATTACTTTTGGACCGCTCTGTAGAATAATTCTTTTATTAATAAATCACTTACCGGTCAATTATTACAGGATCAGAAGGAGTTTCGTTTCTATTTCCGCAGCTTTTTTTATCACAGCATCGACTGAAAAAAGAAAGAAAACATAATTTAATTTTCATTACGTTAATTCTAAGCACGGATCTAAAAGTAAAAATTTTGATATTAATGAAATATTTTTTCAGATGTTTTAAAGTATCAATGTAGCGTCAAATTCACACTTTTACTATTGTTTCCTCACAAAATATTCACTAAATACCGTTGTATTTTACACAATAATAATATTTTACCATGGTAATTTGCTATTACAGATTATCCACAACATGTTCCGGTTGAAAAGAAAAATAGATTGGTATTTGGTGTTATTTTGTAATGAATACATTTTGAATATCTTTGAGTTTGACTCTATTTTATCAAATTAAATAAAGTTTAAAAATAACTTCATATTAAGATATTTTTAGATAGAAAGTACTTATTATTTTTAAACCTTGAAGGTTAGCTACAGTCAAAAGATTTCTTAAATATCTCCTTCCCCATAGGCTTTTACATTGGGGATAAGTAAAGAGGGGATGGTCCCGGGGGAGTCTGTCTTTTCCCTATTCCCTTGTCTTGCCATAACAAACATTGTTCTCATTCGCCAATCTCAGCACACACCATTGTGCATTTTCATCTTAGGATATAGGGTAATGCGTATAGTCATTGATGCTAATAAGCATAAATTTTAGAACTTAGATTACACACAAAAAGTCCAAACGAAAAATTTTAGGTATCTTACTATAAGATATGAAAGTCCAAAAAGCCAAATTCACAAAAATATCTTATATTTTTTAATTTATAAGATGTAGAATTTTTTAATGTATTACAGAGCTTTAATTACTAGAAGATACAGTTGTCCACAGTGATCCTGGTCGATCAATAAGATTTTAAAACGAGACAAAAAAATCTTACTATGGTTCACTTTTTATACAGACTGACAATCACATTTAAGGAAAAATTTGAAAATTTGGTAATTCTTCAATCAAAAAGTGGGGAAAATTGAGCTGATGATTTTTTGTCACTGCTTGTTTTCCCGGGAAAGAGAAGTGGCTAATTTAATCATAAAAAAGTTGGAAAAATTAAACCTTAACCCCCTGTTTCTTACTATACTTTTTACTTCTACATTTAGTACAATGACTATATGTTTTACCGTACATTTTACGCAGAACTAAATATATTAACACGAAATCTTATCAAGATATTCACTTTACGGACAAAATATATTAAGATAGTGTTTTCCTAACGGTTTTCCGAGGCATTTTTAGTTAGGAAAGATGATAGGAAATTTCAAAAGCTTATGAAAAAATCTGCTTAGTCATAGGATTTAGTTAGAAAGAATTAAGTTGTGGCTGGCAGGGATTTTTTTGCTGAACGTACTCACTAAAAGTTTTCTTTAAATTTTAGTTTTAGAATATTTGTAACGAGATGTTAATAAACGCTTGAAACTTTAATTTACTAACAGGTCTGTTATGTCCACGTTGTTATTGCAAGGTGGAACAAAGATTATCTTTTTTTTTTCGAAAAAAGAAAATGAGTGACTCACGAAGTCTGTCTTAAAACACAAATATCATTAAGGTGTTACTTTTAGAGAATCAATTCATTAAGAATATCTATGTCTATAGACAAAGATAAATCTTTTTCTTCTAAGTAACTTGTCTTGTTGAAAATAGAGCGAACACCTAATTGTAATCCATTTTGAAAATGTCATTTTCTCTTCACAGTTTTATTTGGGGAGAAATTTTTTTTATATTTATGTCGAAGGTATGTTAAAGTTAATTTACTTTAAAAAATATATATGGTGATTCAAAATAGGGTACATATTTTACGGAAAATAAAAGTCCTAAAATGGCTCCACAACTCTCCTTTCAAAAAATGTTCCACCTTGCCCCTGCCTCCAGTGTACCCCCTAAATATATAAAATATATACCAAAAAAATATTTGGGATATGTTATTTACGTGTTCCAAAAAGTTGATAACTTAAGCCTTTTAAACGTTAAGAGTGGGGGGCAACTTTTAACTTGCACTGTATTACTACTACTGCTACTTTAAAATGAATATAATTTTTTACCTGCACATAATTTCGTGTGTTAGTAGAACCCTGCACATTTCTGGATTTTTGTCTTGTCCTTCGTATATGATTGCCTGAAAAAAATAATATAGATTTTAGTTAATTTAATAAAAACTACTTTATTATATGTATTTATTATAACTATTAATTTTAATTAATATTAATATTTATTAATTATTTATAATTAAACAATTGTGTTTTTAGATTTGATTTGCATTATAAGCTCATTAGAACACGCATTTTGCTTGTGATTATAATTATAACCACATGCAAATTAGTTTTTTCTGGGGTTGGCAACATGACAAACAAGAATCGCTTACTCTTTTTGGAATTAATAAATTTATGCTAAGAACTATAAAGAAACGTTTATTACAGTTTTAACCATTTTTTTTTACAAAAATCTAATTTTTCCAAATGCATATTTTTGTATTTTTTGCAAAAACCACCTAATAAAATAAAATAGTATAAAAGTATCGTTTTAATATATTAACGCACTTGTCCATTAAAAACTCGCAGCAAGTGGCTTGTTTTTTTTTTAACAGACGCGTGCGCCAAAAACGACTATAGTAAAACTATTTTAATATACTATTAAAGTTCAAAAAAAAAAACAAAATTAAATAATGAATGCTAATATAGATAGTTTCTAAAACTGGCCTTTTCCACGTTAAATTTGAGTCACCCTTAATACATATTCAAAAACCATTTGAGCCTGTATAAAATTATAATGGTAATACGAGATAAGATTGGATTATAACAGCAAAACACCCCTTGCATAAGTGACACAGAAGCTAGTCATCAATGAACATAAAATAACCCTCGAAGCTAGTATAATTACCGGACTTTTCCTCTACACCAGACCCTAGTAATCCGGCTATTTCGTGTCCCCTACATCAACCATAGGCTGATAGTACACATATCTATACGGAAAGGCTTCCCGCACACAGCCCTGGATTACGGTGCTTTAGGTTAGACCAGTTGATAGATTTTTGTTTAATTGAATATGTAATGTATAGAGCCCTTGTTTCCCCTGTTTAAAGCTTAAGTAAGATTACCGGACATAGAGCAACATGTGTTTACGTAAGACATAATAGAAAACAAATGGGCTCTATTTATTTTATGTTATAAACCATTTATCAAGCAAAACAAAAAGTTTTTGTTGGCTATACCTATCGGTATAATGCTTAACTTAACAATAGCTAGTTATCGTCAACAACATTGTGATTTGCTTTGTTTTAACTAAAAAGTTTTAAAGTATTGCACACATAATAGTATATTAAAGTACTAGTTTCATAACATACGTTAGTATACTTTACTCGGGCGCTAAAAACCTGTTATGAAACGAGTGCTTTATACAATTTTTTCTATTTTGCTCTAAAATTTAAAAAAACTTATATTTAAATTGATGACCGATTTAGGGATTTTTGTTTTGGGTTGGCATTACAGTTTACACTATGTTTAAAATTCTAAGAACAAATGATATTTTGATATATTTTAGTCATCTCTTCTCTTTTTTACTGCAATTAACCAAGCCACAATTTTAACATGGTAAAAATAACCTAAACATAAAAATTTGTAGAAAATTCAACTTTAAAGCGACATTGACATTTGCACGGAAAACGTCAATCGATAGGCCAGGTCTGTTGCCAACCCAAAAGAACAAAAAGTACAGACCTCTTATGGGCCTATAAGAACACGCAAAATGCTTGTGATTATGAGCTTATAAGAGTCGCAAAATAGAAAAAAATATATTTTAATCTAACAAATTAACATTACATAACATTATATTTTGTTACATACAAACACATATTTTCAAATACGTTAAATTATTGTCATAAAAAAATTAAATAAGACGGTTTGTTTCCTTGGATAGCACGAATTTGGTTTATTTTCCTTTAAAATATGAAACTTTTAAACAAAAACATTCGTCAAAGAAAAAATATTACTGACTTAAAGTAGTTCTCTATTTTTTATTTTATTTTGAAGATTGTACCCACCCGTGGGTAGGTACGCTCTCGGCATTTAACCCTTCGAGTTATGACCTATTTGTTTTTTAGTTACAATTTATGTCCAAATTAAATTTCTATACATCCATACTATACATCCATGCCCAGGCGGGATTTGAACCTGCGATCTCAGCGTTACAAAGCGAATGCGATCGGCCCTAGACCACCAAGCCGGCACTAGGTTTGTTATTTCTACAAAATCATTTCGTTAAATCATAGTTGAAAACTTTCGAATTATATGAAACAAATGCGGCAGTATGCCATTTTGTAGAATATAACGTTTTGGAGATACGGATTTTTAAACTTTGATAAATTAAGCAACACGCAGGTGTATTATTGCAACTGTTCATCTAGTTCAAATTAAAAACAGTTAAAGTAGTGTGGTGTAGAATAAATTTGAAATAAGCTGTGAAGACATGTAGTTCTACGCATTCCATTATATATTATTCACAGTAAATGGTATATTGCATTTTCCCAAATACATGAAAAAAAATTTTTTTTTTAATAAGATCTTAAAAAAAAAACAAAAAAATAATAATAAAGAAAACAAAAAAAAAGTAAAATAATCAATTTTTTTCTTTATTTTCTTTTTACAAAAAAAAAAACGAAAAAAAAAATAGATTTTTTTTTAATAATAGTTTATTTTTTATTTTTTAAAAAAGTTTATCCCACCATAATTTTTGTTTTTGGGGGGACTACATTCAAAATTGGTAGAATAAAAGTATAATAAAAGTAACTTTTCCTAAAAGAGTTACGTCAATCGGAAATTTCTTTCAGCTCCCCCCATAACTTTTTTGTTTTTGGGGGGATTACTTCCGAAAACCATAGAGATCTTCCCCTCGTAGAACTTTATTTTTTCCTAAAAATTTCAAGTCGATCGGATTATCTGTTCTTGAGTTATCGTGTTTCCAAAAATCGTGACATCGGACAGACAGACGGACATTTAAAAAAAAAGTAGCCTATTTTTCCATGAAACAAATTTATTCCAATTTTTTTTCTAGGACGATTTTTGAAATTTTTTAAAAATTTGATACTAACGTATAATATTATTATATCGCACCCGCTGTGAATAATACTATAACAAAACAATGTGTTATAATAATATGAAAATCAGAACGCTTTTTATATTTTTAAACGTATTATAAAAGAACATATAGAAGTTGAAGAAGACATTTGAATATAATTAAAGCATAAACTAAATTAAAACTTGATTTTGCGTGTTTACTTTCCTACGTTGAAAGTGGGTTATTATGGCCCATATGTTGTGTGAGTAAAAGTGATATTAAAATCCTTAGAGTATAAGTTGAAGATCCATATTTCTCTGGAGATTTTTACGCAAAAACCCAAATGACTTGTTTAAATATTCCCCTGGGAATAACTTTTCTTATCGTATGAACAAACTGGCTATATATTTTATCTTTACGAATTTTAATTAATTGCTTATGCTTGCATATAAACATAAAATTTTATCAATACTCCTCCCAAGGGAGTAACTTTAAGTATGGCCTACTATATGATATTTTCTGAACCCTTATAATTAAGTGTAGCACAAATTAAACAAGCCCTAAAGATAAACACTGCCTAGCATTACCGAGTAAGCTCTTCGTTGGTACTATGAAAATTAATTGCCCTTCACATGTATGTGAGGGTAAAATTTACATTTGTTTTATGCTGCTTTCTTTTTTTGCCAGTCGATAATGGAAAAAGATAGGTAAAAACCAAATAAATATTGATAAAAAATAATTGAGATTAAGTTGGTATGTATTTTTCCAATTAACATTAAAAAAAAGTGAAAAAATTGACTATAATAATTATTATCTATCAAGAGAAACTTTATCCTATGGAAGAAAATTGCTCTTGGGTTTGTACTTTAATATAATAATGCAAGCTAATGACTTTTGACGTTTGGTTTTATTTTTTTTTAGTTTAAAATGTGATAATAACTGTTAAAACATATTTTTTACTTTATATATTTTTATTTTATTTCTTTTAAATATTCATGTTTAAGTGGGTAGGGGTAAAGAACTTTCACTTTCGGGTTTAGACCGTGTTAATGGATTTTCACTTTCCGACGTTTCGTCTCTTACTACTAGAGACATCTTCAGGGATTAATACCCCTGAGTTCAGAAGGCGTATATAAAATACCCTGCTCCTGTGGTACGGTTTACATAGGTGAAACTAAGAGAAAAATTTCTACAAGACTTCAAGAGCATGAGCGCAATATAAGAAAGAAACAAATTTCCTTATCGGCAGTAGCCGAACATGTACATGAAACAGGTCATAAAATCAATTTGTCTGAAACAAAACAAATATTAACAGAAAACAGAAAAATGCCAAGGAAGATACGGGAATCGATAGAAATCATCAAGCATCCTAACAATATCAATCGGGACACTGGTTACCACTTACCTGCAATATGGAAGTCTTTGATAGGAAAAACCTCGTCATGGGTGAATAACCACAACTCGTCATAAATAGTGACACAAGTTGATTCGAAACTTAGTTTCAGATTAATCCCTGAAGATGTCTCTAGTAGTAAGAGACGAAACGTCGGAAAGTGAAAATCCATTAACACGGTCTAAACCCGAAAGTGAAAGTTCTTTATATCTTAATGGCCGTGAAAGCTTAAAATCTAAAATGGGTAGGGGTCTTTACAGCGCACTCCATTACCGCTACCGTGCCACCGTTACCGCGCACTGACTTTGTCGCCCATGGACTTTACCGCGAATAGACATTACCGCGAAAGACATTACCGCGAAGAAAATTACCGCGAAGGAGTCAATAATGCGCATGGACTTTACCGCGAAAACCATTACCGCGCATAATTATTTTAATTTTTTTTATAGAAAAAAATTTAAATATTTAGCAGAAAACAATCAAACAGTACTACATGATATAGCCCCTTGCAAAAAAGTACGTCGTAATTTACGCACTTACAAAAGTTTTTATATATTTTTAATATATTAGTATCCTTCGTGTAAATGAAATGTTTATATATACAGCGAGGTTTTTGCATCTATCACTTGTCTTTATTTCGATGGACATGATTATTCGCACTAAACTGATTAATAATCAGCGATTTATACAAATCAATTGATATAGATTAAAAAAAACACATAAAAAAACAAAAGAGAGATATATCGGTACATTTAGAAACGTTCCACTTTATCAATAAAAATACAAACTAAAACCAAAATTAACAAAACCAAACTGCCATCAATCTCACGGAAAAACCTTTATATAAACGAAAAATAATGTATAAAAAATGGCGCGGTAAACGATTTTCGCTGTAAAATTCATACGCGGTAAAGACCCTTCTCGGTAATGGACTGAGCGGTAATGGAATTAATTAAATAAACTTCAAAGTAAAATTTGATTTTTTCCTTTTTTCACGCGTAGAGTTACGAGGAGTTAAATAACTAACAAATTATCTTACATTCCTAATTAAAATTTGCTCTAAATTTATGCATGTTATCTTTTTCGATAATAATCGCAAATCAGCATTAGTAGATAACGTGAAAAGAATGGAAAATTATTAATTAATTATTCCGGGTTTCGATTAGATATGGTTATTAAAAATGTACCCCTTAATATTTGGTTGTTTGAAATGGCTTTGCAAGGGTGGCAGTTTCTCTGCAAAATTTTATTTCGAGGGCTTAAAAATAATACAAAAATATAAATATCCTGTATCGTTTTCCTTTACTTACTATAGGCTTTAAATATTTTAAAAACTAATACAGAGCATATCTTTATGAGAATTTGTATTATACAGGCTTATTCAGAAATAAGTTCGAGAATTTTTGAGCTCTAGGGAAACTACGACCCTGCTAAGGATACATCTAAGTTTTTATTTAAAATCCCTGGAACCATTTAAACCACAGTAACGATTTTTTGAGCATGCCTTAACATTGATAAAGGTTATTACTTTATTTAGTTTTAATACGTAAGTTTAAAATATGTTTTTTAAGTTAAAAATCATCAAAAAGGTAGTCTTTATGTAATACCGCAGGTCGAACCGTTCTCAAGAAAATTGCAGTTAAAGAGAAAATCGACGTTCTAAGCATCCAAAATAGTAACTAAAAAACGCACCAATATAAATTATAATAATGCAGGGCGATTTTAAATTAAAACTATTAAAAAAAGTTTCCGTACACAAATATCCACAAATCGCTTTTAAGGGAGGTAGGGTCCTTAAAAAAGTGTTATATTTAAGAGTCCGTAGTACTCTTAAAACTGATTTTCGAACCTAGATGTATAGGAAATTATTTCTGAATAACCCTGTATATGTTTAATTCAAATAAACGAAGTTTTACTTGAAAATAAAATACAAAATACAAAATTTTTTAAAAAATATAAATAAATTTGACCAGTTATTACACCAATATTTGCATACACCTAGGACATTTCTAATTCCATGAAGTTAGCAATGGAGTAAAAAGAGTCAACAGATCTTTCATTCCGAACTCACCTATGGTAGTATAGTAGACATTTGCTTTAATTATAATAATAAATTGTATTAATTAAAAAATATAAATCAAGTAAATAACTTGTTCATGTATAGAAAAGACTATAGCTTAATAATTTGTACATTTCAAATAAACACTAATTACATTAGTAAATTTAAAATATTTAAAACGAATGCAGAAGCAATAATTCAGTACATACAAAATTTTAGCTGTTGCAGTTCAAACATTAAACAGGTGTAATAAAATTTACATTCCATTTAAATAAACAGAATTAGCAACGCGTCAATTCAGCTGATAATCATGTAATGCGTTATAAAATTTTAATAGTGGATCGCGAGCCATGCAGACCTATTTCGCATTTAAATTAACACCAAATTTCAAAAGTATATTGATGTTTCATACAATTGCATTTAAATAAAACATTAGTAGAGTTTTTTAACCGAGCGTATTAAGTGGATGCTGAATTTTTAAAGTGAAATATACAATGTAATATCCTCTTTTTTTATAAATATTAGTATAGTACAGGATATATAAATATATATACACATATATACACATAGGGATCTATAAATGGCGTTGACGTAATATCTGGCAACTTATATTTGTAAACAGATTTGATTCCTGATTTAACAATAAAAAGGAGTTGCGTTCCGGCAACAAGTCTACGGCTCGATTGGTAGTTTATTTAACGGTGTTTAGTCACAGCCAGACTATTTTATGTTAAAATGTGATTGTTAATAAAATATATATACTGCGAAACCGTTCTACATATTTAAATTGATTTAAATTGAATATTTGATGTTTGTGATGTACTTTTGTGGGTTAACCACGTTTTTTTTGTGAGGTTATGTTAATAAGAAATTATATTTAGTTGAAACGATTAGTGAGACTCGCTTCAAGTCTCTAATACTTGTACCTGGTCAAAAAGAACGAGAGTTCAAGACCATTAAGTCCTTTTGGGTCACTTTAATATAGTGTCCAAAAGGACATTTTGAAGAAGAGTAACAATAATAATTGCGCTATCATAATCTATTTACTTACTGCATTTTGCCAAATAAAAATAGTTTCGTTTATAAATAATATTTGAATTTATTATTAAACAAATCGTCGCGTATTTTGCTGTTATACTGTTATACTGGGTGACTCATTTTAATCTGTGGATCCAAATATCTCTCAAAATACTCCATCCATAAAAAAAAATGGTTCAGACAAAAATTGTACAGAACATACGGTGTCATTTAAAAAGTACATACTGGTTTTATATGTATATACTGGTGTTATGATGAAAATAATAAAAAATAAAACACGATTTAACATCAGTTCATCATGGTTCAAACACTACACTGAAAAAACTAAAAAGTTAAAAAAATTTTTTTTTCGCTGATGGATTATTTTAAATCTGGTATGAAATGAAAGCTAGACTTATAAGGAATAGTTTAAGGCTAGCTTCGCGTTGGGCCATTTTTTTTGTTATTGACCTAAAAAATCGCGCCGTGTAAAACCTGTTTTAATAAACCAGTGGTTTATAGTTGCACTAAAATTGTTCCCTGTAAGAGAGAAAACTACAAAAAAAAAACAATTATAATTAAATTCTTAATAAAAACTACCATATTATACCTCTTACCATCCCGAGACTAAACTAATGATAACTTTTCGATTTAATTGTGTTTTTTTATATTTGCTATATCTAAAAAGAAGAAAAATAAAACAAAAAATAAACCATTTTTGTTTTTGAGTTTTTGCTCGAGTCTTTGTTTCCTTAGAGTTTCAGGAGAGCTTTATTATACTGAATTAAATTTGCATATTTGTTTGTATACATAGAAGGCCTATAAAAGTATTTTGGATTAATATTGCTTTCAAGAAAAAATAAAGAAGTAAAGTCACAATTGTGACACCCTGGAGGGTAAGGGATGTTCCTAATTGTATTAAATTTTTTTTTCTATTTTTACGTTATCAAAATGTTCCAGGAAAATTTAGTACTAAAAAAGGCACACAAAATAATTTAATCTGTTTAAGTAGTGTAATTTGAGGACTTTCTAGGGTAAAATGTAGATTGCATGTCTAACCACTCAGGTAAATGATGTCCTGCGGATCTTATTTAAGATTGAAATTGCATCCCATTAGTTAATTATCAGTACCGTAATTCTTTTCTTTTTTACATATAATTTTAAAAGTTGTTTTTTTTTTTACATATAATTTAACACTTAAACTCCAGGGTGTCACAATTGTGACTTTAATTCTTTATTTTATTATATATTAATCAAAATAGTATATTAAAGTACTAGTTTAATAACATACGTTTTTAGCGCACGAGTACAAGTTTAGAAAACGAGCCGCTTGCGGCGAGTTTTCTAAAGTACTAGTACACAATTAAATCGAAAAATTATCATTAGTTTAGTCTCAGGAGGGTAAGGGTTAAAAAATGGAGAATTCACAAAAGAAGAAATATTTAATTAAAATAATTATTAAGACTCAAATTAATACAAGAAATTATTGTATCATACGAAATATTTATGAGATATTACTAGTCCAATTAAGTTGTTTTTACTAAAAAAAATGCAAAAATGGTAACTCGTTTTCGCTTGTTACACAAGGTTATTAGAATAGAATAGAATATCTTTATTGGTCATTTAACCATAATAATAATGGATGTGAGAAGTCAAAATAAAATGTACATGGTTATATAAAAAGAAAAGAAATGTACATGGTTATATAAAAAAGAAAAGGGAAAGGAAAAATCCGTTCCGTTGCGTGTGAGAAAAAAAACAGTAACCGGCATAAAAAAAAAGTTAAGTAGAAAAAAATAACTTAAAAAACGACCAAGACCGAAAAAAAAAATAAAAACATATAATAAAAAAGTGTAGGTGGACAGGATTTTTCCCATTTTACAAATGCAAAACTATACTATCTATTACAAAATTAATTATTGTTTCTACGAAGGCAGGTTATTAGTAAAGCCATCTGTATAATAAATTGGAAACTACATGCATTTTAAACGCTCTTTATAGAAAATTGTAAATCTGAATATTTAGTCTTTGATGGGTTAAACTAAACACAAGGACTTTAAAAATTTTATTTAATTATTTTTTGTGGACATTATTTTTGTTCGATTTTTTTCCAAAACTAAGTTTTAGTATTATTGTTATTTTTTTTTTTGGTCAAAACTTATTTCGGTAATTTATTTAATCGAAATTGTTTTTGGTTAATTTTTTCTTTGCATAAATTTTTTGGGTGAAAAATCTCGAACCGTGATGTTTTTAGGTTCTATTAATAATATTAAATTTAAATTTTAGTTCATATACTAAAATTTTTTATGTAAAATTTACATTGTAAATATGTTATTTTAATTACAACAATATATATTCTCTTTAGGATTATTACGTGAACATATGAAATATTGTAACAATGACATTCTCTTTACTTATTTAAAACAATGAAATGTATGATCCTTTTTTGTTAGAGTGTAACTGCATATTTTTGAATACTTAGTTTATATTTAATACTACTTTATTGCTGTTGTATAAATAAAATATTTGATAAAAAAAAACATATGTTTTCCTGCTAAATCTGACATTAACATTAGGATACCTAATTATCTCACACTGTACCAAGTACTTTTTGTTGTAATGAGATATAATCATTCTAAATAAAGTATTAAAATATTAAATTTTAAGATAATTACTAAATTTAATATACACTTAACACTTAATATCTTAATTAAAATAAATCACAGTTAATGAGATATATGAATATTAATTATAATCATCGTATTTCAACCATGTGCGACTGTTATGGCCCATATGTAACATAAAGGCCATCATAAAGCTAAGTACCTAGTTATTTGCTTACAAATTTATATATTCACATTATACACAGTATGCTTGAATTTAATATAGTTATACCTAAATATGCGCAAATATATGCTTTTCTCATTTCAATATTGGTTTGTTTAAAATAAAAATATTATATTAAAAAAAAAGAATAAGTAGTGGAGAAAATATAAAAAATATACATAAAAAAGAGGATAAAACAAAAAAAATAATTTATTACTTCTTCTAAAATTTGTTTAAGTATATTTAATTATTTAAAATATGATAATAAAGAGTTTTTTTAAATTTCTTTAAATTCTTAATATTACGCAGGTCAACTGGAATATTATTATAAAATTTTGGACCAAAATAAAATATATACCGTTGTGTACTAGTTTTTTTAAAGAGAGGGATTCTTAAATCTAGATTTGCCGTAGCCCTAGTTTCTTGAGTAACATTTTCTACAGGTTTTTTATTTTTATAGGTCCACAAAATAACCTGATAAACAAAAAGCTGCCTTATGTTTAATAAATCATTCTCTCTAAAAAGCAATTCTGAAGAATAAGTTTTATTTTTTTTTTAAAGAATTTTAAGAATCATTTTTTGGGTTACTTCAAGGTCATTCAAGTTATTATCTTGCAGCCCACCCCACATACAAATACAATATCTAAGTAAAGATTCTATCAATGCTTTGAAAAGTATTATTTTTAAACTTTTACTTAAAATATCCCGCAAATGATAAAATTTACTTATGGTCCTTCTCAGCCTGTTATTTAGATGTGTACTATGAACATTCCATTTTAGGTGTTGGTCAACCATGACTCCAAGGTACTTAACTGATGTGGAACGCTTGATTTTAGGGCAATCGCAATTGTCACAATTTCCTGTGTGAATTTGTAAGTACTCGTTGTCAGGTTGACAACCAGCCGTTAATGAAAATGTCAAAAATGTTGTCTTATCTACATTAAGACTGAGAAGGCTCATATCTAACCAGGACTTTATTTGTTTTAAACCCAATTCCGCAGACTGATATACCTCAAACCATGTGTTACCTACATATATCATGACAGTGTCATCGGTATAAGAGTATACTTCACCTGTAAAGTTAACTATATTGTATATACTGTTTATGTAAATCAGAAATAAAATTGGACCCAAGACGGTCCCCTGGGGCACGCCCCTGGTGATAGTCCTGGTATCACTTAAAGTATTATTAATTTTTACACGTTGGTAACGTTCTGATAAATAATTTTTAAAAACAGCAAGTGCAATGCCCCTTATACCGATGTTTTTAAGTCTTTCTAATAATATCGCGTGATCTACAGTGTCAAACGCCTTGGCCAGGTCTAAAAATATTGCTAAACATTTTTTGCTGATGTTTAACTTTTCAACTATAGATTTTATAAATTCAAAAACAGCATCTTCCGTGCTTAACTTTTTCCTGAAGCCAAATTGCCTGACACTAAGGATTTTTTTCTTATCTAGGTAACACATGATTCGCTCTTTTAGACACAGTTCAAACACTTTCGAAAAGGTATTTATTACTGAGATAGGGCGGTAATTTGTTGTTAAAGCCTTATTTCCTGATTTGTATATAGAGGTGACTACAGATTCTTTCATTGACCTGGGTATTTTACCACTCTTGATAATTAAGTTAAAAATATGCCTTAGAGGCTTTGTAATATAATTACAAATAGATTTAATTATTTTGGTTGACAAACCATCAGGGCCTGAGGCTGAATTGTTATTTAGGTTTAAAATAAATTTTGAAATTTCAATTTCCGTTATTGGATTAAAAAATAAAGAGTCTGTTTAAATCCTTTATGTTAATAGCTATAATGTCCTTTAGTAATAATGTAACCTTGTGTTCGTGGGATGTGGTTGCAAAAAAAGCGCTTTTTTAGAATGCCAACGTTTCGAAAAATTTATTTCTTCATCAGGGTTACAATATAGAAAATACACAAATCAGTTACATAAAATACAATAGATGTGGGGGAGTGGGGGGGGAGGAATTAAAAAAAAATTAATTCAAGTTTTATCTTTAACTATTTTTGTTAATAAAATGCAAAAAGATTTTTTTTTTATTTTTATATTATTAATTTTATATTATTTTTGATTGTTTGTTTTTAACATATACATTATCAAGAACAGTCCTATCACCACTATGACGCATACCTATACCATTACAAAAGCTTTTATCTGCAAATTTAAGTATATTTGTGTTTACATTTTGTATTTTATGTAAATGATTTGTGTATTTTCTATATTGTAGCCCTGATGAAGAAATAATAAATTTTCCGATACGTTGGCATTCTAAAAGCGCTTTTTTTAAAACCACTGGTCCTACATCCCACGAAAACAAGGTTACATGAATCCTTTATTTTAAAAACATAAAAAAAACAATATAAGAAACAATATTAGAATTAATTTTAGAGTTTAATTTTTCCAATGTTTCTGTAGGTGGATTTTATGATGTTTTTAAAATAAACTGTTTAATTATTATTATATTCAACTCAAGCATACTTTTTTATGAGCCTAAAAAATACCGTGTCTACTGTGTAACACAAACGGAAAGTACTAAATTAAACTTCCAATATATTGAAAATTCCGCACATATTGAAATTGAAAAAATAAATTCAATTGTTTCAGCCGTAACCTTATATCTTTTTTATAAGGTGTATTATTTTATATAATGTATTTTTATCGGGGCCCTTGGAGCCACTCGTAAATAACTTCTCGGTAAAAGAATCCTTTCTGTTACCCCTTAAGTTAAAAATTGCAAACTTAACATGGAGGAACTTCCTTCTTGTGCTGTTGTAAAATATGCTTAGTAGAAATTAAATCCTAATTTTAAACAAAACTAATTTTTAAAATTGGATTTATTATTAACAAATCCCTTTATATCAAGGTCGTCCATATTTCAAGCAAATTAACGTTTAATGGAGAATTCTCTAATTACTAGAAATTTAATGAAGAATTAGTAAAATATCACTAACCAATAAAGCATTTACATAACGGGTACGGAGTGCGAAAATGTCGGGAATGCAAGAATGATACTTTTCGACAAGTTATATATACATAAATTATTTAAAATAAATATTTTCGGTAAATAAAGATAAAATTATTTAAAATTATTAGATCGATTAAAATAAAGTCACTATAAAACAGTACTTTACAGAAAAATATATAATTGAAGTTTTGCTAAAATTTCCGAATTTGTAGTTGTTTTCTTAGACTAGACTTTGACGGTTAAAATTAAAATAAAATTTCATTTAAATTGTTGCCTAATATTTTGAAAAGAAATTTAAAACTACTACTTTGTGTCAATTCTATTTTATTTGTATTTTTTTATCAGCTTCATAATTTTAAGCTAAATTAATGATGGTCCTCGTATAGGAACGAAGGAAATTATGTTGTCAATGTTTGTTTACCAAAAGATTAAGATATCAAAGCTGATTAGCCCATAACACGTTAACCTGTTAACACGATACTATAAAAATAATAACTTGGAATTTATCCTTTTCATTACTACAACCAGTGTGCCTATAAATCCGCCAAAGTATTTTCGATAAGGACATAATGAGACTTAAAAACCCAAGATGGGTAATCTCCGCAGAGCTCTTTGAAGTCTATTTTTGTGAAATTATTGGTTGAAATGATAAAAAAAATAACACTGCTCCAGTTTAATATAATATTTTATGTGTATTTTTTTCTGCAGTGTACTGGCGTTTTATCAGTTCATAATTTTAAGCTAAATTGATGAAGGTCATGATTTAATCAAAACGTACGTAGAGGATCCTAGGGATAAAGAAAAAATCTGTTATCAATGTTTGTTTACCAAAAGATTAAGATATCAGCTTAAAAGATACTCTATAAAAATAAATAAAAAAGTAATAACTCAAGATTTATCCTTTCTAATACGACAACCAGTGTGTTTATAAATCCGCCAAAGTGTTTGCGATAAGGACGTAATGAGACTCTTGTATTTCCCGCTGTACCCTCGACGATTCCTGTTAGTCGTGTGCCGGGCACGTGACCACGATCATTCTATAATGAAGCGATCAGCCGATAAGATTGCCTATTTGTGTACAAAAAGGATATATTTTACATACAAAGGAATCGAGGCGCTCGCGACCACTTGCCATATGGACAACTTTATAGGCGGAGGCGATACCGTTTGGTTGAAAGTGCGTGCTAGGCCCAATTTCACTCCCTCATTTTAAATATTAGTTTTATATTATGTTGCGTATATGATGGGAATGGAATTATATGAAATTTCCACATGTTACATCATGTAGGATTATAGACGAGAGTTTTGTTTCGTTAGATAAGATTACTATGAATAGGGATAGACAACTTTGACAGAAATAAGCAACTAATAATCTTCTGGATATTACTGCTTAGATTTGTTGATTGTTTACATGAGAAAAGTAGGTACTTCAGTTGTCTCAATCCAATAAATAGTAAAATATGGTTCAACTATTTCTTCTGGTTAGTGCAAGTAGTTTTCTACATTTGACAACCAATTATATTAGAACTAAGTTCAAGAAATTTAAGAGGTGATTCTATGTTAAAAAATATGAAAAAAAGTTCCTATAAATGTTGGTCCGGAAGGGAGCTGCGGCCCTTCGAAGATGGACATATTGAATGTGGAATAAAAAAAGCACCAATAAAATTTTAATACTTCAGGGCGATTCTTCACTTAAAATTTAGCAAAAAAGTATTCTTTACCAAAACACCTAAATTTAATATTAAAGGAGTTACAGCCTTTTAAAAAGTAACATTTTTAGTGGCACAAAATGTTACTTCCTTTTAATTGCATTTTTTTGAAAACGGGTGCTCCTACAGTATTACACTATGTGACATTTTTTATGTATTTTTACTGAAGGAATCCATATTTATTACAAAAAAACCAAAAAAAATATATATAAAAAAGTTTGGGGCAAAAATGTGTTGAGCCTCACATATTTTGTCCGTCTAGTCACGCCTCTGGATAAATTTAAAAAAATAAATTAACATAAACTTATTGCCCTTATTAATACTAGTATACATGCGAAAGCTTGTCGCTCTAGCTTAAAGGGTACAAGAGTTATTAATTAAAAACTTTATTTTTATTACAATTTTAAAGACTCATTTCCGGACCAACCTTCATAGGAACTTTTTTTCATATTTTTTAACGTAGAATCACCTCTTAAATTTCTGAATAACCATGTGTAGTAAAAATTTACAATCATTAGTGGAGCAGCCATACTTTTATATTTATCTTGTTGGGAAAACTATATTATATTTTTGACAAGCATAGTAGTTTCTAGTAATATTCCATATAATATATGAACAGTATACAGTCTCTTTTCGTTATTTAGAAATAAATACAGTTTTTTAAAAATATAAATAAAACTAGAAAATTAAAAAATCAGCAGGTTCGATATTATCAAAAAGTTTTTATAATGTAAATACTAGTTAAGATGCTATTAATAAACTTTAAGACAAACTTGTGGACCTACTTCAATTGAAACTATCCAGATAAAAGCGTTTAATAGTTATGAAGTAATTAACATTCAAATGTTTGTAGTTGTAAGCTTATTTGTTTAAAGTGGTAAAGAACGTTTAATAGTATTAAGTTTTGAAAAGGTAGGAGAATAAGGGTAAATGGAATTAACGCCGTTGTGTTTTAGCGTCAATTCAAAACAACCAAGTACAACAAGTTGTAACGATTCCTGAAATATATGGATATTTTAAAAACATAATTCCAAATTGTATAAAAGTATAAAAACTGGTTGAGTCTATGAGTTATTAACTTGAAACCCTCTTAAGTGTCAATGTTAAATTTTAAATTTATTATAAGTATATTTCAGCTCAAAAGAGCAGTTAAGTTACATTAACCAAAACCTCCTATAAAAGAATGTTTTGAAGTTGGAATCTTATTTATATTAGGTGGAACAGAAAGGACAAATAAGAATAAATGGAATTAATGCTCTATGCCACTTTGGAGCAACTATAAAAAATTTACTCGACATCTTTAAAACATAGTAGTTCTAAACCTTCTTACATCTAAATTTTGCAATTTGTAAAATCTGTAAAAATTAATATTTGACAGAATAAAATGCTGCTTGTCTCTAAGCTATCTTAGCAAACTGTATCCATTTTAATTCACAAATATATTTTTCTACGAGCGTGCGGAAAGATGTCTCTTTCCGCACGCATATGCGTGTGGAAAGAAGGTTTTTTCCGCATGCATAATTATTTCATAAAAACAAGTAGCTTGATTATACAAACGTGTAACATTATTGGCTAAGACACTTGTTTCCATGGGGACCGATCAACATCTTAGTGTCTAAACTAGTTTGTTTGTATCAGTTGTGTTGTCAATTTTAATTGTAAACTTTTTATAAAAAAAAGTGTGAACCTTAAAGAAGAATATGAAATGTTACCTGAAGGAATAATAAAAATTGCAAATGCAAATGAAAACTGCGACTTTATCATTAATGTTCATCCAAAACAGAATTGTTAATAACTAATGTTAGATTCTTTTCAATAATTGTTAAAACTGTTTAACCCTCTTATCTTAATTCTGTCGTATTATTTTTGTTATATTTATTCACCAAATAATAAAATTGTTTAAATTTATTAATTGTTAATTGTTTTTCAATTGGAAAAAATATAAAAATAAAAGTTATTTAATTTAGTATACTTATATATAATAGCATATTTTGTTTTTAACTCTCTCGTAGAAAAAATATTGTTCCCAACGTATGCGTAAAGAGGCTTTTCCGCACTCGATTGCTTGCCTAAACTCCGCTACGCGTCGTTCAGCCAAATGTAATCTAGTGCGGAAAAGAGCCTCTTTCCATACTTGTTAGGAAAATAACTATTTTCAACTGACTGATTAAGCGCTAGCAAGTAAACTCATTTATTATTAACCGTTGTTAAGCATTGTTTATTGACGGCGGTCAATAATTAATTTTTTAACTACATAATTTTTTGGCTTATTTGTCAAACCGACAGCTGTCAAAATAATTTTTAAACTACTAGTTTCCTAATATACACTCAGAAAAATCTCATCTTGTAAAATCAATAAGAAATTATTTTAATTTAAAAAAATTGCCTTTTAAAATATTAAAAGTAAAAACTTAACGTTTAATTATGAATAATATTAATTTAAAAAAATAATTTTTACACCAAAACGTTTTTCACTTTAAAGTAAAAGTATTGTCCCTTACTTTCTTATTTTATTGTTTTCTTAATAAAATTATAATATTTCCCTTTATATTCTTGAAAAATATCAATATATTAAAAGAATTCTTTTTAAAATAACCAGTTTGGATATTCAAATCATTTCTAGTTTACAAATGATTTAAAAGGAAACATTTTTCAAATTACAACGACTATGTTTATTTTTACAATGGCTTATAAAATTAAAAAATATATTTTTGAATTAACAGAAAACACTGTCGGAGTAAAAACATATTGGTTTTCTTTTAAATCATATGACTTTTGTTTGATTTTACAACGATTTTTCTCTGAGTGTAGATACTATTTATATTATGGTATACCATATTTCTTATCACAAGTGATAAAGCAAAGGACATTGGCAGTAACTGTATTTGATTCACTTTGTATAAGTAACAAACATATATATGAACATAAAGTTCTTGGGTATTCACGTAGATGAACATCTAAACTGGGATACGCATGTGGATAATTTGCAAAGAAAGTTGAATAAGGTGACATATTCTTTATTTGTGCTAAGGAGGTACCTAGATTTTGAACCGCTCAAGACCATTTATTTTTCTAACTTCCAAAGTTATTTAAGATATGGCATTATCTTCTGGGATAAAACTAAGGAAATGGATTCGATACTTGTTTGCCAAAAACGAGCTATAAGCACAATATTAAACCTATGATATAGAGAAACTTGTAGGGGCGTTTTTAAATCAAACAGGTTACTTACGGCTGTGGGCTTGAACATATACGATGTAATTTTGTTTTCTCTTAAGAACCGATCTTTATTTAAAGAGGCGGCTTCAAAATCACAAAGAATTTTGTACTATAATATTCCAAAATACAGATTAATATCTTCTATGAAATTCTTTAATGACCTACCAAGTGAATTAAAGAATTTAATTAAAAATTTAAGGATTTTTAAGAGAGGTCTGTTTGATCAAATTTGTGAGATTGAACCTTATACAATAACAAAATATGAATATTTAAATCAGCAATTTAAGCACAATTAGATGTTATATTATAATTTTATTTTTATTTTATTTTTATTATTCTTGACAATGTTTCTCTAAATATTTATTTTTTAACATGATTTTGTAAGATGTAGATTTTTTTTTGGAAATAAAGGCGATATTATTATTATTATTATTATTATATATTTTTTAATTAATGGAGAGCCCCAGCCACAAGCAATAGCTTATTTGGGGCTCTCAATGTCTCTGTATTATTCCTGAAACAGATAAGTAATAGATAAATAAATTAAAAAAAAACAATTAAAGTCTTGGGGTCAAAGGGGGGTTAAAACAATAATTTAAATTTGGCTTTCGAATTTTGTGATACCCTGTATACAACAAACAATACTTAAGTTTTTAGTTATGCCGTATTATTATATTATATAATATAATATTATACTTAAAGTATAGTTTGACACGCGGATCTGTGGCTACGGGAAACATGTTTGGAATGTGTCTGCAAGTGGGAGGTCCGAAGTAGGCACGCACGCCTTATAACGCTCTTGACGGAAAGAAGAGAGCGCGAATGATACCTCCCCCTTACGATGGATACTTTCTTTCATGCGGAGAACTATATTAAGCCTTCGCACGCTTATGATTTAAGTTGCATATTTTCAACGAGGTCTGTTTATAAAGATCCACAAACTCAAAATGTGTCAACTACCCCTTTGTAAATCGTGAAGTATAATAATTAAATGAATGATGCAATAAGAAACAAACGAAAGATAATACTTTCTCTCGCGTCGACACGTTCAAATATGTCTTTTCTCATTGTAGATTCGACGAGCTCCAAATTAAATTTTACCTCAAACCATCTTGAAGTTAGATGATTGACTAAAATTTAATTTAAGAACTTAAACGCGTTAAACTTCCCCCTTTTCACTCCATCAACTTGACTCTTGTTTAAACTGTTTTATCAGATTTTTGTAGACAATCTTCAAACGTTGGCGTTTTAGCTAAAATAATGTTATTTTTAATAAAATTTTCATGTTATTTTCCTCACTAAAGCCACGTGTTTTCATAATTTTAAATAACATTTTCATAATATTTATGCAACATGAATTTACTATTTACTATGATGTACATTTAGTCCAGTCAAATAATAAATGTAAATACACTGGCTGATATTTTAAAGGTTAGTTGTGGATGGTAACAGAACACTCCTGTTAGTTTCTCACCGGGTGATATGCGTAAGGGGTGTCCGCTATCTTGAATTTTAGGGGTGAGTTGCTTAAAATGCAACTTTTCAGCCAAATTAATTATCGTAGTTGTAGCTCTTGAAATTTTCTATAAGTTTCATATATTATAAATTTTCATAGGTACTTTGGTACGGTTACAGAAGGCGCAACTCGGCTTTCAGCGCCTATTGTAACTGTAAAAAATACTTATTAAAATGCATAATATATAAAACTTATAAAGAATTTCAAGAGCTACAAGTTTGCTCATAACCATTATCCATTATCCATTATCCTCCGATGAATAATTTGGCTGAAAAATCGAAAAAAACAATTTCCCTCCCAACATGGCCATTTTTGAATATTTGGAAACTCGATTGTTATTAATATATTAAAAAAATGATCCAAACTAAAACTGTTGGAAATTTCCTCCTTACGAAAATTGGTTATATGCATTTTTATCGTAAGATGAATATTTAGCGAGATAACCGCACACACCCCTAAAATACAAGATAGCGGACACCCCTTACGCAGATCACCCAGTGAAAAACTAACAGGAGTGTTCTGTTACTATCCACTACTACCCATTAAAATATTAGCCTGTGTACATTAATTGCAGTTTAACGTGGAAATTTCTCGTTATTTGACTGGACTAATTACACTACGCAACAAGTCGCAACTTTTTTTTTGTCCTGATCTGAAAATAAATTTTTCGAGAGCATAGAATCCGAATCTGTTAAAAAAATTCCATTACCTCACATTTTTTAGATATATGTAAGAAATAAAGATGGATATTTTTAAAAGCTTAAAAAAAATAGTAGGATTTTGAAAATTTTAGTGTATATTAAATAAAATTCGAGGTATTTAAAAATCCATATGCGAAGGACCGACTGTTACAGTAAGTACGCGAAAAAAAAGTGAAAATCTTAAAATTAAAGTGCACAGTTTACTTAACTGCTCATTTGTGACAAAACTATCAAGTTTGTGTAAAAATTTCATAGGACTTAATTTGTTGCTTATAAAATTCTCAACAAAATCTATATGCAAATATTTTTTATTTGGTTTAATTTGTTTGTTAGAAGTAAACAAATGAAAAAATAAATTAAATTAAAGAACACTGTGTAAACTTTTTTCCCAAGCGCAAAAGGACCGTATTACGTAACATATTTCTAGTTCAATTTTGACCCCCTAGTAATGCTTTACGACGTGTTTTAGCATAAGTACGTGGTGCTAAGCTAGTTCCCTTATAGGGATGATCTACTCTACTTAGTTGTGTCACAGGATCCATTTTTTTATATTTTTATTCCCTATTATCTCTATTTATTTTACCTATGAATTTAAAGTTTTTATAATCCTAGCTGGGTATTTTTTTCAACTAATATTGAGTCACCAAATGCAAATTTGGCCTGAAAATATTTTTATCTCCCATTCTTTTAGAACAAAAAACGGCTAAAATAATGATGTTTTACCGCTTTCATCTAATTTTTCTCAGAAACTGGATGTAATAGAAACATTCTGAAGCCAGATTTGGTCTAAGCGACCCATAATTAATTAAAAAACATATGACTCCAATCAGGGTAAGAAACCGTGTTCCCTAGTGTTATTGTATTTCTTTACGACGATTCTATAAAACTTAAAATTACTTGATTTAATTTAATAATAGGAAAATTAATAAAAAAAAGTGTTAAAATTACTTACTTGTTTTGATACGGAATCTATGAGTCTCACAAAAATGTCTTGCTCTTGTCGTACTCCTGAAAAATAAAACAATCATTAGTAAATCAAATCAAAAAATATTTGATGTGTGGTTTATTAAAGTTTTGGATATTTTTCCTTTAGTTTATTTTTATGTAATCTATTCCATAAGAACAAGGAAATTTTTAAAACACTTTCGAGTTTATATTTTAGTTTGGCAGGAATCAAACATTGTTCCAATTTCCGTTTAGGTCTGAAATTGGTTTAGAATTTATCCTCTCAAAAGCTTTTCTAGTCTATGCTATAATAACATATGTAGGGCAAGATATCTATAGAACAGAACAATATATTATGATAGTAAATACAGTAAAAAATATGAAGAAAGAAAGAAAGAAAAAGTTTTAATATATTAAAAAAGAAATTAACCATTTAAGTTACATTGTTCATTACAATTGCAATGGAAAAGTCTCTCTTTTATCCATTAAATAAGAGCAAGGGATTAGAATGCATGCAGCTTTTTCAATTTTTTGTTGCTTTTAAGCCTTACAATGTTAGGGCCAATGTGGGTGCAATCTTTGAAGGATTAGCAATGTATAACTGTATCTTACTTAATGGTCTGGGTGATCACCCATATCGGGCAGAGTATGTGTTTGTAAAACTGTATATAAGATTTAGTTTTTTAGTGTTTTTCTTACACTGACATTTACTGTGCAGTGTACAGTGTACAGTGCACGCTGTGTACCCCTCGGTATTCGGTTCATCACTAATACAAGTTATAATTCAAAAAGGAAAAGTTTTATCGCAGTTTTTGTGGATCTCAATTAAAAATACTATATTTAGAAGAGAAAAACTTTATTATGATTATATTTAGGTTAAAACTTCGAAAAAAGAAACTATGTGAACTAACAATTACTGTATTTAAAATAGGTAGTCTGATTAAAATTCTGTTCGCAAGTTTGTAAACTCTATAATAATTTGTCCTATTTACTGTAAGAGTATATTCCATGATCTCATGAATCATTAAAATGATATTGCCAAAGTTTACAGTATATCAAACAATTTTGATAAAGGCGACCTATACGACATTTTGATAAGAAACAGCTATCTTTACATACACGGCAAAAATCAATGCCCTTTTATTTAAATTATTAGTTTTTTTGGAAAAATAATTTTGGTAATAATTTGATGATATAAAGGAATAGTTAAGTTGTGTGTTCTTGGGATATATTATGTCTTAGACAGGTGTCGTTTAAAAATTACAGCCACATATTAAACGGTCTTTTGTACCGATAATATGAATCCTTTTAATGTGGACGGACACAAAGGGCCACGTAGAAAGTGATGAAAATTTTAAGAAATGAAAAATTATCAATTTATTATTCCATCAATCTGTTTTCTAATCATCGTACAGAGTGATATTGGTAGACTGACAGTTTCGGGATGCTGGCCAAGAGTCCAAGAGTCAACTCTGCACGCTGATTAAGAAAACGTTTTTAGACTTTATTCGCAAAAGGAATATAGTCATTAGATTCATGTAGACTTGTGCGCCATCTATTGCTAGATGTAGTTTACCAATATCACTCTGTACGATGTTTAGAAAATAGATTCATGGAATAATAAATTAATATTTTTATAATTTTGTTTAAAATTAAAAATTTCTGTCCTTACTGAAAAATTATCGTCACGCTGAACTTTTGATTTAATATTTTACTGCCATAGAAAGCTGAGACATACATATTTTATTAATTTTTAATTAGCATTTATTTTTAATTGAATTTTATAGAGTGCACTATAGTATGTTCAACTTTAACATGCAGTGGAAGTAAATAACAGAATCGCTCACGCGGCAGCTGGCGCGTGGTTTCATTGGTTAGAACACTAGAATGTTGCGAGAGTAGGGATGTAGAAAATTAAACAGGTCAGTTCGTGAGCACTTGCTATTTAGCGTACAACGCAATGCAATTGCAATGAATCGTTATATAGAAATATTTTGTTTCGAGTCCTACCCTGTCACTAAAAGATTTTGACTTCTAGGCGAAGATTTCAATACATCGGCACTCTTAGTAGCACTAAGTGCCGATGTAATAACATCATATGTATCAATTCCTATACGACATTTACTATTTTTACTGTGTATTTCTTGTCCCCAATATATAAGAACCGGAACAAAGAGAAGGGCGGGTGGAAGCCTAAGGGTTCGCCATCTTTTTAGTCCTCGGAGAGCATTTGAGGAGTTATTTTATTACAAATAAGGACAGGAAGAGTGTTCCTCGGGGAAGATGCTGAGTGAGGTGTGTGGTATCAAATGAGATATAGAAGCTAGCATTCCATTCTTGTATACTTTATGAAAATCTTGTTGATACGTTTTACTATATCGTCAAGTCTTTTCTTTATTTCGGAATATCTAATGTCAACCAGAGATAGATTTCGTCCGTTATATCAACGTAGGCAAATTCTCAACAATATTTTATTTTAGCCTTATATTAGAGCAAGTTGCTCTTGTAAAACTCAAATACTTTTTCTAACACTAGCTTTAAGATGGAAAAAAAACAAAAAAAGCAGCTAGGTGGCCCTATGGTTGTTTGGGTATTTTTTGTTAATTGGTTTGAGCTGCGGTTTATACACTGAGAATAATAGCGTTATTAATACAACAACATAGTGTTATATATGCACCAATCACAAACTGTACTATAGTATAGTACTTACTATGACATAAGATAATATTTGTTGTTGTATTTATTACAATTTTATGTTATAATTTTACAACTGATTGTTGTATCGTATTACATATTTATGTTATAACATATTACAAAATATGGTTGGCGCCTATATTACAACAACATTTCTATCAGTGTAATATTTCTGGACTTTTTAAAAAAGCTACTCAAAAATTACGTTACCTATCTTAAAGTCAGACTAAAGGTGTTAAAATACCGTGCGATCCAAGTCACCCCCCTTTTGAACGAGTCAAGATATCGAGTTAAAATTTGGAACTCATAAACACTAATCGGAATAAATTCAGTTATGACTCATCAACGTTGAAAATAAACACAGAAACATAGGCTTACGGAATAATTTTGCCGAATTATGAGGGAAATTTTTATAAAGGTCACTAAATCGAAACATTTGACGACTAATTTGTTACACACAACAATATTGAATATACATATTAACTATAAATATGTAAATATATCGGTGTTTTTCGAAGAAAATAAAAATGTAAATATTTAAAACCTCGTGTCAACGTTAGAATCGACGCGGTGCCTATGCGAGCACTGGAAATTCGCCGATGACTACTCATAAATAAGACAACTTTAACTCCATTCGACTGTATATTTAAACTTTTTTTTAGACCTTTTTTTTTGGTTTAAAATAGGGTTTAAATGAATATTTTCGTCAAAAATCAAACAACTTTTAAAAAATGAATTATTTCAAGTTGCAAAGACGTAAATTATAGTCTTAAACTAATTTTAATAGATAAAAATAAAAAATTACAAAAAAAATGAAAAATTAAAGCTTTAAAAAGCATGTTTAAAAAAAAATAAAATATATGGTTAAATAGACAATATTATACTTAAAAAAAGTTTATAATACGACCCATCTTTTCATTAAAAAAAAATGTCCCCTCATGCCCCTGCCCACATTTTAGTAGCTAAAAATATCAAATATATGCAAAAAGATAGTTTAGGTTGTCATATTTATGAGTTTCAAATTTTAAGTCGATATCTCAACTCGTTCAAAAGTTAATAGGGGGTGACTTTTGGACTGCACGGTACTTTAATAATAGGAAAACACTCAATAATATAAAGAGGATTGAAGGGGGTCCACCATCCAAATTGAGAAAAATTAGGTGACCTAAACATGTAAAAAAAAAAGTTTGAATCTGCAATACCTGATACTTTACAGCATAGTCTAGCAGTACATCAACACAAATTTAAAAATGAGGAAATCAAACTTGTCGATACATTTGTTGAAACTGCAGTAAAAAAAGCTAAATATCGAAGTGTGCATGTGTGTTAATCTTTTTTGTAATCGTTACGAATTAGGAATATTTGCCATAACCACACTTCTAAATAAAAATGCATGTTTTTGTCGGTTCTTTGGAAAGAGAAAAATCGATGCTTTAAGCTTTGTTTGTTTGTTTGTTTGTTTAACCTCGTACTATTCTACTTAATTAAGCATCCCCTAAGTCCAGGACTTGTGTGGGCTAGTAGTAGAGGGAACCACCGGCTTATACTGACTTTCGAACCAGTTTCTAGGGAGTGTCCGTTTCACTTATCGCCTTCGCCAAATTTCAATTATTAATTAACTGAAAAAAGCAAATCGGCGCCAGTGAGAATCGAACTCACGATAGTAGACTTGCTATACATACGCGCTAGCCACTACGCTATGCCTCCCATCTGATTGATCTGATTGATCGGATTAATTATCTATCTAATTAAAAACAATGCCTACTAGATCGATTTGTAATTCTTTTGGCGTTCTTGTTTTCAACCAGTTCCTTATAAGTAACGTTCTTTACTGCGTTAAAGTGTAAATAGCGTTTTTCTGGCCGAATGTAAAAGGGAATCAGACGGACTTTGCGAGTCGGCAATAGACGTAATTGACAATTGATAAACCATTCACCAAACTAATTAATTAATTGCATTTACAAGCACTCCAAAAGTATGTGAGCAGTATCTCATTACTACGTAAACGGCAAGACCGCTGTAGTGACAATAAAAGGAGTAATAACACACTCCAACACTGATTTTTAACCAAAACTTGATCATTAGAATGCCGACATTTTACCTATTATGCTACAGGGGTGAACTAAACTGCAATTTTTAAGCTCTAGTTGTATTTTTTTATATTTTATATCTTTTGCTATTTCTTGTAACTTTCAAAAATATTTCTGGAACCTACAGGATTTAAGTAACGCCTTATAGTTTTCCTTAAAAATACTGCTAAAACATTAAAAAGTACTCATGTGCCTTAAAGTTTTATCTATCATTTATAAACTTATAAGTGTCATATTAAAAATATTGTACTTAAGTACCATTGTCTAATTAGTAAGAAGAGAAGATTTGTTATTATCAAGAAAAGATACAATTTAAGTTTATTTTTGTATTCGGCACCGCGGTATTTGTATGTAAGACGACATGCTTTTCAATATTTTTAGATCATAAAAATTAATAGACTTTTTTTAATTATTATTATTATTATTAAAATACTATATTACTACAAAAAATTACAAGTTCTTATGTTTTTTTTCGCTATAGATACTATTCAGATTAGTTTATTAAAACAAATAGATTTCATTCAATTAAATCTTTGGTAAACTTTTTGGTAAAGTAGGGGTGACCGGGGCTAATTGTCGCACTTTTCATTCAAAGTCAGTTTTTTCCTTTATTTTTGTATTTTTTTTAATTGACGGAATGGTAATTTTAGCTGCATGTTTCAGTAACATTATTTAAAGAAAAAACATAAAAAATTTTATAGCGTATTAGAGTTATGTTTTTTTTTGTGAAGTCTTGAAAATTGCGACAACGTGCCCCATCACGTGATTTTTTTTTTAATTTAATATAATTTAATAAACTAATTTATTTGCTATTTGACAAAGTTTCACTTTTTTAGACAGTTTTGAATAAAAAAATGCCAAAAAGGAAATATTATACCATGAACATATCTCCAGATCATGCGACAACTAGCCCCAAACCAAATGCGACAACTAGCCCCAGTGGTCAATTTTACGTTATGTATCAAGTACTTTCTAATTAACGAATAAACACTCCTAAATGACAATATCAACAAATAATATACACCTTAAACTATTATTATACATAAAATTCTCTTATCTTAATGCTTTTAATCAGTAACAATAAGAAAAAATATTTACCACAAAAAAATTACTGGGCTCTTTAATTTTTACATTTTTTGGTTTATCTGGATGTTATTTTAATTTATTGCATTTAAGTTAACAAATGATAAATGGCACTGTTGTAACGCAGCGGTTAATCTTGGTTTGGCGCAGAAAAATATTTTACTTTTTAAGATATAAGCACTTCGACAACTTACCCCTGCGACAACTAGCCCCGGTCACCCCTAATGGTAAAATATAAAGTTTTGGTTTTCTAACCAATAACTTTCTATCTGTTTAAGGCTTATATATTAATAAAATTTAATTTTACTTTCACTAGAAACTTCTAAAATTTAACGGTTAAAAGATTATTGAAAATTAGCTAGATACCTAAAGCTATTATATTTTGGACCATACCCAAACCTCCCACATCAGCACAAATGTCACTTTATTTTCTATGCCTATTACAAGAAATAGAAAAATATGACATGTTTGTAAAATATTTACATTCATAAAGGAATCTACATTTTAAAGGCTTTTGTATACAATATTTCATATTTACATTCAATAAAGTAATAATACGTAGGTTTGCTCATAGAATGACTTTTAATATTCAACGAAACTTAATTATATGTTTTCTTGTTATTTCGTTGTTTAGGTAATGTTGTTGGGAAGTGTTAATCTTTTGTATTTTGATTTATTCCAGCTACAAATATTTAAACTAAATTTCTTGGAATTATCATCATTGTCCTTTCTTTTACTGATGTTATTCAGCAAATGTTTACGCGTATTTTTCCTGTACATGGAAAAGATAGCTAAAATAATACTAAAAATAAGGTATAATTTATTACATTTTACTAAAATTATTTACCGATTTATGCCAATACTTAAAGATTTTAAATATCCACCCTAGTTAATTTTTTACAGGGGTCACAATATCCAAATATGACAAAATTTACAATTTTTTTTATATCCAGTAGTCGACAGACTGGGGGGAGTTGCACAAGACAAAATAAATATCATAAAATTGTCTGATACCCTTAACCAGACTGTTTTCTCAAGTTCTTTTTAGCGATTTAAATAAATTTGACAAAAAAGGACCTCCCTGATCCCCAATTTGTTTCAAAACCACACATGGCAAAATTTTATCATAAATCTGGTAAAAACCGAAATTATATTTCTTTGTTTCAAAAATGGTAAACAAGCATTTGGAGATTGTTAATTTTAAAAATAGTAATAAATTTTCAATAAATAAAATTGCGAATGGTGGACAAAAATATTTAGTTTTTTTTTTCATAAATATATTTATTTATACATAGTTTCGATTTTAACATTTTATTTTTACGGGAAAGAATTATTATACTTTTTGTTTCTTAATTAATAAAAAATAAAATAGAGCCGTTCAAGTATTACGTAACGCACTTTTTGGTAAATTTTGACCCCCTCCGACTCCCTGGTGAAACACCGTAAAATTTTATGCTTTTACCAGCTTTATGATAAAATTTTCCACTTTGTGTGTGGTTTTAAAACAAATTAGAGATCAGGGAGGTCTTTTATTGTCAAACTTGTTTAAATCGCTAAAAAAAAACTTGAGAAAAACAGTCTGGTTAAGGATATCACACAATTTTATGATATTTCTTTTGTCGTGTGCAACGTTAAACGCCCCCCCCCCCACTCTGTCCACTACTGAATAAATTGTAGATTTTTTATAGAGCATATGTTTGTAGTAGTATTACATATATAAATTTTTGGCTGTATCTATAATACCTATTTATATAAAATTTTTGATAAAATAAATTGAAAAAACACGAAAAAAGTGCTATATCGATACCCCCAAGCAACAAAGCCGTAACTCATATATTGTCATTTTTCACGACACCTAAATTTCTAAAATATTTTTTTTTGTTATTTAAGGGTGGGTAAATGATTGAAGTGGAAAAGGAAGTCATGTGATACATCATTTGAAAGCTTATAAAATACTCTATTTAACTGTTTAAGTATTTATTGTTTATTAACTGTTTGTTTCTCATAATATTCAAGTTTAGAATTTCTTACTTTAGTGATTTTAAGTAAACTTTTGCTTAAAGTGGACTGTGGAGAAACCTAAGTAGTACCACCATGTGTGTCTTTTTTCAAGGCGTTTACCTATGAGTATAACTCAAAATGGGTCTAACTTGTTGCTTGGGAGTGTCGATATTTGGATTTTGAAAAAAATTAACTTGAGTAGATATTTAAAATCTGCAAGTATTGTCATGAATCGTTTTTATTTAGCAATATTTTCATATATATTTTTTTAATCTTTATGATTTTTTTTTCGGCCTCGAATGCATACAAAAAACCCATTGTGCGCTATATCTCAAGATTTTGAGGGTTAAGAATTTTTTTCATAGCCATATTCGTTTTCAGCGCCCAAAAATAAGTAGAAAAAATATAGTTTGGTTTATGAAAAACTAAGTTGATTTTTTTTTTGTGGTCCTATGTTATTGTTGCATTTTAATAAAAAAACAGTAAGTCCATGTGTACACCCTTTGTATAAAATAGTGTGATTATACGCCAAAACAGTTTGACATTTAGCAAATAGTGGAAATGTCGATTTAAAATCCTTTAGGAGAAACCTCACATAGCAAGTTTACAACTAAACTAATTACTACAAAGGTTTGAAACAAATCCACACAAGTTCTCTTGTGTAATTTCTAGAAGGCGGAGAAGTCTCTTAAGCCCTAAAGTCCTAACTGAGTAGAGCCACAGGCCACTACGAGCCAACACTTTACCGCAAATTCCTCAGCCACCGCCTGCTTATCTCGGCGGACTACCTTCTGTGGTGGTCGCCGGGAAAAGCCAACATTCTTAGAAAGGTGCTGAAATATTTATAAGGACTGTAAATCAAATACAAAAGATTTACGTATACAAACTTCTAAGTTTGCTAAGTTTGGTGTTATCTAAATGGATCTTTAATTTTAATTATGCATAAGGTCCAGCTAGAATAACTAAATAAAATAATACAAAAGTTTCATGCAAAATTAAATAATTCTGTTATTATGCATTATGACTTATGGAATAAAATTATGGATCGTTTTGATGGCTATTTTGCCTTTAGTATATTTTATACGACTGGTTTAGAATGTAGGCAAATACACAAACTTTTCAAACGTAGAATAAATTAATTCTAGCTCTAGATACGGTATGACTATTCCATATGAAGTGTACACTGTAAAAACTGCATGTAAAATAATGTAAAAATACATGAATTTACATAGTACGGAATAGTAAATTTACTATTCTGGACTATGCATAATTCATGAATTTATGTAAAAGAATGTAAAATAATGTAAAGGAATGTAAAAAAATGTAAAAGAATGTAAAATAATGAAAAATAATGTAAAAGAATGTAAAATAATGTAAAAAAATATATTTACATTGATTTACATATTTTTACATGATTTTACAATGTCGGGCTATGTTATTTTAAGATGCACGTGAGCTTTGGACAATAACCAAGAGGCGTCGCAGCATGAGACGGACTGTTTAATATTGTTATTGTTAGAGAGATAGCGACGCATGCTGCCAGGTTAAAGTGTTAAAAGTGTAAAAAAAGGTAAATATTATTTGTACGATATTTAAATGCTTTATTTGTGGTCTATAATTTACGTTCATTATAAATTACGATCTTTATCAACCAATAGATCTTTAAAGAAAGATGTAAGCAGTTTATACTCGTACTAAGGGTCCAAATCGTTTGGTTTATTAAACCAAATGAACTTCACGCTACGATATTTCAAAAAAGCTTTAACACAGAGACTTTTAATTTGTTACAAACATTTTCTAAGTAGTAAATATTTTTTTTCAAATTTCAAGTCCAAACCATTCTGGACTATGTAATTTTTAGCGTTCCGGTCTATGCAAAATATTACCATTCTGGACTATGTAATTTTTAGCGTTCCGGTCTATGCAAAATATTACCATTCTGGACTATGTAATTTTTACCATTCCGGTCTATGGCAACATATTACCATTTACCGAATATGTAATTTAATTTAATTTATTTTTACCGTGTAAGAATGAGCACATGTGGTGCCATCTCTTGTCTTAAAAAATAAAGAGAACTGTATCAAAATTAACAAAAAAAATTAAATATATTTAAGAAAGGTTATTATATACATTTTGTATATTTTAACTTTAAAGCTCACCAAAAAAACGTAATACTATATATATAGTATAGATATATCTCTTTTAATGCAAAGCTTTGAGAGATAGTTTCTGATAGATTAGGTAAGGTTAAAAGTTTTACATATTAAAACGATATAAAAATAAAACTTTGTGCCATAAAGTTGAACTTACCATTAGCATATAAAAGTTGTAATCTATATTGAATTCCATTATTTGTTTTTTGTCCGTCAGCCTCCTATAACATAAAAAATATATTATTAAACTTTGGTAATCGTTCATGAGAAATCTAAAGTGTTCATCGAGTTTTATGTGAAGGTTTTTTTTTGTAACTGGCTACGAAAACTTTGTTTCGAAAAGAAAACTTCCAACAACATTTTTTTAATAATAAAATGTTACACTTGTCCGTATATGAGTCCTATAAAGGCAAAACTATGGTCTGTTTTTTCAGGCAAAAATCGCACAGTAAATATTTTTACAACAGGTTTGAATAGTATATGTTCGTGTATAGAATATAGTTACGTTTTATAAAATAAACTACGCAGTATATTCGCACATCCAATATTCGCATCTGTTTTGAAAATATTCACTGTGCGATTTTTAATTTGCTATCATACTTAAAGAAACAGACCATAGTTCTTAGCTTTTAAATTGTTTAGGTTATAATATTAGAAATTACATTAGACTTAACTGATCATAAAAACAACAAAGAGGTATGCATTTCTTATTTTTAATGTACACACAGAAAAGTGATTACTAAAAACAAGTACGTAATATTTAGTAAGTAAATCAGAAGTTTGTATATCTATAAGTAATACTTATTAAGTATGTTAAGTACCTAAATCAAATGCTTTGCTTGATTAAATGTATTTAAAATAATTAAAATAATGAAAAATAGTATTAATACTATTTTTTTTTTGGAAACAAGTTAATTAAACTTGAAACTTAATTTTTTTCCAAAGACTAATTTTAAATTATTGCTTACAATAAAAACTTAAATCTATATAAATTAAAAATAAATAAAATACTTAACCTAAATTTATGTCAACGCCTCCACTTGTATCGCCAAATGTACCTAAAACGCTGATGGCGTTACCTCTCTGTACTGCTATACTTATTTTTTGCCTAAAGTATAAGCCTTCGTATGGAGTTATCTCATTAAGGCGTTTTGAAATGTTAGACATGAGAATTTTGGTATCGGGTCCGAAAGAACCAAAGGTTTCAATAGCTATAGGAGAAAATAAATAGGTTTTTGAAAGAGCACTGTATCTGTCATACTTAGTATTTTCTGCTTTTTGTGCGGCAGAACCTGCATTGTTGGAGCCTGCCGCTACATAAGACATAGCTAACGTGTCAGAGCAAGTGAAGTCCCAGACGAGACATTTACCTTTGGAAAAGGGAACCAAAGTCATCCCGTCTGGGCGCTTGCCGTCAGTTCTAGCTAAAAGCCCTGGTGGTTCTAGCACTGGATAAAGTGATAGAGACACCAGAGCTTTCCTAATAATTTCATTAGCTTCTTTATGTCTAATGTAACGACCCTTGCTCATAGAACAGGAAAGGCCATGTGTGCCGGATTGGTCAACCTTATTTCCACAAACACACTCGTGTTCTTCAACAATTCTGGAACCAAGCCTTAAGCAGATACAAACTCTAAGTAGATCTTTATTTAAAAGTAAACCTAGGTTGGAAACGGGAAGTACATTTAGCCAAGAACCAGACTCAGCCTGCTGAACAGCTTTTAGACGGGCTTTATCCTTAACACTGGTGGCGAAACTTAATAATTTATTTGAGGCCAACTCAATAATAGGTAAATCCCAGTCTGACTGTTTGCAGGATGAAGGACTAGTTTCTTGGGCAGAAAATGTTTTCCAAGCATTTAAAGCATGATCGTAAAGGCAAGGAGAGATTGAATTGTAATTAGATAAAATAATATTAAAAAGATCAAGAGAAGATTTAATAGAGGAAATGTAACTAGGAAGAGCAATATCTGTTAAGGACCTGATACCCAAGCCACCGCGATTTACTGGAAGTGAAGCTTGCAGCCATTCTATATTGGAAAAGGATATATTGAGAATTTCAGTTAAACTAGAACGAATTAACTCATCAAAAGTTGAAAGAGGATTTTCGAATAAGTATGTAGTACGGAGTAGATATTGCATTCTAGGTACAGCAATACAATTTTTAATTAAAAAAAAGGCATGGTGAGGTTCTAAAAGTAGGAGACGCTGACATAAAATATGGATAGTGTTATTTTTTTTCTGCAAAATATCTTCCTTGGCATTTTTTCCAAGAGGAGCACCGAGGAGTTCTAGAGATTCATAAGGAACAAATTTAAGGTGTTTAAACTGATCAATAGGCTTATATGTTTTAGAAAAAAATTCACACTTTTCCTTATTAAGATATAACCCTAATAGTTTCCCCTCCCTTTCAATTGTCTCAAAATCCTCTAAAACTTCATCCTTTGTACCAACAAGCGTCCCGTCATCAAGGAACCATACATTTAATTTAGATTTTAATTTTGAGAATAAGGAATATGAACAAAGACAAAAAAGAAAAGGGCCTAATGGGTCGCCCTGTTGAACGCCCTCTTTTGATTCAATTATAAAATCACCATAAACAAGATTGGAGTTACTTCCATAACATGCCGAAATATACAAGTAAATTTCAGGAAATAGATGAAATATTTCTTTTAACATAACATCACGGCGAACATTATTGAAGGCATTCTTGAAATCAACTTTTAACATACATTGATCATCAAATGCTTCGAAAATTAAAAGAGATCTTACTGCATGTACTATAGTCTCAGCACCACCTGAAACGCCAAATCCCAATTGAAAAGGCTTAAGTAATTCGACCGTTCTATCCTTGATTTCATAAATAATACAATTGGCTGCAAGACGTCTGATAGTAAGACCTACAGCTATAGGTCGCAAGGATTTATCTTTCTTTTCTAAAGAGCAAAGTGTGGCTCCAAAAAATAATGGTCTTATAAATTCTGGAACATCTCCCTTTAAGATTTTGTTAATAAAATCCATAAGAACATCTAAAAGTTTTTTTGAAATATCACCATTACGTTCATCAATCATGTCAATAAGGTGCTGCGGGCGAAAACCATCAAACCCTGCACATGAGCCTTTCTTAAAACTTTTAATTGAACATAGAAGATTATTATTATCAATTTGTAAAGGAGAAATATCTAGTGAGCTAGGTTGATCATAAGAATCAAAAACTTTATCCGGGTGTATTTCTTGCATTTTTCTAAAATTTTCAATATTCGGTTGTGCAATTATCTTGTCAGAGCTTGCTAAGCGTATAGCACCTTTTACGTCACCATCAGAAATTTTGATTGATACCTTTTCTGCTATTTTTGATTCTAAACTGGATGAATTTTTCTTGAATTTATAAGGGATATACTGATCATTTTCACATATTTGGATATTATTTGGAAACTCTCTTAAAAGCTTATTAATTTTAGTAGTCAGAGAGGTATCATGCAAAACGCGTTTTCTACCGTTATTTCTGACTATTTTTAAACATACTGAAGAAAATAATAAATAATTTAACCATGCTTTTTGTGAATTTGAAGATAAAATTTCTTTAATGCATTCCATACATTTTTCCGCGGCCAGTGCACGGGAACCTTTAGGAATCCTTAATAAAATGCGGCCTCTGCTTTTTCTATTCTGAATTATTTCAATAAAATCAATTTTTTCTGAATAGGACGGAGAATTATTTGTTTGGGAATTTTGAGGAACCGAAGAAATAGAACATTTAGGCCGGTGTATTCTCCCTTTATGGCAGCGCATACCATGAATTGTCGAAAACCGTTTTTCACACAAGTCACATTTGTAGTCCTCCACTTTTTGATTTTGAAAACAGGTAGATGAAGAAGCGCCATTATTTATCGATGTATTCCTTTCTTTCCATTGATTAATTTTTTCTCTCGCTCGTCCACTATTCGGATATTTAAAGGGTACGTATTCATCGTCCGATGAGGAATGCATTACTTTTTCATTTTTTTGGAAAATTTCTTGATGGCTTTATTTGTATGGGTCAAGGAAGGTTTCAGGGTAGATTTAAAATTAAGAATTGTATAAATAAAATTGGTTTAAGGTGCAAAAAGATAAAAATATAAAAAGTTATGAATTTTAAGATGTTGTCACTTTGAAACTAATTAGCGATTTTTTTTAAAATTATTTAAATATCTTTATATCAAGTATTTTTATACTTGAATTCCTGCAACTAGTATCTAACACAAATACTTCATATCAAAATATGTTTTTTCTGTGTATGACAAATTTTTGCGTCTTTTAGTTAAACGGTTTAAAATATACTCAGTAATATTTCGATATTTAAGTTGTTTGGGTTCCATATATAAAAAATTGTACGGTAACAAATTCTTGGTGTAGGTTAACGAATTATTACAAAACGCAACCCATTAACAGATTGTTACAATAGTGTGCAGTTAATCTGTACTTTAGTAAGCCGTGTAGATTCATAACAAATTTTACAGGCCTGCAAAATTGACTTTTTCTGATCATAATTCTAAATATATATTTGTACCTGTTAATTGACCATACTGATTTAGAATCTCAATAGTTTGGTCTATCATCAAAACAATTTAATCAATTGTTATAACTCGTTTAAATTAATAGAACTTTAGTAAATCATTACGGAAATATTTTGACGTAATAGAAAAAAGCACTAAATTCGGATTCAGTATTAGCATAGTCGAATTAGGTATTCAATGTCATGATATTGGTTAAAACCAGCTATAAAAAATACATCAAAACCTGAAAAACTTTTTTTTTGCTTCCGTGGACGCTCCAAAGTAAAAAAAAATATTTTTTCAATTATCTTTTTTAGTAACTGAATTATACTTCTTAACCTTTTCGGGACGAAAACCGGCTGCAGATTTTCTTTATCAAATAGGTGCTTTTTTAACAAAATTATGGTGTTAGCACTAATTAGTGCGGATTGGAATCTTTTCGTAACAGCGTGCACTCAGAAAATGTCATTGAAGTTTTAATACTAAATGTTATTTGTGAATAAATATTTTTTATTTATATCGCGACGTTTGATATTAAATACTTTACTTGTGATATTAAATACTACAATGTACACTGAGAGCTTGTAACCGTGGTAAATACTAAACGTTTTTGCTTATATGGAACCCCACGAAAGTTTAGTTAACATTCACCGGTTGTTACAATTACCAGAACTATAACAACGTTAAGTATTACTGTAACAACCATTAAATGTTTACTAAACTTTCGTGGGGTTCCATATAAACAAAAATGTTTAGTATTTACTACGCAGATAAAAATCACACAATCACACAATAAGTTATGTAACATTTCACATAACTTATTGCTATATTTTTAAAATTTACATGATATATAATGTATCTTCACATAACTTATTATGTAATTTTTAAGATTCACATAATATATTATGTATTTTCACGTAATATGTAATTTTTGGCGCACTTTATTCAAAGAACATAACGTAGGTAAGATTACTGCCAACGTTAAGTTATGTAATTTTTGCAGAATATGTTCTGTAAAATTTTATTCTACACAAATTTTTACAGAACATGTTCCGTAAAATTTTATATCACATAATTTTTTTACAGAATATAAAATTTTATTTCACATAACTTATTATGAAATTATAGAGAATATGTTCTGGAAAACTCGCATAACATTTATTCTTACCTCGATTCTTAATTATATTTATATTAGTGTACGGTAACAAGCTCTCAGTGTAACCATTGTATAGAACATCTTGTCATATTAACACAACACAACGTGCTTGTATATTTGAAACCCCAAGCATGTTGTATGCACAAATTAATGTATCAAATTTTGATTAGTAATAATACAGAGAAAAATAAAAAAAGGATACATTATTTTTTCAGTGTGTCATGGAAAAGGGGCTGTTGATGAAATCGGGGGGGACCATCAAACGTGTTGCAGCTATAGTCATTTCCCGTCCCGAAAAGGTTAAATATATATATATTTTTTGTGAAATACAGTTGTGTTAAAAAATTAAGTAGAGCATCAAAATGAACGTAGTCAAATAATTCCAAATCATTTATTAGAACTTAACCAGCTAGATCTTGCAGGTCTGTGTAATGTGCAGTTCAAACTCTAGCATTTCAAGTCGGATATCTCTCTCCCAGTTTTGGTTTGGGTTTCATGATAAATGTTCTGCCCGAAAAGCGCCCTAATCTTCTGCATCGCCACGAACACAATTACTCCCGTTTTCTCCCGCTTCTACTACAACTTCCTACCTAGTTTGAACAAGTTGTATTTATTCATCTCACTTTCCCTTCAGAACAGTGGCGGATCAAAGATTGCAAACAAAAGTCACGGCGAAAAAAAAAAACAAAACTGTTTTAATTTTTGAATAATATATTTAAAATTATTTTAATTATTTAAAAACTGCCAAATAGGAAGTTTCTCGACCAGCCCTATGGTCTTTATTTGGTTTTTGTTTTTCACCTTATATATTAATTTATTTGTCACAAAATGACTCCTAATCATTAAATAAATAGATACAAAAAAATATTTGAAATTATACTCTTAATTCATATAAAAATTAACCCTAATTTTTGCATATCGACTGTTAAGATATTTTATTCTTAAATTTTAGAGAAATTTAATGCTTATCGGAAACACCGCTCATGTACAAATTGTCAACAGCTGTTTTATTTGTCAATGTAAGTACTTGGTGTAGAATTAATTTGGTCAATACTGCCCTGTTTAAGTAAAGGGCAGTAAGTTACACTTATCGCATAGCGGCGTTTTCACGTCAACACTGATGTAATATTTTAAAAACTCTGCTATTAACCAATGTCACTTACTGCCCTTTACTTTGTCAGGCCAGAATGCTATAAACCAGTCAATCTGACAAGGGCGTACATCTTTTTCTTCTATGGGGGGGGGGGTAATTACCCCCCATTACCCCCCCCCCCTCATCTACGCCCTTGCCATCTGAAAATGGGACTCTGACGTCACAGCGCGTAAACTAAATACCACTCTGTAGGGTAATTGATACTTATTTCTTAAGATTTAATAAATGATTTTTGTTTATATATATATATACATTTTCTATAATAATTATGTATTAAGTCTTAATAAATAAATTTCAGTTACATTACAGAGTCCTTTTTACTCGCTGTGACGTTAGAGTCGCATGCTCAAAATGAATTTACTATACCTACATGGCATTTTTAATTATTAATTTTCTATTTAAAAATACAATAGTCAATATATATTCGTAACGCCAATGGTAAAATTTACAAAACGGCTTTTGTTATTCTGTTCTTTTCAGCCGTTATAACATTTTTATTTCAGAAAAATTATTAATTTCTTGGTTATACGAAAATTTTTCTTGTTTTTTAAAATGTATACAACATGCTTTTACCCTTTTTTTTTTCTTTATTTGGGTTAAGATAAACATAACAAATATTTCCGTGAGATACAAACTGCGTCAGTATCCTGCAATGATTTTTACAATGATAATAAGTTAGGGCCTGTTCAGTTACTACGTAAGGTACATGTTTATTAAACATTTTTTAAGCATGTTTGATTTTTGACCCCCCTTTCGTCTCCATAGCTGACATTTATAATTTCCCGGCGTCCTGAAAGACACGAAATCTCAACTGACTGTATTAACACAAATGGACCTTCAAATCAATTTTCCAACTACATAAGTTACTTCTAAAAAATATCTCTACCCAAAATTTTCTCGACACCAATTAATTTTTATCTATTTTAAATAACATTCCTGAATATTGTGTTTAAAGAATTTTAGGCTTTATACTTGTTACTTTTTGGCAAATAAAATAATACTAATAATTGCAATTAGTATTATTACTATGCTTATTAATTTATTTGAACCCACAGATACCTTATTTATGGAACCTTACTACAGACACGGCGTAAAAATTACGCCTTCCTTTAAACAATTTAAAAGTCAAACAAATTTTTTAAAATTTTGACTTATTTTTTCTTAAACGTGTTATTTATAGCTTTAATTATTTAATTATAAATACAATAGAACATAATATTTAAATAAGTTATTCATATAATATAATTTGTATTATAATGTTATTTTTTGTTAATTTTGACTTAGTAGAGTAGGAAATTTATTTTTGGTAGACGAAAGAAGAAAAAAATATTTATAACATAAAATTAAAAACTTAATCATAAATAAACAACATAAGCCTAAAATACTAAGAAAAATTATATTTTTTTTTGCAATGAATAAACCTTATTTTTTATTGTTACATTCTTACATAGCGTATTTTTTACGCCGCCAAATTTTAAATGTACACGAGAAAAATCACTGTGCAACATACCAACTTTTCCGCTCGGATTCAGGGCTTAAACCGAATGTCCGAAAGGTACTGAGACGCGAAAATGTCGGAGTTGGGGGAAATCACAAATTGCGTACTACCCAGGCGTAATATCTACGCCGTGTTTGTGGCTAAGGGTTAAAGTAGTTTTAAAGTGCTAAATCTACACAAAAAATAAATTCCTGCAATCATGCAGCTATAACATTTTGTCGAATTTCATACCGTATTTTTATGATAATAAATGTAATTTTAAAACTTTAAATTTAAAGGATAAATTTAAAGATACAGGTAAATTTCCTATAAATCTGTAAAAAATTCGGTTTAAATATAAATAATTTATTCTTACTATTCCTCTCTAATTTTAGCCCCATTTTTTACGGTGTATAAAATCTAAATCTAGAAAAGTTGAGAAGTTAATGTAATATAAATAAATACACCAGGAATATTATAAGATTTTTGGATATAATACTTCTTATAAAATTTTCTGCAGACTCTAATAAAAGGGGCTTATAGTATAAAATTGATTTACTAAGCACCAGTTTCAGGTATAAGATTACTTAGTCGTGTAATATCGAAGGGTAAGAAAATAAAGAGCTCAGGGAAAAAAATTGGAAAATAATTTTCTAAACATTTATCCCTATATCTTTCATAAAAAATATATTACATATATATGTATAGACAAAACTTTATATTACACAGTATGTATGTAAGAAATCAGATTAGTTCTTTTTTACTGCCTTTTACACGTATTTAAAAAGTTGCAATTCTAAAATAAGTACTTATTTTATTAGTTTGCAAAATATTGTAGCAAATGCTAAAATATTTTATAAAAATATTTATGTGTAAGAGTAGGGTTTTAATAATTTTAAATTTTACCAGAAAATTATACATTTATTAAAGTTTTATTTTAAATTTTGTTTTATAATAACATATTGTCGGGTTTTGATTATAAAGGTGTATTTACATTGTACATTGTGGGAACGTTCAAGTATTACGTAACGCAAATTGTACCAAAATTCATACTTGAATGTTCCCTGCATAGTTGTCACAATACTAACTGGCACCTGTGTAACTTTATAAGGGCACAACTCCCGTATATGGGAGTATTACGTAACGCTCCTAGGGGGGGGTCATTTTGGAGTGTTACGCCCATGTTACTGGTATAGGAAAATAGCGCTACAAGGGGGGTGGGGTGGAGGTCCAAAATGATCAAAATTTGCGTTACGTAATACTTGAACGTTCCCTATCAATAGTTTAGGTAATAGAGCATTTTAAAATTTCGAAAAACGCGGTGCACCGGTCGCATTCGTGCGATTTGGCTGAATTTTGAAAATGTTATAGTTCTCGAGTTTTTGATCAAAGTGTTTTCGGACACAACTCCCAAAATTCAAAAGATCTCAAGCTAGATTGTCAAGTATTCTTTTTTGCAGTTTTTTGAAAAAGATATGGAGTCAGCAAGCTTTTTCATTATCAAATTCGTTTTTAGCACACAAAAATACGTAAAAAAATATAGTCTCCTTAAAAGTAATTGACTTTATTTTGTGGGCCTGTGTAATCAATATTCCTTATTAAATTAACTAATGAAATAAATTAGTGTTGGCTACAGTACTAAGTGATTTTACTCATGTTCTTACAATGTTGGTGGTTAATAAAAATTTCTTTTAAATTAGTTGGAGAAAAATTTACTCTTTTCCTGAGCTCTTTTTCAAATAAATTTTTTTGTACTAACCTGATCTTTCTCGATAAAGCCAATGAAAGCAGTTCGTTCAATTTCCACGGGTTGGCCTGCTCTGTCGTATAGAGCAATGACAAAATGAAAGAAATTTGATTTTCTTAAATTGCTAGGTGGCTGTTTTTCAAAATGCGCTCTTCCTACACCAATACTGAAAAAAAAGAGAAAGAAGAAGAAAATTTAGATATAATAAATTTATCTGGGTTATAATAAATGGTAAATATAAAATATATATTTTATTTAATAAATAACTAAATAGAATATAATTATATAAGGTCTGGCTTTTTTATATCTTTATATGCATATTTTTTATTAGCTTTTAAGCTAATAAAAACAATTAAATTAAAATTAAAAAAGCTTAAAATATGGGTTATCCTCTAAGTGTAATAAAAACAAGCCGTGAAGATAATAAATGGTATATTGCATTTTCCCAAATAATTAAAAAAAAAAATAAAAAAATAACATTTTTTTAAAGATCTTTTCTTAAGAAACGAAAAATCATAGAAATCAAAAAAAATCTTCAAAATTTTTCAGAATTTTTCATTTTTTTTTTAGTTTTCTTTTTGCGAAAAACAAAAAAACATAAAATTAAAAAAAAACTTTTTGTAAAAAAAATAAAAAAAAAAATAAAAATTATGGTTTTTTTTTTTAAGTTTAACGTCCATAACTTTCTTTTTTTTTTGGTGACTACTTTCAAAATTGCTAGAATTGATCCTTATAATAAAAGTAGTTTTTCCTAAAAAAAAGTTACGTTAATCGCAATCTTCTTTCAGCTTTTTTCGATTTTTTTAAAAGTTTAACCCCCCATAACTTTTTTTATTTTGAGGGGATTACTTTCAAAAACAAATTGGTTCTTCCTCTCACACAACTTAATTTTTCCCGAAAATTTCAAGTCGATCGGATTATTCTTTTTTTATCGTGCATACAAAAACGTGAAATCAGACGGACGGAGGGACAGACGGAAATAAAAAAAAGTTTTTCATGAAACAAATTAATATCCAAGAATTTTTTGTCTACGACGATGTTTAAAAATTCGAAACTACCGTATAGTTAATACTATTGTCATTTTTTTTAAATCTTTTTTGTGTTTTTAAAAAAGAATTTATTAAAAAAATATACATAGATTTTTAAAATATACCGGGTGTTACAAGACCAAGGTACACCCCCTTTTTTTCTTTATTTTAAAAGTTAGAGATTTCAAATTTGGGGGGTCTTTTATAGCCATAAAATGTTTTAACATAAACTATACATTTCAGCCACTTCCGGTTTAACCGGAAATGATACCAACTTTTGATTTTTAAATGGGACACCCTATATATTTTTCATATTTCAATTCTACGCTTTATTCTGAATACAATGATACCAAAAAAGTGACATTTCCGTCAATGTATTTTTTAATTTAATTTTTAGTTTATATCATAGGTAGGCCATGATTACTTAAAATTACTAGAAATGATCTAAGTAATCCTAGAAAAATACATTTACGCTAAAAAAAACATTTATAACTCAGTTGCACCATTTTAAAGTTTTCGAAAATGGTTTTTGCTTAAAAACTCATTTTTTTTAAATGGCACCATATTGGTACACTGGTACCGTCAAAAAGTACCGCCTTTTAGGAATCTACCAATATCCTTTATTTTAATGTAGGATAAATACAGCCGTTTTTATAAATTAAAATCAATGATAATTATCATATTTTTAATTATTGCGTGATTTTAGTTAACAAAGTTGGCTTTGACAAATAAAAAGACAAAATACTGCTTTCTGCTTTCTGTCAAATTTAGTGTTATTAATTTTTGAACGTTTTTGTAACATACATAATTTTGTTTATTAAAAATGGTACATTATACTAGAGACGAAAACATTGACATGCTTTTAATTTATGGGGAGTGCAGGAAAATTCTGTACAAGCACAGTTACTTTACATTGAAAGATATCCGGAAAGGCTAGCCCCCTTGACAGCCTAAACTGCTTGACCGCTTATTAGAACCATTTTTAATTACAGATTACATAAAAAACCGAAACAAATCAACAAAATTTAACCTGACAGATAAAAATAAAGGCATCCTGTCTTTTTGGTTATCAAAGCCAGCTTTGTTAACTAATATCACACAATAATCAAAAATATGATTATTATCATTTATTTTAACTTATAAAACCGGCTGTATTTATCCTACATTAAAATAAAGGATATTGGTAGATTCCAAAAAGGCGGTACTTTTTGAATGTACCAGTGTACCAATATGGTGCCATTTAAAAAAATTGAGTTTTTGAGCAAAAACCATTTTTGAAAACTTTAAAATGGTGCAACTGAGTTATATGTTTTTTTAGCGTAAATGTATTTTTCTAGGATTACTTAGATCATTTCTAGTAATTTTAAGTAATCATGGCCTACCTATGATATAAACTAAAAATTAAATTAAAAAATACATTGACATCGAAATGTCACTTTTTTGGTATCATTGTATTCAGAACAAAGCGCAGAATTGAAATATGTAAAAATATATAGGGTGTCCCATTTAAAAATCAAAAGTTGATATCATTTCCGGTTAAACCGGAAGTGGCTGAAATGTACAGTTTATGTTAAAAGTTGACAATTTATGGCTATAAGAGACCCTCCAAATTTGAAATCTCTAACTTTTAAAATAAAGAAAAAAAGGGGGGTGTACCTTGGTCTTGTAACACCCGGTATATAGTTTTTTTTTAATTAAAAAAAAAAATCAGATTTATTTTTATAATTTTAACGTGCGTATTTGGGAAAATGCAATATACTACTGTGAATTTATGCATAGCATTATACAGAGCGGTCCAAAAGTCACCCCCCCCCCCTCTTAACTTTTGAACCAGTTGAGATATCGACTTCAAATTTGGAACTTTTAAATAAGACAACTTAAACTATCTTTTAGCATATATTTAATACTTTCAGCTCTTAAAATGTGGGCAGGGGGGCATGGGGGCACATTTTTTTAAATGGAAGGGGGAGTCGTGTAATACATCATTTTAAAGCTTATAAAATTCTCCACCTAACTCCATATTTTTAAATTAAAAAAAAAATGGGTTTAAAATGGGGTTGAAAATGGGTATTAATGTCAAAATTCCTCTAAAAAAAAACAAATAATTTTTTAAAAATGCCTAATTTCATCATAAAAAAATGTTAATTATAATCTTAAACTAATTTTAGTTGACATAAATAAAAATTTATAAAAAAAACTTAAAAAATCGAATGTTTTAGCACAAAAAATTGAAAAATCAAAACCTTAAAAAACATTTTTAAAAAATTTAAAAATATTACTTTAAATAGATAATTTTATAAGCTTTTAAATGGTGTATCACACGACCCCCCTTTTCATTAAAAAAAATGTCCCCCCATGCCCCCCTGCCCACATTTTGAGAGCTGAAAATATCAAACATATGCTAAAAGATAGTTTAAGTTGTCCTATTTAAGAGTTCTTAATTTGAAGTCGATATCTCAACTCGTTCAAAAGTTAAAAGGGTGGGAGGTGACTTTTGGACCGCACTGTATATCTTCACGGCTTGTTTCCGCTCGTGTTTAAAAAATGGATATTAAGAGAATGCATGTTCCATTTGGCAGGTAGATATGCAATATTGCTTAATTCCATTATCACGTACCTACCACACCTCAAATGGTATTAATAGTCACTTTACTGTTAAGATAGGTTAAGTAATTAGAGAGAGTTATCTACATGAAATCAAGTAATTAGGTACAAATAAAACCGAGTACCTAACGTATAAAAGGATCAAATAATTTAACAAAAACATAATTTAAATTTTTTATTAATTAACGGCAAATATTTTAATAAAAAAAGTTTAATTACGAATTCAATTAGCTTTATGATATTATTATTAATATCATAAAGCATAATAATTTATTAAGTTTAACTTAAGATTAAAAACTGGTTCTTGTAACTTATATCTTATATCATAAGTTATAATTCATAAAATCCCTAAATTTAAATTTAACCAATGAGATTTTATTTTTTTTGTCATACTGATAGAAAAATCTAAAAATAGTTGCATTTTGCATTATAAATTCTTCTTTTGTTTTAATTTTATTCTTCTCTTTGCAGTTACAAAGCTAAAAGAATTATATTTTTGCATTGTTTAAATAATTTTTTGCATTGTTTAAATAATATTTGTAATTTTCAGGAAAAGTTAGGTACATTTAATACCATGACATGACAAATAACGTTACACTTGCAAGATCTTGTTATGAAAAACAATATTGGATGCTAGTTACAAAAATAAAAAAAGTAGGGACCCTATATGTAATTACATTAAACGCCACACAAGTTTAATGTCATTAATAATGAATCATTATACAGCGTGATTCACCTAACTCAAATCACGCGTTTTTTGATGTTATGAAAGTAAAAATTTTAGCAGTTAATTTGGACCTACAATTTCATCTGAAAGTCAGAAACGCGTGAAAAAAGCATTAAAGGTCGATTCAGGCATAATTTATTGGCCAGGTAAAAGGCCATATTTTTTTTGCCAATAAAAACGATGGCCGTTCTGTCGCGGAACGGATTAGTTTAGTTAGTCATAATTATGCCTGAATCATCATTAAAAAGAAGCTGCTTTTAGAACTAGTTTCTCCCAAATAAGTCTTTTTTTTAAGAAAACATATTTACTGATAACAGTATAGGCTAGTATAAAATGCGAAGCTTTTAGTTTATGTAAATGAACAAACGTGTAATTCACGTATTACACAGTAACAAACGATTTTCTGCATTTACCACCGTCATTAACAGCAAGATATAAATTATTGTGTCCATATAATTCAAACTGCTCGAGGGTATATTTTAGTTCTCAGTAAAACGGGGGTCCAAAGCGTAACATTGCACGACCACAAATGGCACTGATTGTCATTGATGCCAACTCATATGCGACCAGAATTAATGGAAACTTTTTTAATTGCTGGAAGTATAGAATTTATCAGATAAACTACATAAATGAAAATTGATTGTAAAATACGTAACAAATTTGACGAATTGTGAGTTAGTATGAAGGTCTGTTCTATACAGGAAATTTTTCGCAGAATGTATGTGTTTTTTTTTTCTTTTCGTGATTTGATTTAATTTTATTTGGGGTTTTTCGATCTCAGTGACAATTTAAGCCTGGTAGAGGTTTTGGGTATAAATTCAGACTAACAGTGCGTAATTTAAACGACAGTAAAATAATTGTGGGTTTTTGGAACTAACATAATGTCTCTTTTTAATAGAGTATGATGATTTGGCGTAACGTAACATAGCTTGACTACAAATGGCACATTGATTTTCATTGATACCAACTCATGTGCGACCAGAATTAATTTAAACTTTTTTAATTCCTGGAAATATTGACTTTATTCGATAAACTACATAACTGAAAATTGATTGTAAAATAAATAACAAATAAACCATTTGATAAATTATGAGGTAGTAAGAAGCTACGCCGTAAAAAAAAGACTAAAAAAAATTCAGGAGCTCAATAAGAAAATAAACTAACCAAAACTTTGCTAAAAACAACTAAATTACATGGATTGCCATAGGCCGATAATCAAAGTTTTTGGGAGGGAAAAAAAGATTTTTTTTTCGGCACGTAATTAAAATGACAATAAAATAATTGTGGTTTTTTGCAACTAACAGAACGTCTCTTCTTTTAATAAAGAACTATTAGGGAACATTTTTTAAGATTAGATAAGTAGGTAGGTAAGTTACTGCGTTAATCTAAAGTATCCTCGTTTACATTTAGTCCTTTCAGAAGAAATTTGAAAATAGTATATAACATAGTGTGGAAAGTGACATATTTCACGCGAGTCGGAAGGTGTACGAACGAGCCGTCAGGCAAGTGAGGAAACCCCACGAGTGTACGAAATACACTTTCCAACGAGTTATGTATACTATTTTTCCTACGATCCTGAAAAAATATAAAGTTTCTTAATTTAATATTTTCTAGTTTTTATTACTTATTAAAAGAATTTTTGAGAAAAACAAAGCATACAAAGAAAAAAATAGCATACAAATTTATGTATGTTAAGCAGGAAATACGATTTTCTTATACTTTTAGTTTTCTTGGTATTTAAATTTAAAATACAATATATTATTATAGTACCTAGCTGTTTAATGGGTTGCCTATAACGCAAGCCTCTTGTGCAAATCAAAGCAACATTGACAGTTTTCTAATTAAATTAGATTTCTTTAGATATGTTTCCATAAAAAAACAGTAAAATTGTACTGTTTGATGATTTCATAAGAAAATGACCGTGTATGTTGATGTTTTTTATGAAATGTAAGGTAACCTAATCAAAAATGAAGTAATTTTTATAAAATCTAGACATAAAACATCCCAAGTTATATCTTGGTCAAACTAGTAAGGTTATAACTATTACTGACATAAAGAACAGAAATATTTGGATTGAAAAACATAAAAGGCTGTGATAAAAGGGATAAAAGGTGGAAAACGGCATATAAAACGAGATGAGCTACGAATTCATTCGTAGAATCTATAACGTAAATTAATGCAAACCTACATACGTGAAATTAAGCAAACCTACATACATAAATATCAAACTAGGGTGATATAAAAATATCAAACTAGTGTGATATAAGGCGTCTGAAGAACAAAAGAATGTGCTGAATGTCATTTTCATAAGGGATCGTAGGAAAATGATGTTATTGCATTCAAGCATGCATCAATGCCTACTTTTTATTTTTCAAGTACTGTTCTGAAATTTTAAACTCCCTTCTTAGTCTGTTTACACTTATCACTTACTCTTGACTACTATTTTTTAGTATGATGGTTTGGCAAATAACGTAAATTGCATGACCACACCTGGCACACTAATTGTCATTGATGCCAACTCATATGCAACCAGAATTAATAGTAACTTTTTTGTTTCCTGAAAATATCAACCTAACCACTTAACTGAAAATGGATTGTTAAACGTATGAATTATTTGTGTACTTTTGAAATAGTATGAATGCTGTTCTATACTGGCCTACTACGATAGATAGCGGTAACTCCATTTGTCGCATAGCAACGTTTTCACGTCAACTCTGATGTAATATTTTAAAAACGCTGCTATGTGATAAATGGAGTTACTGTTTTCTAGCGTAGTAGGGCAGTATACTGGAAGATACCTTGAGAAAGTCTTTACAGTTCTTTTTAATTGAATAAAATAATTATGGGTTTTTAGAGTCATCAAAACGTCTCTTTTTTAATGAAGAAAGATTAAAGGCATTTATGTGCTTTTCAAGTTACTTCATTTTAATCTAGATACTTTATTTTAATCTGGATACTTATTTTTTTAATTCTCTCTTTTAGAGTTAGTTGTTGTTATATATCACCATTGGTCATAACTAAAATTTTATCAAATTACCATGGGTACGTTTTAAATGAAAGTTTTTAGGTAAATACGTACTAATCTTCCCAAAGACTCTTTTGGTCTTTGTACTTTTATTCAAATGCCGAATAGGTATATTTGCAGATTTTCGGAACTTTCTGAACTCATTTTATGTTTTTTTAATGAGCATTTTTCTAGACTAGTTAATTACATTTTGAGAAACTTTATCTGCATTTAAATTCATTTTATATGTTATTTTTCAGGTGCACTTTTATTTTGAGAATAAGGGTTTCATACTTAAAATAAGTAACGCAACTAGGGGAAGGGGGCGTTGCTTAGTATTAGCGTTAAGATGCGTTACGAGAAGGGCCGGGAGAATGATACAGCGTTATGTAACGCTTTTTATTATTTAAAAAAAAATAAAAACGGTTTATTTTCTCTTCCATTGGAAGACTCAATTTTTTTAGCGGGGACTTGCCTGCTAGCCTTACCTTTTTATTTATTTTAAAATAATATTTAGGTAATTTTATATTTAGCATTGATGAGTGAGTATTTTTGTCCCATGTTTTATTTCAGGAGAGGATATCCCGAAAAGGGAAAAATTAATTATAAAAAAAAAACTGCAGATTTATTATATTAAATAAGTACTATTTAGGCTATTGTATAAAAAAATAAAATGCCTACGTAGATGCTAGACCTACCCATATAAAAAAATAATGAAATTAACAATATAGGGGAAGACACCTATGAATGGGACACTTTTTTTTTAAACGGCTGCCAAAATTTTAATTTTAATCTATTATTCGTAATTTTTTTTTAGTTATCATATTTGGAACTAAAAGAACACAATCCAAGTGTTTAACCTCAATAATATTTATTTTTACCAAAATTACGAGCATTTTAAGAAAAAGCGTAACATGTCTCATTCAAGAACACGGTATTATTAAATGGGACAAAACTATAAAATTGCTATTAAAGATAACAAATTATGAAAATAAGTGTTTTTATTGCTATTACTAATAACAATAAACTTAAAATGTCATTTTATAACAAACAAATAGCTGTTAAAGTGTTACATTTTTTTTTCATAGAATTTACTTTAAATATTTTTACCAAACTTTGATTCATGTTTTTAAATCAATATCAAATATTAGTTTGTTTTGAGTTATAACTGCTCCAAATTGTTGTATGGGTAGTAGACACTCTCTGTCCTTTTAGAGTGATTTCTTATTTAAAAGAGATGAATAGGAATAAAATATGCAATAAAACAGTTGTCCTATTCAAGGAAACGAAATTTGTCCCATTCAAGAATACTAACAATATTATCAAAAAATTAGGCCAAAAATATTTACCTTTATCTATAAAATTCGATTATTTGGTAAATGTTTCGTGTTATTCTAGACTATTACATTAACCAAATTCAAACAGTTTCCGTTTGCCTTTCGTCAATAAAATATCTTTCAAAATTATTAAAAACATTACTTTTGACCTGGTAAAACTGACTTGTTGAAAACCCCAGGTGGCTAAACTTTGTCATTTTTTATTATTTTATTATTGCACATCTAGAGCGATCTAATCATGGTAACAAAAACCAAAAATTACGAAGCATAGTTCAGAAACAGGCACTGTCCCATTCAATAATATGTCCCATTCAATAATATGTCCCATTTATGGGTATTTCCCCCTAAATTGATTTTTCTTCAAGATTAGAAGATTATAATAAAATAAAAGTTTTTATTTATATAGCTATTATTTTTGTTTATATCGGTAGAACTTCACTATGTTAAAAACATAGCGTAGGTATTTTTCACACAAATAATAGATAACTTGATTCTTTTGAATATTAAATTAGGTACGGTCCTGTAGCTGTAAATTTATAGGTAGGTACTACAACTCTAAATTAGAATTTCTAATGCGGTTTTAATTAAAAAATGATTTTAATAAATTTTTGAATTAATAAGCGGGCTTGTTCGGATAAAGAAATTTTGTTTCGGTTAGAACCGTACTTCCGGAAGCTAATCTAAGGGGTCGCCACCATCTTATATTTATATTTACACTTCGTACTTCAAAATAACGAATTTACCTTACTATTTAATTTTAATTGATTTATTTTATTATTGATTAATTATTTTTGTCTTATTTGGCGTAAAAGATAAAAAATTCTGTTTACAAAAATAATGATGAAAAATTCTTTTTAGGAAACAAATCTGCAGTTATTTGTTGTTTATATGGCAGGTACATGCTTTTAAATGACGAACTCACTTAATTGGTTTGACAAATTGTATAAATTAAAGATTTAGCCAGTAGTTTTTTGTACTTACCCAGTCTGATCAGGTGCCGTCGATTGCATCCACGATCGGGCCGTCGACAGCGGCTCCTCTTTGAGACTGGGTCCACGTGGCTGATGATGGTGGTGTAACCCGGTGGCATCTTGGTGGTGGTGCAGCCCGAACATGAGTCCCGGAGTTCTGGAAGCACCTGTGCCGGGGGGATAAAGTTTTCGTCCCCAGGCTACCGGGTCCAGATCGGGCGCCGGTAGTGAGAGCGCGGGCCAGGGAGACGCCGTCGGGTAACCGCGCTCCACCGGGTGGCTCTCGTCGGACCGCGTCTTGGCAGTTATTTGCACCAGTTCGAGTAAGTCCTTCGCGGCAGGACAGGCACCGCACAACACTTAAAAAAGTTTTTAACAAGTCTTCGGTGTATCACAAAGTTTTCACACTCATACGTCCCGATGGAAGCTAGATTGTCAGTGGAGAAGTGACTCGCGGGAGACCTGCACGATATCCAACAAGCGGATAAACACGACTGGGACGTTGATAAGCATCGAATGGTCTGCCGGCAATTTGACGGTTTGCGACCTCTCAAGGGTGGAGTGGTGGCTGTTTCTCGCAAATATTGTACAGCTTCTAGGCGGACGGCGAGTTGCCTCCCCAGGGTTGCCCAGCCCCACCCCCAGAGACCTGAACCTTTGAAGCGACGCCGAGCGTCAGTAACGTCTGGTGAGGGTGGAAGGCGGCTCTAGAGGTTCAACCCTCACGCGGCACGCCAATCATCTGGGATAGCGGGAAAACGGCCAGTCCAATAAGATGCATCGAACGTCACATTCGGTTACACCCAGGTTTATTATCACTAATATGGAAGTGGTGGGGATGGATGCTGATAGGAAAGTGCGGCGTGGGAGGCATGCAGTGCACTTGTGCTGGTCTCTTGTGGTAGGCCTCGTAACTCTACAGTTTAGCAAGTGCAAAGCTTTCGCTATGACAAACTGCCGATTCCCAGGTCGCCGTAAAGCGCCACACCGTTTCCGGTATCGAAAGTAAGTTCCGGACGATGCATCCGCTGTACTTTACGATTTCGTTTTACCCGCTTGCCATTTGAATTTTAAAATGGATTTATTATTTCAAACTTTATTTGTCACTTAATTGTGCCTAAATAAAGGTTTAATTTATTCCTAAATCCAGTTTTCCGCTGGTATTAAACAGGGTCGGCCTACTGCATTTTATTTTAAATTGTCAGTAGTTAAAAACCAAATATCCTCATCGCCAGTTTTTAGTTTTCTTTTCCCTATATTGCGCATTTGTTTTGGTGTTTATTGTCTGCTAACTTTTTAACTTAAAAACACCCAGAGTATTTTTTTTTTATTTCACATTTCTTTAGTAGTCACCTTTTCTCCAAGTATGTAAAAAGGGGCTGTCCATAACTCATGTCACGCAAATTGACCAAAATTCATACATTTCATGCCCCGTTTCTCGCGTTATTAAAGGCTGCAAAGGTTCCTTATTTTGGCTATTTAGGGGGTAGCCAAAATACCTATAAAATCTCTACAGCCTTTAATAACGCGAGAAACGGGTTATGAAATGTATTAATTTTGGTCAATTTGCGTGGCATCATTTATGGACAGCCCCAAATTTAAAAAACCTATTTGTGGCATATCGGACAAATAGGAACGTTGCACTGTGGGCTGATAAATAAAAAGGTGGACAAAAATCTAAATTTTTGCATACGAGTATTTTTGATACCGCTGATTTCAAATATGATAGTGAAAAAGCTGAACAAAAAAATCCGCGCCGCGCGGTGGTTCATTTTTTTATTTTTTTTTCGATTTTGTTCAAATTTAGTAATCTTTTTAGGGATATTAAGGAAAGGACTAAACTTAAAACACTTAATATACAAATCCTGTATGAAAGTTAAAAATACAATTTTATATCCCTTTTAGTTAAATATTCATTTTGAAGGCGTCAGAATTAAGCTTTTAGACGAAGAAAGTCTTGTTGTTGGTGAGACAAAGGGACCTAAGGGACCTAAGCCCTTTTGGAAATGGCTAAAAAATCGGTTTTTATTTAATAACTCAGGAACCCTGAACCCAAGAGTAGGGGTTACCGGGGCTAATTGTCGCACTTTTCATTCAAAGTCAGTTTTTTCCTTTATTTTTGTATTTTTACTTAATTGACCAAATGGTAATTTTAGCTGCATGTTTCAGTAAGGTTATTATAAGATATTATGATTTTTTTCGTGAAGTCTTGACAAACGTTGTCGCTACACTTAAAGTATATTTTTTTAAAGAAACATAAAGGCATGTATAAAAATTATAAATAACTAGATAACATTTGCCTTCCCAAAAGCCGATTGTTATCTAACTAATAATAATAATAATAATAATAATTGTCTTTATTGCGGCAGATTAATTACAAAGTATTATTAAAAGTATTATAACAAATTAATTCATACACTTCATACCCCGTTTCTCGCGTTATTAAAGGCTGTAGAAAAAAAAGTCCAAACCACTTCGACAAGTAGCCCCGGTCACCCCTACCTTTTTTATGTATTTTGACCTGAGGAATCATATTCCAAAAATAAAATTATAAAAAGTTACACAGAAAGAAGTTTGAGACAAAAAACTGATAAGGCCCCCCCCATTTTGCATACCCCTGGTTAAAATAAGTACATGAAAATAACATACGAAGATGGGCCTTATTAAGATTAGTTCACGTGCAAAACCTCGTTGCTACATCTCAAAGGGTTTGGAGTTATTAAATAAAAACCGATTTTTTTAGCCACTTTCAAAGGGGCTTATCTCCCATACGATGCATTTTTAGACGTATGTTTATAGGAACTTTCTTTCATACTTTATAATGTAGAATCACCCCTTAAAATTTCGGACCCTATTTCACATACACCCTGTATACCTATTAAAGTCGACTTCTCTCCGAATTAAGGTAGATATGTCAAAATTACAAATATAAATGATAAAATTACAAGTTGGTATTTACAACCCTGGTTGAAAAAAAAAAATTGGTGTAGGATACCAGTGTATTGACAATTTCCATATTCAATTAAAAATTCAATACAAAATCAAACTTTAATTTGGTAAAAATGCTTTATTATACCCAAAGGGCTTGTATTATCAAGGGTACCTAAGTATTCCTATTGAAACGCCCTTCAGCGCATATAGGATAAACATACTCCATACACACCCCTTAGTTTAATACGTTTAATAATTCAGGTTAGTTAGACGGCAAACTCATAATAATTTAACCCTTTAATCTATGATCATTTGGCACTGTTATGATATTTCTAAAAAAAAATTGGTGCATTGACCTTATGGGGAAATGAATTTTTTTTTGAAGGCGATGACCTTTTTTTATATCATCAAAGTTGTTGGGAGGAACAAAAATTTTAGTCGGCAAATTTTACTTCACACCCTCCCAAGAAAAAAACCTTGTAATGCCTCTGGCCCCCCTAAGAGAGCCAAAAACTTCGCACAATAAGGTGATCAAAAAAGTTAGCCGTTTCAATGATGCCTCAAAAACAATTTAATTTTGACAGGTCTGTGCGCAAATGAATAATTTTCTGTACAGAAACGTCACTTTTCGTAACAGCTTTCAAATAACACATATTTTAGTAAATATTTTGCTCTATTTAGCATATTTTTGTATTTATTCACATACATATATTTTTTATAAATTAAAAAAAAAATCAATTTTAAAACAACTGTAGCTGTTGGCAAAAATACATTACACTTTTTTCACACTGTTACTAACCTAACTTCGGTAATTTGTGAAAATTTTCCAAAATTGAATGAAAATTACATAAATTATTCTTTTTGTTTCATCTACACTGAAATTTAAGATTTGGCTTTCTTATAATAAATTTTCTCATATTTAACAAATTCTAATTTGCTACAACTTTCCTCAAATTCTTAAATTATTTAAGTTAAATATAAACACATGGTCAAAATTCTTGGACCCTCCAAATATTTTCAAAATGCATATTCCCCTCTGGTTAAAGGTATTATAACTTTAAAGAAATTGTTTTGCTGATAATTTTTTGTCAAAAAAAAAAAAAAAAACAATCACCTGATAGCAATGATTTTGGTAAAAAGTGTCCAAATTCGGATTTTTATTAATAAACACGAACTGTATAATTTGTGTTACTCGTATTAACACGTTGGCTACCACGAGAGTCTCCGGCGACTCTCAATATTTTTTCCATATTGGATTTTATACGGGTTAGAAAGAAAAGATTACGGATGGAAGTCAACGTGTTAAATATGCCCGGAAATAAGATTTCGCAATTTAATAGGGCTAGAATAGTTGCCCTATATGAAAAAGGCCTACTTTCTCCTAGGAAAGTTTCGTGAATAGAATTGTGAATTTTATACCAGGAAACTGGACATATTGAACCTCGACGGGCAACTGGTTGTCCCAGGGCCACAGATGCCAGAGGAGACCGTTACATAACAAATTTTGTGCGTAGAAACTGCAGCATTCCACTTAATGGCATTCAAAACCACTTTTGGGGAACGTACAGAGAGAGTGGTTTCCAGAGCTACACTTGCTCAAAGGCTTCATTCTTCAAACCTAAGATCCCGAAAAGTTTTAAGAGTATACAGACTATCATGTCGCCAGGGAGCCACCCGCCTACAATGGACACGTAATCATAGAAATTGAACGTACGTTCAAATAAAAAAAGATTTTGCCCAGTTAATGATAGTGGACGTATTAGAGTTTGGAGGACTCCAGCAAGGCAGGAACGGTTGGCCTTTACACGAGTTGTCGTTCCATATCAAGGAGATTTTGTAATTTTTTGGGAGGGCATATTGTACAGCCGTGGGACGGAGCTTATTCCGAGGGGTTTATTTATTGGAAAAAGTGTACAAGGATTGTGAGAATCAAAGGATTGTGGAAGATTGTTAAAAAGATTGTGAAAGATTGTACAAAATTTTAATAAAGATTGCTAAAGATTGTGGGAAGATTTCAGATGATTGTGGAAGATTGAAGATGATTGTAGAGGATTGTGGAGGATTGTAGATGATTGTAAAACAATGAATTTTCAAGGATTGTAGAAGATTGTGGGATAGGTGTACAAGGATTGTCCAATAAATAAACCCCTCGGCTTGTTCTTATATAGGGCAACATGAATGGCGGAATTTACAGGGAAAACATAACTGAAGGTATTATCCAACCCTTCGAAAAGGTTTTGGCATAAATTTTGTCTTTATGGATGATAATGCCCATCCACATCGCGAAAGGGAGGTACAACGCGCCCATGATGCCCATATTCAAAGATCAGTGTGGCCTGCCAACTCCCCCGACATAAATCCTATGAAACATGTGTGGAGTTTTCTTGTAGTGGCATACAAAACCGAAATAACCCCCCTGACATGCTTCCGGAATTGATTATTGTTGCACAAGGGGAGTGGAATAATATTCCTCAAGAAACGCTCAACAATCTCATTTTGCCAATGCCTAGGCGTGTTATGACAATAACTACACCCAATGAAGGAATTACAGTCCTAAAATGTAAATAATTATATACGTTTACTTTTTTTTTGTTAAATTAAAAAAAATTACATTTTAAATTTTGACACTTTTTTGTTATTTTTTTACCCTGTTTATTTAATTTAAAACATCTACAACTACAATTTTTTTTCTTAATTGATTTTTTTCGGTTCTACATAAAATATGGGGGGTCCAAGACTTTTGACGATGTGTTTATATTTTTATTATGGGGAAAGGCGGCGTAGAAAAAAATAGTGCACCTAACTCGCTAAGAAAGTGTAATTTCCTTGCTTGCTTGCTATAAAGTCACGTTTCCGTCTCTCGTCTATATTAAACTTGTTTAGTAATACTAAATGAGTCACTTTCATTGTTCAATATGGGCTCAAACTTTAAAACTGGCGAAGAAAACAGAACAATTAACATCTGTAACAGATCTTGACTGCACATTTAAAATAAAATAATTCTTTAACTTTAAGAAAGTAAGTCAATAATGAACGAAAATTAATCGGTGTAGTTTACATAAAAGACTAATTAAACAAATTTATAAGTCTCATAAAAATTCTGGTTGTTAGGAAGTTGCGAGCAACCAAGCATTTCGAAGGGTAGAATGCAGATAAGAGACCCTCTATCCAGCCGTGTAAGCAATCGGGGTTGTCAAAAAATTTCGAGCTTTAGCATAACATGCGTTCTATAAATTTTTTACGAAGCTTTTAACTGTTATTTGAACAGTGTTTTGCCATAATATGTTAACCCACATTATAAAATGATAGCAGGTTGTTGAACATTTTAAACTAATTGAATTCAATTGAATTCCATGTGAGTTAACATAACACAATTCATTTTAGTTTCTCCTAGGAAAGTCCTGCGTTAACAATTTTTTTTGTTGCTTTTTTTAAGTTTATATCTATTTTTGAAATATATGTCTTTCTGTCCGTCTGTTTGTTTATCTGACGGTCTGTTCAGAAAAGATTATAACCACGATAACCTAAGAATTCTTTGAGCTAAAGACTAATTTGGTTTGGACTTTATCCAGTTGTGTAAGCAATCGGGGTTGTCAAACAATTTCGAGCTTTCTCATAACATGCGTTCTATACATTTTATACAAAGCTTTTAACTGTTATTTGGACAGTGTTTTGCAATAATATGTTAACCCACATTGTAAAATGATAGCAGGTTGTTGTACATTTTACTTAATATATTTTAAACTGATTGAATTCAATATGAGTTAACATAACATAACATTACACAATTCATTTTACTTTCTCCTAGGAAAGTCCTGCGTTAACAATTTTTTTGTTGCTTTTTTTAAGTTTACAGTCCTATCTATTTTTGGAATATATGTCTTTCTGTCCGTCTGTTTGTTTATCTGACGATCTGTCCAGAAAAGATTATAACCACGATTACCCAAGAATGCTTTGAGCTAAAGACAAATTTGAAAAAAGTCTCAGCTGGGATTGATTTTGCTATAAATCGGGAGGAAGGGTAAGGGTATTAACACCTTTACTGCGGACGCATATTGCGATGAGTACAGTATAACTTGTACAATTTCTTCAACTAATTATTACACAATTATGATTGAGACATTTATAAAGCAAGTTGTGGCGTTAAAAAATTAAAAAAAAATACGGGTTAAGTGATTATCGCATAGCATACCAAAAATATAACTTACGAGTCCCGGGACTTGTACCGCAGTTAACGTGTTAAAGGAGAAAAATATTTGTTTCTGTTTTGTTTTCGGGTTTTGATAAAAGAAAGTATTACAAAAAATATTTGTTTTTTCGAAAAAAAAAAAAAAACAAAAGAATTTTTCTGTACAACGTCGCTAATACCGTCATTAGACAGAGTGACGCTGATGCAGATTGAGTCTAATGAACAAAATTGGACTTAACGCATCTTTAATTTCGACAATGTAGAGGGTTAGTCGAGTTTCTACACTTTGTTAAAACTCGTTACATCAATTTTAACAATTACAACTTGTAGAATTTATTTAAATGTTTAATACTCTTGTGACAAAAGTGTTTGGATTATTTAGAGTTTTTCTCACCATTTTGAATACAAATTTTTAGTTAATTAGGTAAAATACAGTTATTTTAACTCGTGTTTTTGATTTAAATTTGCTCCTCAAATATTACAATAGTAAATAGCCCTTTTTAAAATTTAATGCGTTCTGGTTTCACGAAATTTGCTTCTTCAGAGTCCGGTTGTTGTAAGTTTAGATTCGGAACATTTTTGGTATAACTTAAAAGTTAACTTATAGATTTAATTTTATAAACAAATATTATTTATTGCAAATTTATTAGATTTGAACTCTTTGTCGGGGTAATTAAATATAGTCGATTTTTTTTAGAAATATACCCGCGCTAAAAGCTTCACAAATTAATTTAATATTGACTTAATTTATTGATGAGAGATGCAAAAATTCAGATATTATTCAGTTTTGTTCAGAGTGTCTCCGTGTCCGTTAAAAAGTAACAAATGAAAATTTAGTTTCTGTAAGGAATAATTTTGAGAATAATTCTTGAATTAAAAATGAAATAAAATATTTTTATTATTTTCCGTCTTACACTTTGAAAGATTTTGAGACTTAAAAATAATTACATAGTTTTGGTTTGGACTTTTTTATTAAAAAAAATATAATTACATAGTTTTGGACTTTTAAATATTGTTAGTATGAACACTGATAGAAATTTTGGCTATAAATTAGACTTTGAAAATTATTGTGTACAGTTGGAATCTCAAACATACAATGATTTAATTTAGTAGTGTTTAGTGCTAAACTACTTTGATTATAATACGAGGAAAAATTAGAAATGTAGAAGCTTTGCTTAGAAGTAGAACTTAGAAGTAATAAGAAATCTTTACATGTAGCTAAAGAATTTAATCACATTTATTTAATATATTATTCCTAAGTTAAGAAGTATTGTTTCAATCTGTTTCCAAAGCGCCATCTTACTAGAACTTATGGCTTTCTAATAAAGTGGTAAATGATAGTTAAGTATACTCATCCGCTCGGCTAAACCAGACTAAACTATAACTGAATTTTCCACTTCATATGATATCATCTAAGAATGTAAGTTAATATATTGTTGCATAACAAAATCCATTTATAAAGGTCTATTTATGCAAAAATTTATCTAAGAAATGTAACTGGAAATTTGATTAACTACATTTCAGATTTATCAACGATATGTCAGATTTATGTGTCATCTGTTTGTCTTTTATTTCATTGGTCAAATTCTTAGTAGTTGTTAGTTTTCGTAGCTAAATGTTTGAATAAATGCTCCTTAAGTGACAGTTATATTGGAAGGTAAGGATGAATTTTATGACTTGGTACTAAAAGGGCCAATGTCAATTTTGCTTTCCCATTTTGAAAATTTTCAAAATTTCGGAAAGCCTTTTTAAATAGCAGCGTTTTCAAAATATTATACCAGAGTTAACGTGAAAACGGTGCTATTGACAAATTGTCATTGGCCCTTTTAGAACCAGGCTACAGAATTAATCTTGTACTAATTTTTAAGATATTTACCAATTAGGTTTTAGTTTTCAATGAATCTACCAATCACAGATGACGTTTTAGCTTATAAATAGGCCTTAAAAATATTTTGACACTTATAACAAAATTAAACTTTGCAATTGGTAGAAATCTTAAAAATTTAAACTTATCCAGTTTTATTTATGTTTTTAGGGATATACTTAACCCTTTCCGGACGGATAATTTTCGTGCGGCATGTCTGTACCGCATAAATTATTTTATAACCCGTCCGCAGTTGTGTGGGCCTTATGTTTCAAATACGTGACAGTAATTTTATAACGAACGACTCAAGGTCGACATTCAAGTACTGGGCGATCAAGCGTCAGCATCGTGCTAAGCCATCTTTTATGATGTGCCTCGTGTATTTTTGTTTTGCCATCTTTTCTGATGTGCCTGATTATTTTTATGTTAATGTTTTATGTATAAGTAAAAGTGAACCATATATATGGTTATTAATCGTGTGAACTGTTGAATTTTAAGTGAATAATAATGGACGTTTAAAGATAGTTTTTTTGTGTGTTTTTAATGATAACTTTTTATATTAGCGTGGAAATTACTACAGTAGTAATTTATCAGTGATAGTGCGCAAGTCAGGATACATATCCGATTAGTACTTGCGCACTGGAAACCTCATGATTATATAGAGAAACCATGGTTTATTATTCGGAAGAAAAAGACCAAATAAATAGAGAGAGAGAGCCTCAAGGTCATACGAGATACAATTGTATGTCGAACGGTTGCGACACTAGGCTCTTAGAGGTACCCCAATAATTATTAAGTCAACTAAAGTATGCAGTTGGCCATGTTAAGTCCCTGTAGCGTATACGCGACATTCGGCGGAACTCATAAAATGAGTTCTGTCGCCTCTACGCGATATTCGCCCGGAAAGAGTTTGGACTTTTTAATTAGGTTTTAGTTTTTAAGAAATCATCAATTTAGGTCGGAACTGCTTAAAACTTTCGTTTATTGGGGGAGTGCCCTCAAACTTTTGAGGTCAAATAAAGAGTGCAAATAATATAAGGGCCTAACCCACAAAATTATTATTTTACAGGAGAAGCAAAAATGTGATTAATTTTTTTCCAATGATATTTATACTTAATATTAGTTCTATTTTAATAGTGTTTAAATGTTTAAATCGTTTTATGTAGATTTCAATAAAAAAAAAACTTGAAATAAGGGCCTAAACAACAGCCTTAATTATCAAACACATTTCTTATAAGGTTTTTTTTTTCATAAAATCTTCTCTTTGCTAGTCTTAAATAGGTTTATAAGCCTTTTTTAATCAAGAACAGTTTACGGTAAATATTTGGGTGGGACAAAAAAAAAACAAGTTATTAAAAAAGCCTTACACACACGTTTATTATAAGATGTTTTTTTTTTTATAAAATATTGTCTTTTCTAGTTTTAAATAGGTTCATAACCTTTTTTTAATTAAGAATAGTTAACGGAATATATTTGGGTGGGGCAAAAAACAAATTATTAAAATTTGCACCCCTAACCCTATTTTCCAATGCATTTTTTGCCACTTCTAGTAACATATTAGGAATTTTTATTAACTAGGGCGATAAAGTAAGTTAAGTAGTACCCGTTTCAAGCAAAAACCATATTTAAAAAAAATGAGGGTTAGGGCCTCATGTTAGTTGTATTTCAAATGTAAAAAAATATTATAAAATATTCCTTTTACCAAATACAACAGTATTTGATAAACGTGTATACATACAAGCCTGGAAGCATAATTTTTACAGCAATATGTTGCTACCTATATTGAAAAATTGATTTATAACGTTCCATCTAAAAAATACGTTTTCATGCATATTTTTAAAATTGAATAAAAAGTCAAATATTGTTAAGTGATTAACTGACAGTTTTACAAGTTGTAAATTTATCAACGTGTACCTATTGTAATATAATATTTTTCCTATGGGATTAAAATGTTTTCTATTATATTTTAACCAACTTACGGATATATTATACCACTGGGATATTTAAGGTTACGCCTGTTACCAGTAGTCAAATACCTGTAAATAGTGGATAAGTGAAGACTACATCTTTCATAAGCTAGCATCAAGATAAGTTAACTGTTAAGTCATCAATAGGTTGTATGATACTTAACCTAAATATGTCAAAATAGAGTGCCTTAATGGGACGTTTTCTGTTAACAAAAAGAGTAAAGATGTTTTGGCATTAGATGTCTCAAATTACATGAGCACACATTTTCAAAAATTGTTATTTTCTCACTACCAACTAGGTAAATTGACATTACTTAATCAAAAATTCGTCAGTAATGGAAAGTACTATGTTGAGCACACTTAGTGCTATATGAAATCAGTACAAACAAAACCGTAAATAAAGGCAGAAAATTCGATTTACCGCACAAGGACACTAAGTGTGCTTACATTTACCGCAGGGGGACATCTAGACCAAGACTACTATTTCTAATTTTACAGTGATTCCATAAAAAATGATTTCATGAATTGTCACACATATAAATGTCAAAAATATTATTAATAAAATAATATTTTAACTCCTTGGTAGTGAGTAAAACGTAATGCATTACTCGTAGGTAAGTTTTTTTTCTGGCTTCGGTCCTGTTTATAAACCTCAGCTTCGCTTCGGTCCACAAAATATGACCTCACACAGAAAAATTCACTTACCTCTACTGGGAGCGCAATAACTATTTTCTGTGTGAGGTCGTATTTTGTGGACCAAAGCGGAGCTGAGGTTCATAAACAGGACCGAAGCCAGAAAAAAAACTTATCTACAAGTAGCGTATGACGTTATTCTCACTACCAAGAAGTTTAAATCTTATTTTATTAATAATATTTTTGACATTTATATGTGATAATTCAAGAAATCATTTTTTATTGAACCATTCTATAAAAATTAAAAATAGTAGTCTTGTCTAGATGTCCCCCTGCGGTTTTCTTTGTAATGACTTCATCTATCACTAAGTGTGCTCGATATAGTACTTTCCATTTCTGTCGACTTTTTGATTAAATATTGTCAACTTAACTAGTTGATAGTGAGAAAATTTTTTTTTTCATGACTTTAAAATTTATAGCCTCCTGATAAATAATTTTCACATACAAGTACAATTTGACAAAAAGAAACTACTAGTTATCTAATTATCTATTGCTTGTTAAAATTTCGGTTCCGCAAAAAATACCCTAATCAATTTTTTTGGAAAAACCGAGTATTTGCTTTTCACCCCTTATGAAAATTGTGCTCTTTAGGTAAACAAAAATTAATTCACAAATGTGCAGTCATAATATATTCCAGGAAATGATAAATGGGTGATAATCATGTTATTTTAACAAAATGATTTATTATTGTCAGCATAATTTCAAAATATTTTCTCGGTTGTAAAGGAACTTGAAAATTTTTAATTTATATTATTCAAAAACTATTGTACTGTACATATTTTTGTCATTTAAGGTCTGTTATAACTTATAAGATTTAATAATACGGTAGTTTCAAATTTCTCAAAATCGTTAAAAAAAACGTCCTAGAAAAAAAATTCTTGAAAACAAATGTATTACAGAAAAAAGTAAGAAACTTTGAAAATGTCCTTCTGATTCATCAGGATGTCACGTTTTTTGTGAACATTATAACGAATTATCCGATTGATTCGAAATTTTTAGGAATGAGGCCAATGCCGTTTTTTTCATTTTTCAGAAAAATGTCTATAAAATGATAAAAATATTAAAAATTGAATATTGTTTAGGTTTAGTTACTAGTATTTAGTATTATGAATAGAATCCCGTTGGAATTTTTACTCTACGTGTTACAGGAAGCCCAAACACTGTGGAGCCGTTTAAAAAGTGTCTTTTGGAAGACGCCCTCTGAAGTGATCATGATGTACTAAAAATGCAAAAAAATATTACTTTTATATTCTTAATATGTTTTACAAATATGTCCAAAAAAAATCAGTTCAGTAAATACAATATTCTTTTCACAAAAAAAAAATTAAAAAGTTTATTTTTTTCCAATTATGAAACGAAAAGTCCCCTAATCTTGTATTTACAAGATTAGGTTTTTTTTTTCAAATATTTTTTTTTTATTTTTTTGAAATTGTTTTTTATAAAAACCATTTTTTTTAATTTTTTTTTTGGTTTTCGAGAAAATAATATTTTGAATTTTTTTTAATTTTTTTTAACTTTTCAAAAACTTTTCGTTTTTTTTTTTAACTTGATTTTTTGTTTAAAATAACCGGCCTACTGAGACACAGCAATATTTTATTTTTTGTTTTAAATAATTTTAATTGGCATTTAAGTTTTCGGGAACGTGCAATATACCATCCACTGTGATTCACAGTGGATTCACAGTATGTAAATAGTATTCAGTGGAATCACAGTCTGGAGATATGTGATGAGATAGCATTACATATCTTTACGGCTTGTTTAAAATCGTGTACGGTTATAGTATAGTCAACTTCAAAATTGAGCAAAAGTCCAAACAACAACGGATTTAATGACAGGATAGGACTCAAAACAAAATGTTTCTACATAACGGTCCCTGCAAGGCATTGTACGCTTCATCGCAAGTACTCACGTACTGACCTGTTTAATTTTCTACATCCCTACTCTCGCAACATTCGAGTGTTCTCAACCAATGAAACCACGCACCAGCTGCCGCGTGTGCGTTTGTTTTATTTATTTCTACTGCATATTGAAGTTGAATATACTATAGGTAATGGGACCCACACCATATTATTATGTATATATACCAATAACTACATTCAAACGCAAGCAGAAGCCAATTTTTTGCAAAGTAGAGGCAATTTTTTTATCTGTGAATTGTAGCTTTTTGCATACATAATTTCTATTAATTGTAATATCTTTTTGAGCTAATCCATATCTTTTGCTGGGCATTTTCATGAGGATTGCAAAGGTAAATTAAGGTATACCTTAAATTATAATGTTCAAGTCATCGCCTTTGGTCTCCCAGGGCTTCCAGTGAAAAATTCTCAAAATCCTGGAAAAAAAAATCTAATTTAATTATAAATTTTATACCTTTTTATTTTGCCAAAGAATAAAAAATAAATCTATTAGATTACAAATCGGTAAACGTTTGTTTGGTTTAAAATTGATTTGCTTTAAAGTACTTTAACGCTATGCAAATAAATTATTTTTGTTTGTTTGATGTGCAGATTTATCGGGGATTTGCATTTTATAGGCCACGCTTTATATGGCATTAAACATAAATGACGAAAAATATGTTGAAATTTTGCGGCTACAATGATTAAGATTACAGGATTTTATTGATATTCTTATTATACAGGGTCTTTCAGAAAATATGGCGCGTTTTCCTTTAATCTTTCACATTTAAAAAATAGTGTATTGCGTAACTAGAAAGAATCTTGGGTTTATTCTCGAGTAATAAGAATTTTATAAGGTGGGTGAGCGAATTATTGCCATGTCCCTAATATTGCCATCTCCTCTTAAACCTGTTAGTTCGTCCTCTGTGTCATAGATGGCACTGTCAGTATATTTGTTATATCGAAAAGATCCCTATAAATATGATGTATCTGTATCGAGTTGGTAATGGCGTACAAAAAACGCAGTTCATGTTTTGTGCTCTATAAATACTTGTATAATTTTAACACTCGTAAGCTGGGTAGTATCGATTATTGCATGGTAAGGACGTAATAAGGTAAGCACAAACATGCCCCTTCTTGGCCGATATTGTGTTTCACTCAATAAAGAAGTATAAAGGTAATTTTTTGAGATCATCGTCTAAGTAGCTGTGTTCCTACCCAGGTAGCAAGGGATGTTATATTACAAGAAATTAACATCACTTTTGGGTGTATTTTTAAACTAAATCATAACATCACATAATATTGAAAAATAACATGTATTTAACATCACATTTGCAACGTAACACGTGTGACGTGACAAACATGTTATTTAATAACAAATATTTAGCAACGCTGTGAATATATCGCATGTCACATATTAACGTGGCTTTCACGTGAATGTCATGTTATTTTGCTTCTCACCGACGTTCGAAGCAAAAAAATCGATATAAGATGATGTTGATAGAGTAAATTATTATAAGGAAATTGTATACACATTATACGATTTCCAATGGATAGGGGGCTCTGCCGGGCTTCTCAAGACCACGAACACGGATTAAAGGAATATATTCTTCGTTTAATCTGCATTTCGTATTTAGAATCTATCTGTTTCAATCTGTGATTGTTTCAATTACTTATTGATTTTAAATCCGATTTTTCTATAGGGTATTATTTAGAAAAAGCTAATATCCTAGGATATTATTTAAATATTAAAGTAACAGTAACGGCATCCATAAGATATTAAATATAACAGGAATGTGGATTTATGATGTCATAAACACGTTATTTTCGGGATGTCATTGTGTGATGTTATTAGGACTTAGGACATCCCCACCATGCTACATTCTTGTTAAATGAGACTACAATCTTAACATCACATGTCACATATTAACGTGGCTTTCACGTGAATGTCATGTTATTTTGTTACCTGGGTAATATTGCCATGCGAAGTAGTCGACAACAAAAAAATACAAAAACAAAAAACAACAAGAAAAGAAAGTAACGGAGAAATCAGGGAGTTCTTTATCTTGGTTCTGCTTTTTATTCGAAGAGAATCGCCATTGTTCTTTACCAATATTGTCAGTACCCTAGCAATATTAGGACATAATATGTTCCTTATATTTTCAGTATGCAGTCTTTTTTAAAAAGCAATAATATTTTTTTTTGAAACTCCTGCAGTTTATTTTAACCCTATTAGAATAAAGATGTGTTTATTATAAGGACAGAATTTTTTTTTTTTAAACCAAAATTATAAATAGAGGAAATGTGCCTAATTTCGGATGGTTTCCAAATTTCGGATAGTAGTGTATTTAAGATACTGTCTGCAAAGGTAAACAGAAACCTACTTTTATGTGAAGCCAAAAGTCAAACTAAATCCATCCTGTAATATGATAACGGTAGAGCTTCTCCCCTTTAAATGGCAGCACAAATCTTTTATATTGCAAATGGCAGTTTTGTGCTCAGTTGCATTATTATGCTTGTTTATTTTATAAATAATCGTTATAAAAGTTCGTGATTCTGTCTTGGGTAAGTTATGATGTTAGTTAAGTTGATCCACTATTCATAATTAAGCAATTTACAAACGTAAACATTCTACAAATTTCTAATCTAAAAAGCAGAAAGTTGCCTAATTTCGGATAGACCATTTTTGTTCATTTGATTCCCAATTTCGGATATCCGCAAGGTAATTATTATTCAGGATAACCAACCATTTATTATTATTTTTATAATGATACAACAAACTAAGAAAAAACGAAAATTACCTAAGATACTAAGATATTCGAAATTGGGAATCTAAAATTATAGTTCGTATAGTATTTCGTAGAAAATCGCTTAATGATTAAATTACGTCTTAAATGTGAAGGAATAACAAGAAACATAAGCAATGGGATCCAGATCTACTCTTGAAAAAATTTTTTCGGATATGTCCGAAATTAGGAGCCCTTTTTCAAATGCACAAAAATGCTCTGATTTTTTTTAACCGTGTTTTTTGGAAAAAATAAACTGTAATAAAATTGCTTTTATAATAAATCATGGTTCGCTATAATAAGTTGTATCTGGTTATATAAAAAAAATATCAAAAAGTAATACCGAGTATTAAATATTGAATACATTGTAAATGGTATCCGAAATTAGGCGACTTTCCTCTATATTAATTTATTTTTTCATTAATCTATTTTCTAATCATCGTGCAGAGTGATAAGAAAAAGTTTTTGATTAGAAAATAGATTGATGGAATTGAGTTTTATAATAAAAGTAATTTTTTCTGAAAAAATTACGTTAATCGGAATTTTCTTTCAGCTATTTTTGATTTTTTAAAAAGTTTAAACCCCCATAACTTCTTTGTTTTTGGTGGGAATACTTTCAAAAACAATAAGGATCTTCCCCTCATGAAACTTGATTTTTCCTTTAAATTTCAATACGATCGAATTATTCGTTCTTGAGTTATCGTGTCTACAAAAATCGTGACATCAGACGGACGGAGCGACAGACGGACATTTGAAAAAAAAATTGCTTATTTTTTACATGAAACAAATTTATATCCAAGAATTTTTATTAAGCGTTGCTGATCTTCAGGGGTTAGGCTCATGCTTGATTAAAAATTATAAATGATTGTAAATGTGTATAAATTAATTTGATTTGTATTATAATAATTGAAATATTAATATAAAAATTTATTTATTTATTATAATTATGATAATTAAATTATCAATTACACACACGGTATATCTTGAAAGGCTTTTAACAAGAAAGTTGAATCAAAAAGAAAAAATGCGTAATATGTGGAAAAACAGAATTAAATAAAGTTCTTCTTTTTCTTTATTTTTAGAGGTATACAATGCTTATTTGTTAAACCGTGTTTAACGCAGCATGCTACAGCGTTCGTATACAAATCGTTCTTATTAAGTTTGCATACCTTAGATCTATGTTAATACGGATATGAATGAGATACAATTTTTTATATTTGATTTAGAAGTTTTTGGTGTGGTGTATATATAAATAAGTTAGATCAATTTTAAATATTAATTTGTTTTGTGGATTTAGGTAAAAGAAATGAAGAAAATTTAAGGCCGTAGGTTTTCAAGTTATTAGTCATAGAATACAATGTATTGTAAACATTAAAGTCAGAAGCACACGTGCGCAAATCGACTGCCAAACTCGTTAGTAGTACAATAGGAAGCGAGGATAACATGCTTGTCGCTATATGTATTTTTTAGTATTGATATCACGATCGATCGATACTATTTTCAAAATAGTGAAGCTTACCATATAATTTTCATGAAAATTTTAACAATTTTATGCTTTTCAAAAGCAGCTTTTGTGGATAAATACCCCTTTCAGCTCCCCCTTTAGAACAGCCCTTGACACCATTTACGGCATCAGAAAATGTTAACGAACTTGTAAAATAATTGTCGACAATAGTGTTACATTTGATATCGCATTTATTTTCTGATATCGGCGTTATTAGATCTGCGCGTCCCTTTGATCACAACGTAAAGTGATCTTATCTCAGCATTTCACATTCACTAAATGCACAACTGTTCATCCTATTTTGACGAACGAAACAATGGCATTAGAAAATTTATGTAGCAGTGTATGGAAACCCTCAGCTTTAACCCACATTATCAACGAATTAACATCTATACTGGTGCTATAAGAAGGAACCTCGTATGTGCACGGAAAGAAATTAGTGGGCTCTGCGCTATACATTATAAGATATTTGGTAACAGTGGCAAATTATAGTGATTTAAGCTATAGATTATAAGGGACACAATAACTAATAATGTTAAAAATAAATTGGAAACGATTATATATATTACAGACACGATTATATTTATTACAGGCACTATTATAAATTTACAGAAATTTTATTATATTATAAAAATTATTAGCACGGACAATAATTAAATCTATTTAAGCTATAAATGCCATACTATTTGTTATATTTTATTATTCACTAAACAATTAAAGTATTTCATATAAATTTTTACACTGACTGCCATAATTGTAAGAGAAAGCCTTGTATTTATATAATAAGCGATTATAATTTGCTTGGTATGTGTGTTATAGCGCTCCTAGCTATAATTTTTTTTTTCCGTGTGGTTGATAAAATAATATCCCTTTTTTAACCGACTTCCAAAAAAGGAGGAGGTTATCAATTCGACGTGTGACTTTATTTTTTTTTAAATATTTTTTTTTATGTTTGTTCCCGCATAACTTTGGAACGGATGAACAGAATTTGATGAAAACTTTTGCAACTTAAAGAGGACATTCATGAGGTGGTCCTGTTTAAATTTGACGCTCGGATAATGCCGGGCAAGCCGGATAATTAAGATAAATCTTATCGTTTTAACGCAATTTAAAATCGGCTTAATTTGGTTCTAATACTAACCAATTTTTTAGAAAATGATCAGATAACTCGGATAAGCCGGATAACTTGATTAAGGGGTCATTCAAATATTACGGCATCTTTTAAATGCCGTTAAACTTGATTCTGGGGACCTGTATATTAATATACCAACAGAAAATTATAAAATTTGTGATTATGCCATAAGGCGTTATTAGATTATTACTGAACGCTTAAAGTTTAACAATGATTTTCTCTAGTATGACGTTACAAATCTCAAGTAATGTGTCTCTAAAAAGTAAAAAATAAAAACTTTTCGCAAAAAAAATGAACCGACTTCTGTCTCTAAAAAGTAAAAAATAAAAAATAAGTCGGTGCCAATTTCATAGCAAAAATTTTAACAACAAAAATAATTTTTAGCATTTAATTTAGGGAGTGGTGAAATTTTGATAAAATAATATCCCTTTTTCTATTTTGCGACTCTTATAAGCTCATAATCACACGCATTTTGCGTGTTGTTATAGGCCCATAAGAGGTTAGTACTTTTTTTTTCTTTTGGGTTTTCAAGAGAACAAAATAATATCGCTTGACGTTTTCCGTGCAAATGTCAACGTCGCTTTGAAGTTTAATTTCCTACAAAATTTTGTGTTTAGGTTATTTTTTACCGTGTTAAAATTGTAGCTTAGTTACTTGCAGTAAAAAAGAGAATAGATCATTTGTTCTTAGAATTTTAAACATGGTGTAAACTGTAATTCCAACTCAAAACAAAAATCCGTAAACCAGCCATCAATTTAAATTTAATTTTTTTTTATTTTGGAACAAAATTGAAAGCACTTTATAACACGTTTTTGGTGCCCTTAGCAACTTGTACTCATGTGCTAAAAACGTATGTTATAGAACTAGTACTTTAATATACTATTATAGAGCTTGGAGAGATTAAAGATTTTTTTACAGTTACAAACTATCTAGATTAAGGTTGTAATCCGGTTATCAAAATTTAATTTAATTTGTGATTGCCAAAGACAATCCAGATCTCAGAATCGCGATTTTTTCGAGATTAGGGTTAGTTAATTCGTAAACAATATTGCGAAAAAAGAGAATAGAATTGATTATTTTTAGTTATTATAGTCTATAGATTATAGTTTAACTCATAGACTATAGTCTTTGTTACATACAAATAAAAAACTGGTTTAATATATTAAAAATGAATATGTCCATATTGTTTTATAAAATTTTAATAGAAATAATGAAATATAATATGATACAAAGTCCAAAATAAATCTCGGGATTGACGAAATTTATACCGATAGAGATTTTCTTCAAAAAACATTGGGATCTCGGTATTTTAAAATCCCGAGATTTCGGGATTGGAAACCCTAATCTAAATTTATAAATGGAAAACATTAGCCATAATTTTAGTTATTAATTAATTTATTATTAACTTAACTTATTTTTATATTATTTAAGGTGAAAACACAGCCACAAAAAAAAAGAAAAAAGGTTAAATATAATTTTCGAAAACATTTTATTCCTATGTATTTTGAGGTGCTGAATCTGAATTTAATGTCAAAATAGCACCTGATACGATTGGTTTTCGAGATAACCCCAAAAAATCTTATACTCATTATACTCGAAAATAAAAAAAAATTGAGGTTATCTCCAATACTAATCGGATGAGGTGCTGTTTAGACCTCAAATTCGGATTCAAACCCTTAAAATACATTGGAATACAATGGTCTCCAAAAAAAATGTTGACTTTTTTGTGACTACATGTGGGTCCACAGAAGCTAAAAAAAAGATCAAATACTTTTTTGGGGCCATTGTATTCCTCTATATTTTGAGGCGCTAAACCCGAATTGAAATCAAAACAGCACCTCATCTGATTAGTTGTGGAGAACCTCAAAAAACATTACTTTCATACTCAAAAATTAGGTTTTTTGAGGTTATCTCGTATGAGGTGCTATTTCGACCTCAAATTCGGATTCAGCACCTCAAAATATATAGGAATAAAATGGTTTCGAAAAGGGTATTTGACCTTTGTTTTTTTTTGTGTGGCTGTGTAATTTTTCTATTTTTGGTAAATTGTATAAGTACAGAGCATAACATTTTATATTTATTTTTATATTTTATTCAAAAGTATTCTTTGCGTTTTTACCATACAGTGGGTTCTTTGTTATGGGGAAGTATTGCTCTCTTGTTTTCATTGAATAGACTGGCCATCTGACAAGAGCTTCCTTTATGCTACCACTGTCTAATTCATTATAACTTGTCATATTATATACTCATCAATCAATATTGTTTATATTGTTAATATTTATTTCAAGTTAAGATGATCAGTTAATTAAAATAGGTAGCTGTCGGAGAAGCTGTATTGACGTATCGATTGTTGACTGCAAAACTAATAATAATACTCTATGAAAATTTTGTTGCCGTATCTTTGAAAGAACATGTAAAAAATATAAGAGTTTGAGGCTACTTTCGAGCCATCATATTATTTATCTATTTAACTATTTTTCGGCGACTTTCACGCAAATGTTATAATAATTTTCGTGGTACCAACCTAAAGAAACATTACCAAAGCTTTGCAAAGCCAGCAAAACTCAGCCAATTTGATTGTTTTTCGCGTTTTTGATTGTTTTGTTTTTAATTGTTTTTTGATTGTGTTTCTGTGTTTTGAATTGGTTTTATTTGTATTTTGTGTTTTATTCGCTTCAAAAGTAGATGCTAGGTTGTGTTTGATTGTGTTCCTGGGTTTTGAATTGGATTTATTTGGATGGTGTGTTTTATTTGATGTAAAAGCAAATGCTAGGTTAGGTATTTGTCAAATAACTTCCAAACTGGTTGGCAGCGCTGTTTGCACTTGCAATATATAACGCCAAACTTGCGCACAACTTGCTCAGTAAAAAGGCGCCTTAAGAAAAATCAATGTGCAATTTTCCTCTGGCAGCAGACTTGCATAGCACCAAACTTGCGTACAACTTACTTCGTGAAAAGGCGCCTAGGAAACTATAGACTACAAAATGTCTCTGTTACTTCGAACAAAACCCGCATAAAAATTTTAGCTATAGCTGTCAATTGTGGATATGTGATTTTTTTCTAAAACTATATAGCTTTCTTGTAAAATTGCGCCAGACAGAGGTTGATATCCCAATCCATTCGGGATTTGTGATTATTTAAATTGAAGTCTAAAATCGTTTCTACAGTTTGGGGGCCCGGAATTTAAACATTAGACCTTTTATATGATATGCTATAAATTTTAGATTAAAGGTCTGGATATTAAAAGAGCACTATTTTAGATAAGTGTGCCAAATTTCTAATTTAATATTTTAAAAAATATGTATGTATAAAAAACTAAAATTGACCGCAAAAAATTAAAAGCACACTTATAGAACTCAGATGATTCGAATAATATGCACATTAGGGATCTAGCGTCGACCTTCAGATCCTGAGGGAGAATAAGAAACGTCGCGATTTCGACGCGATTTGAGGTTTATTAAAGGCAATGTAAAATATTCTTTTTAAAAATATAAAATAATTTTGATATTATCAAAAAGCTACATTTGGGATGAAAGTTTAAATACTAAGATAACTGGACCAACTAGCTATTGGGTCTAAAGCATTATTATGGAAACAGCTTGGTGTCTACACAAGAAAAATCTCATCTTGTAAAATCAATAAGAAATTATTTTAATTTAAAAAAATTGCCTTTTAAAATATTAAAAGTAAAAACTTTACGTTTTAGTTATGAATAATATTAGTTTAAAAAAATAATTTTTACACCAAAACGTTTTTCACTTTAAAGTAAAAGTATTGTCCCTTACTTTCTTATTTTAATGTTTTCTTAATAAAATTATAATATTTCCCTTTTTATTGTTGAAAAATATCAATATATTAAAAGAATTCTTTTTAAAATAACCAGTTTTTGTATTCAAATCATTTCTAGTTTACAAATGATTTAAAAGGAAACATTTTTCAAATTACATGAATATATTTATTTTTACAATTGCTTATAAAATTAAAATATATCTTCTTGAATTAACAGAAAACACTGTCGGAGCAAAAACATATTGGTTTTATTTTAAATCATATGACTTTTTTTTGATTTTACAACGATTTTACAACGAGTGTAGGAGCTAAATTACTTGATGTAATTCTTCTATCCTAGCAACTGATTAAACTGAAGTCAAGATTTTTGAATTTTAATGGATCTATTTATGTTAAAGAAAACTGTTTCTACACTGATAGAACAATAGCGTAATTAGGTTATAGTATACAATATAAAAAGTCCAAACAATAAATAGTTGTATATGCGCCAACCACTATATATTGCATAGAATACAACAACAAAAAAGTAAACGTGTTTGGTATTTACAAATGAGTGCAGTAGTTTGATTTACAACTACGAACTGTTAAGCGATGAGTTTTTTGTTTATCGCGCAGAGAGAGAGAAAGAGAGATGGGCGGGGCTTGCAATTCCGCAGGGTCGGATTGCCGCTCCTTACTACGTAACGATCCTCACTTCAAAACGCAGGCAACTCAGCTGAACCGTCCGTGTGCGGCTGGCTAGCTGAACCTGGGGTGCATCTTCTCTCTACTGCATTTTAAATGGTGCAATTTATCTTAAATTCATTTATGTGCACATAGAAACTACATATCACATGTAATTACATGTACATGTATATGCTTATGGTTGGGTATACTTGTGCACATAAAAATTTTAGCTCAAACTGCATACTTTCAATATTTTGGTAAAACATTTATTAGAATCAGCTGATTGTCGCCATCTTTATTAATCATCCTTACTCAAAAAACTACAATAACGTTGTTGTATTATTAAATAATATGAATCTACAATTTTAATATAACGTTATAATGTTTTAGAATAATCGTAAATAGTAATTATATACCAAGATAGAGAAGAAATTTTTTATAGTCGAGCGTATTAAATCCCGAGCTGCGTAGCAGCAAGGGATTTAAGAGTGCGAGGCTATAATAGTCTTCTCTACCGTAGTTTATATGTTAGTTTTTTCTCTACTAGAACTATTTAACTATTTTTATTCAAATAATAAAATAAATTATTAACAGAAATGATTTCTGGAAATTTTCATAAAAATCAAGAGGCCTTGATCAATGACATTTGCTCAAATAAATACTTTGAACTGATGTTTACAAATTTAGTTTTTATTTTTTTTCATAATATTTATCTAGTTATTGATTGTATTAATTGGTAATAATTATAATTAATTATATTTATCCACGGCCGTGATTAATAGGCCTATTAATCACGGGTCTGTAAAAATTAACCGTTTAAAATTTAGAACGACCGTGGATAAAGTATAGAATCTAAAGTGACAGAAATCAATTGTTTATAAAATTTACTCATACTAGGAGAGAAAAAATTATTGCTATAGGTGAAGAAAATTGATTTCACAGTCTGAAAACATGATAAATAATGGTATGTTCTAAAGCTAGTAGTGAAAAAAATTGTATTATATACCTCAAACCTGTTACACGTTTGGTTGTACTATTTTTAGATTCTTCTATGAGTGTATTAAGTAGATAATTTAGACAATTATTTTAAAAATTTAATCTAGAGGGTTTTGCAGGAAATTTGTATTGTATAAATAGTATTTTCTTAGTAAAATAAAACTGATGAGGATAAAAAGAAGTTAAATGAATTTCAAGGTTACCTAGGCAATCTCTAATTATAAATTGTAAATATGTAAAAAAATCAGTAAAATAAGTTGTAATACCTACACAGCTTAAGTAAATCTGTTTTGCAAACCATTAAATTTAACTAGAACGTATTGTGCATCGTGCTTCTTTTGTTCAATTAACGATTGAGGCATGACGTGATATCTTAAAAAACCAGTCGCAGATGTTAAAAAAGGGCAGGACGGGTAAAAATGTGGCCAGATTGCAACAGTATCAGTATACTGCAAGGCACTTCAAAATAACGTATGTACTTTATTTGCTCAAGTCCCTTTATTGAATTTAATCGTTTTTTATTGTTGACTATTTTTTATTAAGTACAATTCAGTGTAGATTGAATAGAGCATCCCTACTGTCCTATTAAGGCCATCTCCCACTGCTATTGTGTATTCTATTATTAAAATCATAATAAATTTTATGTTTATAAAATTCGTTCATTATCATAAAATTAATATTAGAAAAAATATTATGCACTTGTTTAATATTATGACTTACTATGATTTTTTTAATAAGAAATTTGTGCTGTAATTCAAAACAGCTATGTTATGTAGGTATCTTGTTTTAATATCTCGTATTTAAAGATCATCGGAAGGGGATATATAGATAAGGCTCTTATACTAAAGGGATAAAAAAGGTAAAAAGTTATTAAATGTTACAAAAATCTTGAGTTAGGACTTGAATAAAAACCAAAAATATTATTTAGTACAATATCCCGTCATGTCTTTTGTTTAGAATTTTAATCAAATTGGACTTCGTTTATTTCCTTTTCATTTTCTTTCCTTTCATTTGCCCTCCATTTGGCCCAAATTATTTGGGTTTCCATTATATTTAGAATTTAATATTTCCTACATAGGTGATTTTTAATTATTTGTTAGAGTAGATGACCCAAAATAACAGCACCTCCCTAGTGCATCTTTTATACATGTATTAATTATACTAGATTCTAAAAATATGAATATTTATAATTTCTAGCATAGACAAACAAGTATTATTGCATGGGAATACGTTTTTTTGATAAATCTCGCTCAAGAAATATGTTACAAACTTTAAAATCACTAGATTGGTGGGCCGCACTAAAGTGAATTAGGCTTTACTGACCTAGTGTCTTTGGGAACCGTTAGATTACTGATTACTAATTAAAATGATTTAAACAAAAACATGGAAATCTGCAGCCATCTTTTTTACTGCCCTCTTGAAAATGACTGGTATATGCGGGTATAAATGGTGCACAAACCGGACTTGGGGGGGGGGGGGTGATTTTCATCCGCTGAAGTCCGGGTTGGGGACCATTTATACCCGCACAGACCCGTAAATGATATAATGTATAATTTTTTGAAATACAAAAAATTTTCAAAACAAATAAGAAAAAAATGCATTTTTTTAAAAATATCTTTATTGAAAAGCGAAAAATTATAAAAAAAATAATTCTTTTTACGAAAACCGAAAAAATTTAATTTTTTTTTGAAAATGATAGTAGGTATTTTCATTAAAAAAAAAGTTAAACCGTCAATAAGTTTATGTTTTGGGGGTTATTTTTAAGGGCTCTTCCCCTCACAAACTTTATTTTTCCTGAAAATATCAAGTCGATCAGGTAAGTTATCGTGTACGCAAAAATCGTGACACAAGATGGACGGACGGACGGAAGGACAAAGGGACTTTTTCAAAATTTATTATTTTTTTCATGAAACACATTAAATGTTATAAAATTTGTATCCAAGAGTTTTTTGTCTAGGACGTTTTTTGACGATTTTTGGAAATTCAAAACTGCCGTATACAAAACTGCCGTATACTATTATACCGATAGGCGCTGTGAATGTTATAATAATAGGTCAGTAGATTATCATATCCCTTCGTCTGTCAGACGACGTCTGATATTACACATTAAGGTAATTTAAAGCACATTTTTGTAGTGGTATAGGTGTGTTTAAATGTATATAATACTAAGTACTGGGCGATGAACCGTCAGCATCGTGCTAAGCCATCTTTTATGATGTGCCTCGTGTATTTTTGTTTTGTCATCTTTTATGATGTGCCTCGAGTATTTTTATGTTAATGTTTTATGCACAAGTAAAAGTGAACCATATTTATGGTTATTAATCGTGCGAATTTTAAGTGAATAATAATGGACGTTTGAAGATAATTTTTTTGTGTGTTTTTAATGATAACTTTTTATATTAGCGTGGAAATTACTACAGTAGTAATTTATCAGTGATAGTGCGCAAGTCAGGATACATATCCGATTAGTAATGTTTTTTGTGACTCGACATTGTAAATGCAACAAAACACATATTTTTAAATAAAGCAATTAATGTTATTTAATAATTTTATCAAATCAGTACTTAAAAAAGATTTTTATTTAATTTTAGTACATATTTACAAATTATAATGCAAAAATTAAAGGTTATGTCAGATTGTTGTGACAGATATCACGTTTAAATATTTAACAATAGATGGAGCAGTTTTAATTTTTTTAACTAAACTAATAAAAAACTGGTCAAATATTAAGAAAAACTAAAAAACTTTATGTAATTTTAACGCAAAACTTTAAATTCAATATTTCATTGTAAAATAAATATATTTTTGCTAATTTTGCTACAGTTTTCTTTACTTTTATAAACCAGAGATGGCACTACATGTGCTCATTCTAACATTTGATACGGAATATTCATACCGTATCTAGAGCTAGAATGGATTCATTCTGTGTTTGAAAAGTGTTTGTATTTGCTTACATTCTAAAGCAGTCGTAGAAAAAGTTACCACTGTTGTAACTTTCAACACATATAACCTTAAAATTAAAATTAGGAGTCATCTGTTGACAGTTCTTTTTCTTCTTTAGACTTTTTGGTTTTGGCTGCCTGGGCCATCCAACCAACCAAACTCTTATTCTCTTTCCACTCCCTTCAACATAGGTCTGCACCAAAGCAGGTCTGGGTTGTCCCATTCCTAAGTTGATTGTTTTTTTTTTCACAACACACCTATGTAGGTTGTATTCCTGTTATTATGTCTTCTATAGGATGATGTTTGATTTTTTCAGGAATTCTATAACCACTCCGATTTTTCTTCTTCCTTCTCATATAATAATTGATGATAACTAATTGGTAATGATTTTGTACTTTCATGTAGTTCTTTAATATTATTATCTTCGTTAAATACACATAAGAAGAACATGTGAAAGATATCACCATATTCCCCACAAACACAATTTGGACCTTCGTTAGCCTTTATTCTAAAAAGGTGACTTGGTAGACTGCAATGGCCTATTCTTAATCTTGTGATTGAACTTTGAAATCTTCTTGGTATCTTCATGTGATGAAACCAGGGTTTTTTAATGGTTGTGGAATTGATTGGAAGTAAATCTTGCCTTTTGACCTTGAAATATTTGTATATTTATCGATTTATTTTCGCCATATATTATTTTTCATGTGAACAATTATGTCCCCAAAGTGTGTTTGTGGTGACTCTTCATGTACTAATGTTCTTCCTATACTGGCTAAAAAGTCAGCCCTTTCATTCCCTTCGATTTTAGTGTGACTTGGAATCCATATAATTTGTATCCATGATTTCTTAGTTCCATAAGTAGTTGTTTACATTTCATGATATTTAATTCCACTTTTACTGGGAAACTGATTGTACAGATTTTTTGTATAGCACTCTTTGAGTTGGAGAAAATCGCTGCATACTTCACCTTTTCGTCTTTAATTTTCTTTAGTGTTGTTAAAATAGCATAAAATCGGCTGAGAATATTGTATGTGTATTTTTCATATTTGCTGTAAATATCTAATTTTTGTTTTCCCAATGTATGCCTATACCAGTATTTTCTTGTATATCTTTGGATCCGTCCGTGTAAAACCAATTATAATTTTCGTATTTTTCTTGTTTAAATTTTGGGAATTCAATTTTATTATCTGTTGACATTTCTTCACTCACATAATTTTATGTACGCGTATATACCAACTTTAAAACAACAAATATTAATTCCTTCCAACCATGATTTCTGAAAATAAACGTTTCTTAAATATAATGCTATCTAATTTTCATGACAAATTGCAATGATATAATATTACACCGTTGTTCGTCCCCTTCATTTCCAGTGATGCAATAAAAGAAATTAGACACACGTCAATGGTTATCTGGTTTTGAAATGCTATACCTTGAAAATTAGATAAAAAGGGATTAGTTTAATTTAAATAATCATTCGCACGTATTAAAAACAACTTTTTTATTTGATTGTATCTAAAAACACCTCTTTTTGTATAACAAGTCGGTACCATCACGGTCATAAAATTTTGCTTCTGGAAAGATCCTTGCGGAATACCTAATAATTAAGATTAAAGTTGCGTAAATCGTATCGATGAGTCTTTGAAAAAATAGGGCTGAACATACTGTAATTTTTTAAAACTGTTTTGGACTTTTTTATACTGTCATTCTGAAACAATAAACAGCTATTTAGTACTATATAGTAACTAAATAGTTGTTTATTGTTAATTGTTACATAACAGTTAACAGATTTGAGAATGTTCCTACAAAAATTTATTTATTTTAGTTTAATTATTTATGTCAATTCGATAAATCTTGTTAAAATTGTTTAAAATTTCGGTTTCCAATTTCGCTCTCCGAGCGTTTTTGAGAAAACGATTTTCATTTATGACATATTTTAAAAATTTAATTTTTTTTTAGATATTTAGATTTTACGTCAAAAAGTGAGACAAAAAGTTTCTATGGCTTCTTAGGGGAGCTAGAACACGTTTAAAGGGCATTTTTATTATTCACTTCATAACTCAGGAACGGTTTAACTTACTGACTTGAAATTTTTACAGTACTATGCAACCAATAAAAATTATCATTTTATGACCTAAAAAAAATTAAATGTTTAACCAGGGGCGGACTTATAGTTTTACATATAAATTATGAGGCACCCTTTATCTACGCCCCTGGTCAAAAATTTAATTTTAATAAAACGTTAAAGGTTTACATCTATTGGTTCTATAGTTCAGTAAAAAAATCATGTTAATAAGTTAAACCGTTTCTGATATATGAAGTGAATATTCTAATAATGTCCTTTAAAAGTAGGATAGCTCCCTTAAAAAGCAATTTAGCTCAAACATCTATCTAAACTTTTTCAGTTTTTGACGTAAAATCCGAATATCTAAAATAATTTTTAAATTTGTCACTTTTTTTTTGTTAAAACAAATGCAAATCATTTTTCTCAAAAACGCATCGATATATTTTTTTTTTTTTTGGTGTAAAAAAGATGCCAAAGCTCTATGAAAAAAAAAACATGGGTTGAGCTAAAAATTGTTTCCAGGCCGGTGTGTCCGTCCCGCTTTAAATTTCTATTTTCTTATTTGAGTCGTGTTTAAAGAATACATTATAAAAGTCAAATAAAATTATTTCTTTTACAAAATAACATAAACGAAAAATACTTATATCTGTTACCCATGGGTAAATATTAAAATAAAACTTGCCGTAAATTATACGTTAAACTTCTAAATATTTATGTTTGGATCAAACTTCTTTAAAAAGTTTTCCCTTAGAGACCTTTAAAGTATATTGTACTTTAAAACATTTTATTATTATTCTTTTGAATTGAAATTGTGACTTTTCATACAAAATTCTTTAAATAAGTAGGGTGACCGGGGCTAATTGTTGCACTTTTCATTCAAAGTCAGTTTTTCCTTTATTTTTGTATTTTTTTTTTAATTGACCGAATGGTAATTTTAGCTGCATATTTCAGTAACATTATTTAAAGAAAAAACATGGAAAAATTTATAGGGTATTAGAGTTATGTTTTTTTTGTGAAGTCTTGAAAAGTGCGACAACGTGCCCCATCACGGGGCACGTTGTCGCGGCACTTCGAGTATATTTTTTTGAAGAAATATAAAGGCATTTATAAAAATTATAAATAACTAATAAGACATGTGCCTTCCCACAAGCTGATTGTTATCTAACTTTTTACTTTTGTGCCAAAATTTCCAACTTTATAATTAAATAATATTTTTTGTTTTTTTTTTTTTTTTAATTTAATATAATTTAATAAACGAATTTATTTGCTATTCGACAAAGTTTCACTTTTTTAGACAGTTTTGAATAAAAAAATGCCAAAAAGGAAATGTTATACCATGAACATATCTCCAGATCATGCGACAACTAGCCCCAAACCAAATGCGACAACTAGCCCCAGTGGTCAATTTTACGTTATGTATCAAGTACTTTCTAATTAACGAATAAAAACTCCTAAATTATTATATATAAAATTCTCTTATCTTAATGCTTTAAATCAGTAACAATAAGAAACAATATTTACCACAAAAAAATTAATTATTTAATTTTTACATTTTTTGGTTTATCTGGATGCTCTTTTAATTTATTGCATTTAAGTTTACAAATGATTAATGGCACTGTTGTAACGCAGCGGTTAATCTTGGTTTGGCGAAGAAAAATATTTTACTTTTTAAGATATAAGCACTTCGACAACTTACCCCTGCGACAACTAGCCCCGGTCACCCCTACTAATTTAATTTCTCTGAATAAAAAAAGTTGGTAAATTTATTATTTTTAAATTATTTTGCGAAACAGTTTTATTCATAATTATACGAAGGTTTTAGAATTCAAATGAATTGGATAAATATTTAAACATTTTATTTTGTTAAATTAATAGATTCTGCAAAATTTTAACATCAAATTCATTGAAATGAATAATTGCAATTAACGTTTCACTTATCAAGTGACCTTGTGCTTTGATAGTATTTAAATCTGACCAAAGTTTTACCCATCCTCGCCCTTTTTTAACATCTGCGACAGGTTTTTAAGCAGAACCTGATGGCCCAATAATTCATTGAACAATAGGCTTAATCACGTTTATGATAGAAGGTCTCTTCAAAATCATTATGGACCTTCGAGTAGTTGTTAGTTTGGAGGGCATGCCACTTAGTTATGTTGGTTATTTGATACCGCTCCCCGCGTAAATAATTAGAATGATAATAGCAGAATAAAAAGAGTATTCCAAACAAGCATTGCAGTTCCCCTTCATCAGCGGACACTCTCAACTGTCAGAGGGAGGCTGATAAATCTGTTTGTGGTGGTGGCCAACTTGTGCTGTTCTAAGAGAGTGGCAGGTTGCAAGCGAAAGTAATACTGTTGGGGTGAGTATTTTGAATACGTAAAAACAGTGCGACCAATATTAGGGTGGATAAATGTACAATTTTTGAATATCCATGGCTAAGTACTAAGTAATAATTACTAAGTACTAAGTACTAAGTACTAAGTACGAAGTCATATCACGTGGAGTATTTTTGGGTTTACCAAAATTTCAAAATGTTAGCAGGTTTGATAACACTAGGCAACAGGGTTTCTTGCCCCGATTGGAGTCATATGTTTTTTAACTAATTTTGGGTCGCTAAAACCGAATCTGGCCTCAGAATATTTCTATTACCTAAGTTTTCTGAGAAAAATGAGATAAAAATGTTAAAAAATATTATTTTATCCCTCTTTTGATCTAAAATCATGGGAGACAAAAATATTCCAAGGACAAATTTGGATTCGGCGACTCAATATTAGTTAAAAAATACCCAACTTAAAACATAGAAACTTTAAATTCATAGGTAGAATAAATAGGGATATTATGAATTTTTTTTTTTTTTAAATGGATAATGTGACAAAACTAAGTAGGGATGGAGGGTAAGAAGAAGGGTGCATAAGGGGACAAGCTTATCGCCACGTATCCATGCTAAAAATTGTCAAAAATCATTACTAGGGGGTCAAAAATGAACTACAAAAATGTTACGTATTATGGTTCTTATGTAATAAAGTAACATTTTTATGATGTAGAACCATTAAAAAAACCAACAAAAAAACACAATATTTTGTTTTATAAATTATTTTTAAATTGGCATAATTGAATGTACTAAAATTTAATAAATAAGACGTGCTGAATTTTTTTTAAGGTCAAATTTGGATTCTGCGCCTTTAAATTGATAAGAAAAATATATTTTTTGGGCTCGGGAAAAAAGTTTATACTGTGTACTTTAATTTTATATCTTTTTCATTTATTTACTTTTTAGGAGCAAACTAAGCAAAATAAAAAAATATTTGTATAAATATTATTGTAGAGAATTTTATAATCTACAAATTAAGTTCTATAAAGTTTTTAAAAAAAATTGATAGTTTTGCCACAAATGAGCAATTAAGTAAACTCTGCACTTTCATTTTAACCTTTTTATTTTTTTTCGCGTACTTACTCTGACAGTAGGTTCTTGACATATAAATTTTTGAATTCCTCGTATTTTTTTTAATATACACTAAAATTTTCAAAATTCTACTCTTTTTTTTTAAGATTTTGAAAAAAAACGTCATTATTACCTGAACTTGTATCTCAAAAATTTTAGGTGCTGGAATTTTTCTAAGGTCAGATTCGGATTCTACGCCCTCGAATTAGTAAGAAAAATTTACTTTCCGATCGGGGCAAAAAAAAAAGTTGCGATTTGTTGCCTAGTGTAATTTACCTGTCCAAGCTTTTAATATGTTATTGCAGTGGATTATAATTATTAAATGACACGTATCTTAGTGTTAATATTTTCAAAGACAAAAAAAAGTTAAATAAGTTAAGAATTGACAGTCTATAAAAATATATACTGCACGTTTGTCGGTTAATAACCGAAAAATATATATAAGAAAGTTATCTATCTGTCGTTAAAATCAAATGGACAGGAAACAGTGAATAGTACCATTTCATCCTTTTTGGGAATCATCAGCACTGTGTATCCTGTATGTTGCTAATATTCAAATAAAACGTTAGATAGATATAAAAGCATGGTTCCATCTATTGATGTGGTCACTGTTATCTGTTCACTTGTTCCCAAAAGGCAAATCGCCACAATTTAGGGTGTACAGTAACGTGCATTCAAAATGCCACGGACCTAAACCATTATATGAACCTTTAGCCGGTTAAGAAGAGTTAAATAAGTTAAGAATTGACAGTCTATAAAAATATATACTGCACGTTTGTCGGTTAATAACCGAAAAATATATATAAGAAAGTTATCTATCTGTCGTTAAAATCAAATGGACAGGAAACAGTGAATAGTACCATTTCATCCTTTTTGGGAATCATCAGCACTGTGTATCCTGTATGTTGCTAATATTCAATAGATGGAACCATGCTTTTATATCTATCTAACGTTTTATTTGAATATTAGCAACATACAGGATACACAGTGCTGATGATTCCCAAAAAGGATGAAATGGTACTATTCACTGTTTCCTGTCCATTTGATTTTAACGACAGATAGATAACTTTCTTATATATATTTTTCGGTTATTAACCGACAAACGTGCAGTATATATTTTTATAGACTGTCAATTCTTAACTTATTTAACTCTTCTTAACCGGCTAAAGGTTCATATAATGGTTTAGGTCCGTGGCATTTTGAATGCACGTTACTGTACACCCTAAATTGTGGCGATTTGCCTTTTGGGAACAAGTGAACAGATAACAGTGACCACATCAATAGATGGAACCATGCTTTTATATCTATCTAACGTTTTATTTGAATATTAGCAACATACAGGATACACAGTGCTGATGATTCCCAAAAAGGATGAAATGGTACTATTCACTGTTTCCTGTCCATTTGATTTTAACGACAGATAGATAACTTTCTTACAAAAAAAAGTCTTCAAAATCAAAAGCATCTAGTAACGTAAATCCCTATGGCACCTCAGATTTGAAGAATCTTTGGCGGTAAAGCTCCACTTGTCCAGAATTAACAAAAACGTATAATAAAAGAAGTGTGGGCAATCATTAAATACTGTGGTAGACAGTAAATGTTACAACCATGTGAGTACTAGATACATGACGCAAATTGTTTGCTTGATTATCTGAATATTTTAAAGGACACCAGAATAGTGATTCTCGTTTGCAACATTCCATAAAAACTACTACAGTATATATGTATAATAATAGCCAAAGAATAGCAAATTTTATATCAAACGCAATATTTCTACTTCGAGATTTAATCTACAGAATTCATTATTTTGCTTGGCGACAATCATATCTCTGACCCAGAAAGTCTGCAGAGTAAAAGTATGGGACTCGTAGTATGATAGGTTAACACGGTTGAAATTTAGATTTCTTATGACCAGTCTTCTATTACACAACCTGTATATTTATAGAAAAAAAATATATACTAAAAGTGCCAACCTAGTATGTATTTTGAATACGTAAAAATACTGCCACCTATATTGATGCGATGCTCTTTGTAGAATATGGAGGGGTGAGACCCATAGTGGTTGCTGAATAGAAAATGGTAAGGGTACTAGAAAACAGTGACATATGGCTCGTATATAAGGTTAGTTTTAGTCAATATGGCATTTAAAGTAATACTAATATAAAGTATGTTACAAGAACAAGTGAAATCCTACCCTTATTTACCGTTTTGTACAAAAATGCGTATTAATAAACTAGCATGTATAGCGTAAAATTTAATCCACTATTGTATAAAGACTAACAATACTAGGTTAAATTTCACGCACCACACTATTTGCTAACTGATTAGGTCCAGATCAAAAAGTATAAAAATGTGAAAATTTCGTAAGGCTAATTGGTCTTAAGCTAGTGCAGCAAATGCTTCAGCTGCTACTAATGCTTTAGTCACTACTCATGTTTAAATAAATCTAAATCCCTCCAAGACTCCAGAAAAAATCTTAAAATCTACCCCTGTCTCCCATAACTCCTCAGTTAGGATATTATTTAATACACTTCTAGCATAGCTATAAATTTAGAATATTGCTTGTATATAAATTACCCCACACGACCTTTTTAACCCCCTAAGGGAACGTTCAAGTATTACGTAATGCAAAATTTGGCCATTTTGACCCTCACTCCCCCCATGTAAGGGGATTTTCTAGTATTACGTAACGCAAACTGTAATAAAATTCATGCACTTCATACCCCGGCTCTCGCGTTTTATATAGATTATAGAGATTTAATATTTTGGCTACCCCCCTAATAGGGGGTGTTTTAGGGGGGTAGCCAAAATATGAAATCTCTACAGCCTTAAATAACGCGAGAACCGAGGTAAGAAGGTATGAATTTTGGTAGATTTTGCGTTACGTAATACTTGTACGTTAAACGTGCCGTAACATTTTCGAGACCCTCCACCCCCCCACATTTCTTACGTAACATTTTTTTTTACAAAAATTAAAACAAAATTGAAACGAAATTTCGCTTTATATTTTAAACCGGTTTTTAACCGTGTTTTAACCTAAAACCGATCTGATGTAATTTCCGCAACCGGATAACCGAAAACCGGTTATTAGCTATGGCTTTCCATCTCTAATTTGTTTTTGTTTAGAGGATTTAGTGAACTCTTAGCCACGCCGTGTGCAATTAAAAGGCCTAGATTATTGTTAAAAACATGATCCAATAAACATTTTATAAGTTAATAATTTTTTAAGTGTTACGTAACATTTTTACTGAAACCCATGACCTTGGGATTTTTTTCTTAAATTGACCCGCCTCAATTAAGGAAAAATTAAAAAATATCGAATAATGTATACTTTCGCACCCACATCTCGTACGTCGGACCACCTTGTAAGTTATATTATTTAATTAATCTTGGTTGTCTATTAGAAAATTTAATGCTTGAATGCAATCTTGATTATAAAATTTCTAAATGCTTATTAATTTGTTATAGATTTGATTTGATATATAAATTAAAAAATATGGTTCCGCCCGGGATCGAACCGGGGACCTTCTGCGTGTAAAGCAGACGTGATAACCGCTACACTACGGAACCAGTTGATATGATTTGCTTTATTTGAACTCATTTGAATTAATCGGAATAATTTTATTTGATTTTGCTTTCACTTTTGTCTTTTATTATACAGGTTGTATTTAGATATCTTAAATGCATTTTTACATTTTTCTTCAATAACTGGTTCCGTAGTGTAGCGGTTATCACGTCTGCTTTACACGCAGAAGGTCCCCGGTTCGATCCCGGGCGGAACCATAATTTTTGGCCAGGCACGGACAAAAAAGAACCTTTTAAAATGGTCCCCAAAAACGGCCCAAAACAAAAATGATGGCCCGAATTAGTCAAAACAGAACGATGAGGAAATCTGTTTTTCAATGAAGTCCGACCGGATTTTCCTAATATGTCCTTTAAGGTCAGTAGAAGTTACGTAAGATTTTTATAATGGTAGGTGGTTAAATATCTTACAATTTATATAATATAATACAATTTATATAATTTTACTTAGGGGTGAGACTCTTACCTGGTGAGAGGCATGTATGTCAAAAATCCTTAACCCAGATAGCACAAAGATGTCTTAAAGATATCTTGAGGATATCGTAACTCGTCATTCAAGACGTCTTAAGAACGTCGGTTTTCGCCGTATATGCATATTAAAGACGTCTTAACGACGTCGTATGTTACAAAAGGTAACGTCTTTAAGACGCCTTACTAAAAACATCTTCAAGACATCTTTTTAAAGACGCCTTACTGGGCGCCTTTACAACATAATACCCCCTCCCATTTAGTTTGCTAGATACGGTCGTATTGATATAAAAAGCGTAATTAGAATAAGGGGCTGTCCATATATTACGTAACCCAAATTGTACCAAAATTCTTACACTTCATACCACGTTTTGTGCGTTATTAAAGGCTGTAGAGATTTCGTATTTTGGCTACCCCCCTCCCCCAAATAGGGGGGTGTTAGGGGGGTAGCCAATATATAAAATCTCTACAGGCTTTAATAACGCAAGAACCGGGGTATGAAGTGTATGAATTTTGGTACAATTTGCGTTACGTAATATATGGACAGCCCCTAAGGTAATTTTTGCCATATACATATATGCCATAATACGCAAAAACTTACCTCGCATTCTAATTATTTTACTCTTAAAAAAAAAACAAAAAAAACAAAAAAAGCTTTAAAAAAAATCCGACTAACGTAACATTTTTGGGAAAAATTACTTTTATATTAAGGATCAATTCTACCAACTTTGATAATGATAATACCCACAAAAACAAAAAAGTTATGGGGGGTTAAACTTTTTAAAAAATAGAAAAAAGCTGAAAGGAAATTCCGATTAACGTAACTTTTTCAGGAAAAATTACTTTTATTATAAGGGACAATTCTACCAATTTTAAAAGTAATATAGTTAATTGTGGTTAATTTATTTTTAGCGATGAGTATCGAAGTTAAGACGTCTTGTACCGATAATTATAATTAAAAAACATCTTAGAGACATCATAATTAGATAGCTTTTAAACATCCCTAAAAAGAAGTCCATAAAATATCTTTTTTATGTCTTTAGGCTTCCAGACATAATTAATTTAAGATATCATGTGCTATGTGGGAAAATTATAGCAAGTCCGCCACTGTTTTAGCCCTTAGATAAATAGTACTTTGATGATTTTTTTATGAAGATTATATACTATGGTGATGCAAACAAAAATCAAAATGATATTTTTAGGGGGGCCCAAAGCTAAAATTATTCTATTTGGTGTAGAAAGAAACTAGGTAAAATTTTATTCCAAAATAATAAAATTTAGAGGTGGATCAAAAAGCTTAAAGTTTAGATGGTTCCACGTCCTTACAGTTAGTGCATTATACCTATAAACCTGTAACCGATCTGCTTCAAATTAATATCATAGTTACGTACTACTCTATAGTACCACATTACCATATTTTAATTTAAAACATTTTCTCAACTGTATTAAGTTGAGAACTTCAATTGTTTTCCAACCCACTGGATGCACCAAATTGCACGCCGCGAGCCTATTTTTCAACATGTTGTAATTCAGTTATTTTTAAAGCAATTTTATTGGTTTAAAAAGTTTTATAACATAAAATTTATTCTTTTATTCCACTTAATTTTTTTTTAAATAAAATAATTTGACTGACTGTCATGACTATCTAAAATACTATTTAAATGAACCAACATCAAAATTTTTATTTTTATTTTTTTCTGTGTAGGATATTAATTTCTTTATTTGTTTAGTTTATAATACACACTCATTCTCTTAAAAATCATAATAATACTTCATTATAACATATATTTCTTATGTAAAAAATAGGCTAAAATCTTTTAAAAATAGTGAAAAACGACTAAAATTAGTATTTTCATGACCGGTTTTTGCCCCAATAGCTTAAGATTGTAAGGGTTTAATACCATAATTTATTACATCTCTTAAAAATAGAAAAAATAATTTGTCTAATATAAAAAATCACGGAATTTTAGAAGCTTTAACTTTAGCAACTACTGATATTTAGGCTTTATATAAGAGTTTTTGGGAAAATTCTCGAAAACTTTCAATATAAATTAATATAATGAATCCTAGTGGTTAATGATTTTTTAAGGTAAGTTAGCAACACTAGCTTTAGCCTGCTGACCAGTTAAAATCACAATAAAAACATTAAGTTTGAGAACTTTGCTCATATTCCAAATTTAAAATGTATATCTCAACACTTCTTTGAGATATTGTTTTTACACAATTTGCCAGTAATACACACCAACATAGAGACCAACAGATAGTTTTTTTTTGCAAAAGTCTGCTTCTTGCATGTAAAAATCACAAAAATAAAAATACTGAGAATTTGAACGCTCAGAAATTTTTGTAAACTTACCAGCATGGACTTATAAAGTCAGTAAAAAGGATGTTTAGATCTAAAAATAAAGATTGGATATTGCAAAAGGACAATGATCCAAAACACCGCAGTCGACTCTGCACCGATTGAAAGAGGAAAAATGGCATCACGACGTTACTTTGGCCTTCCCAACCACCGGATGCAAATCCGATCGAAAACGTATGGGGTTTTTGAAGTCCAAACTTGAAGAAACAAAACTGCTAAATTTGAAGCAGCTCGCAGCAGCCATTTGTGATAAAAGGAAGTCATTGACAGTAAAATATGCAGAAAGTATGCCAAAAAGGTTTCAAGCCATTCTGGATAACAACGGAGATTTCACGGTATACTTAGTAGGAGAGAAATAGCATATATTTAATGTAAAAAAATGAATAAATAAATATCTTTCATAGAAAAAAAATATATTGAAGACACGCTCTTGTTGAACAGACTGTAATTGTCATCCTATGCAGGAACTTCTTTTTTGTTTAATAATAATCGCCAAAACATTTGCAATTTTTTGCATCACCCTAATGATATACCTAATCTTTGCATACATTATACACAAGCAATATTGTTTTTTGCCAATGTATCAAATTTTTGCATACTGGTTTGTATACGCGTTGTACAAAAGCAATATTACCTCTTGCTAATTTACCTAATTGATACCAATAACCTGCCAGCTTACCGCGAGTTTTTATGTGGGTTAAAAAACCCAAAAGGAAATTTGAAAATCACAAACCAAACTTCGGAGGGCACGTAAAGATGGCGGTCCCGTCAATTAGACCATAACAGCGAAAAACGACGTTACATAGTTAAAATAACGCAAAATCACAATCTGTCTCATTTTAAAGTTAAACATATTTTCTAAAGTTACCGCGGTCTGTACAGACGGTTAACCAAAGGAACAGAAATTAATATACATGAAATCCATTTATCTTCCACTTTATTGAAATCGGTCATATGCACAATACAATAATATAGTTGAAAATCGCATTCTTATTAATAATCATCCATCCGAATAGGATCCCGATACACAACATAAACTTTATATTACTCGTATTGTTTGATTGAAAATGGGTTGAAGACCGCACTAAAGGGTAAGGGTGCAAGAAATAATAAACACTCCACACATACATACATCCACAATGTCCTGGGGGCCAGCCAACCAGGCGTGACAACGACAGATGCACCTTACACAGCATACGTCAACTATTACATTTAATGATGGACTATAACTTGTGATTTATGTAATTTTTCTTTATCAGATTCAGAAGTGTTAACTAACTACTATTCTTATACAGAAGGGAATTAATTGGTGTTGAAAATGCATCATGATGTAGTCAAAAGTATAATCTCGTATTATCAATATGACAGGTTTTAATTACCTAGCTATATGGAATATAAAAAGAAGCACTTTATCATGTATTACTCAGATCCACAGAAAAAAAAATGTGCTACCCGAGTTAAACCACCATACGTATACGTGTTTAAGGTCGCTTAATTCAATTCCGGGGTCAGTTTGACCCCATCAGGTAAGAATCAAGGTCAAGTCAAGGTCAAAATGAGAAAAAGCATTGAATCGGCAAAAAAGTATTCTACAACCCGAGCTAAACCACCATACCTATACGTTTTTGAGGTCGATGAATCCGAATCAGGGGTCAGTTTGACCCCATTAGGTCAAGGTCAGGTCAAGGTCATAATAAGAAAAAAACATTGAATCGGCGTAAACCACTAATCTAAGACGTTTCTGGGGCCATTAAACCTGAATCCGGGGTTATTTTCACAACATCAGGTATATATGTATATATACAATGTAACGATTCAGAAATTGTATTATAATGAATGACTTGTTAACCCAGTTCCATTGTTAAATTAAATTAATAAATGTTTAAGTACATTTATTTAATATTTCGGTTTGGCCGGTTTTTTTCCGGTCAGTGTATTATAGAATTCTAAAATTCAATTTTTATCAGAAAGTGTCAACTATCTACTATTGTTAATCAGAACTAATTGGCGCTGAAAATGTATCAGTTAAAAGTACTCAGAGAAAAATCGTTTTAAAATCAAACAAAAGTCGTATGATTTAATTTAAAAAAAATTAATTAAAAGAAAACCAATATGTTTTTGCTCCAACAGTGTTTTTTGTTAATTCAAAAAGATAATTTTTAATTTTATAAGCCATTCTAAAAATTAAAATATTCATTGTAATTTGAAAAATGTTTCCTTTTAACTCATTTATAAACTTGTAAATGATTTGAATATGAAAACTCTTTATTTTAAAAAGAATTCTTTTAATATATTGACATTTAAAAAAAAATAAGGGGAAATGTTATAATTTTATTAAGAAAATATTAAAATAAGAAAGTAAGGATACTTTTACTTAAGTGAAAAACGTTTTGGTGTAAAAATTATTTTTTTAAATTAATATTATTCATAACTAAAACGTAAAGTTTCTACTTTTAATATTTTAAAAGGAAATTTTTTTGAATTATTGGTTATAAAATGTCTTATAAGATAAAATAAAAATAAAAGTATTCTTACTGTTACTGTTACTATATCAGAACATCTGCTATAGGAAATCGAATAATTTGTGGAGAATAAAACAGGTAGGAAGCTGCTTAACAGAAGTTTAAGGACTGATAAGGAATTATAATGCGATCGAGCTTTTGGCTTATATGTACAGTGAAAAAGAATTCGTTAGTAGAATTTTCATAAAACTTAGATTTAGTTCTTTTGTGACCATATGCACTTGTGATAAAATCCAAAAGTAAATATTTTATTCCTCGTTAGTTTTAACAAATGAACCACCATTAGTCTTTATGGGCGGGCAGTAGAGCGGAGTGAAAATAGCGTTTTTTTTTTCTACTACATACCTACCTAATTAATAATAAAGTGCCAGCTTTATAATATAAACCATTGTCATTGCTTCTTTACATTGACAGCTAATACAATTAATGAACAAATTTATTATAATATAATAGTAATTATATACCAAGGTAGAGAAGACATTTTTTACAGACTAGCGTATTAAGAGTGCGAGGCTATAATAGTCTTCTATACCGTAGTTTATATATTAGTTTTTTCACTACTAGCACTATTTAACTATTTTTATTCAAATAATGAAGTAAATTAACAAAAATATTTCTTGAAAATTTCATAAAAATCAAGTAGCCTTGATCAATGACATTTGCTCAAATAAATACTTCGAACTGACGTTTAAAAATTTAGTTTTTTTTTTAATTTTTTTCCTAATATTTAGCTAATTATTGATTGTATTAATTGGTAATAATTATAATTAATTATATTTAATAAATAAAAATTTATTTCAAGCTATTTTCTTGGGTTTAATTAGTAAAAATTGCACAAAGAACTGAAACATCTAAAGTGGCAGAAATCAATTGTTTATAAAATTTAATCCTACTAGGAGAGAAAAAATTATTATTGCTATAGGTGAAGAAAATTGATTGTGCAGTCTGAAAACATGATAAATAATGGTATGTTCTAAAGCTAGTAGTGAAAAAAAAATATTATTGACCGTTGTTAAGCATTGTTTATGGCGGTTAGTAATGAAAAAAAGTTGAAATTTACTATCTTTTTTAACTTATTTGTCAAACTGACAGCTTGTCAAAATAATTTTTGAACTATATTTTTAACTGAAATTTGGAGTTTATTAGCCTTAGGTAGTAGAAAAATAATCATACGCGAACTGTCTTTAGTATTTTTAACTTTAGCCTCTAACACTAAAGACTTAGTTCGTAAAGTAGGTACATAATATACAATTTTTTAATTATATATTTTTTAAATAGATATTTGTAGTTTTGTAAGTAGATAAAAAATGGACAACATAACAGTTACAAGTTACTGTTAAAATTTTACTAACTGGCACCTGTGAGCTGATGAAAGGGCAAGAGAAGAGGTAAAATATTGTGTGTGTTGTATAGGAGGCATTTCGCGCCTAGCGTGCCAAGATTCTGCACTCATCTCACGGATTTTGACCAAACTTGGAATATTTGTAGCACTAGTAGGTATATATCATGGCATTATATTTTTCAAATTCATCTATCAGTTTAACATAGACAGGGTGTTCAATTTGGCCGAGTACCGTCTACAGACATACATTTAACAGCCCATATCTCTTAGAAATATTGATGGATTTAAAAAAATCTAATATGCTTTAAAAGCTCCTTCTATGCTCTCATGACAAGCTTTGATATTCGGCATAATCGAAAAACATAACCTAACATTTTTAGCAAAATATAAAAATCGTGTTTCCTCAGTATTTATCCGTTTTAATTTTTTTCAAAATTGGCTTAATCTAAGTTCATATATTCCTATTGTATCGATCAATAGTCTATAGTGGGCCAGCTTTTGGTTTTTCTCTTAAAGGCTCAAAAATGGGGGAAATCTAATTTACTGATCAGTTTTAAATGCCCCGATATACGTTTTCGCTACTCCGACCGGATTCGTATTACATATCTAAAAAAATCTTATGATTATATATTTTTTATTAAAATTTTAGCCCGCCCCTAAATTAGGGGTAGTTTACCCGTGTTACTTTTCACTAAAATGCTGACACTAGCTGTCATAGAATTCCGAACGGAAAATTATTACATATCTAACATGCACAAACCATTATCTATCTTCCATTTATAAAAACAAATTCTAACCCCTAAATCAGGCGTGGTTTACTGGTATATTTTTTACTAAAATACTTTGACCGACCGTCCTATATATTTATTATGTGAATACTATTATCCGTCTTCCATAGTTTACTTTTCTAATTTTTTACTAAAATATTTGACCGGCCCTCCTATGACTCTTATTAAAGTATTATTATCAATTTTTTAAGTGGAAAATGTACGAGTAAACTACTCCTAATTTAGGGGTTAGGGAGGTTAACTTTTTATGGAAGATAGATAACAATTTGTATATGTAATAATACTCCAGTTAGAATATTAGGACGGCTGGTCGGAGCATTTTAGTAAAAAATACAGCAGGAAACTACCCCTAATTCTGGGGTTAGGGGGGGATTTTTTTATGGAAGATGTATAATGATATTTTCATATTAAATATATAATGATACTTCCTTTATTGAAACAGGACGGTCGGCCGAAGGCATTTTAGTAAAAAATACACGAATTAACTACCCCTAATTTGGGGGTTAGGAAAAATATTTTTCGGAACAGGATAGATAATGGTTTGTCCATGTTAGATATGTAATAATTTTCCGTTTGGAGTAATAGGCCAGGTAGTCTGAGCATTTTAGTAAAAAATTACACAAGTAAACTACCCCTAATTTAGGTGCGGGGAGGCTAAAATTTTTATAAAAAATATATAATTGTAAGAATTTTTTAGATATGTAATATGAATCCGGTCGGAGTAGAGGAAGCGTATACTGGGGCATTTAAAACTGCTCAGAGAATTAGATTTCGCCCATTCTTACGCCTTTAAGAAAAACGAAAAGCCGGTCCACTCTAGACTATTGATCGATACAATAGAAAAACTATGAACTTAAATCAAGCCAATTTTGAAGAAAATCGAAGGGGCGTTATTTGAGAAAAAACGATTATTATGATTTTGGTTTTTGTTTTTTTTCTTTTTGTTATGTCAACAATTAAAGTATGTTATGAGATAGAACGCAGAAAGGACATTTAAATGTATATTTGATTTTTTAAAATCGATCAATATTTCTAGGAGATATGATCTCGTCAATGTATGTCTGTTAACGGTACTCGGCCAAATTGAACACCCTGTATATGTTAAACGGATAGATGGATTTCAAAATTACGATTCCATGGTATATATACCTATTAGTGCTACAACTATTTCAAGTTTGGTCAAAATCCGTGAGATAAGTGCAGAATCTTGACACGCTAGGCGCGAAATGCCTCATAGGCGACATTGAATTCTAAGCATTAGACAAATTTTAACAGTATTAACATTGGTTAACTATGACACCATACGTCTTTGCCCTTTCCCAAGTTATTTAAGGTTTGGCACGATCTTCGATCCTTGTACTCAGGATCTGGGTGATCGAATGGTCCATACTAAAATTTTTGCTAATTCATGTCTTAAGGTTTAAGATATTTAGAGGAGCCGACAGAGAGAAGTATTAAAAGTACCTACTAAACAGTAAAAATTGTTTTTATGCCCCGCTTCATTGGACCATGCATAAAAAAAAATCGACATTATTCTTTCTTGGGAGAATAATATACACATTTGCGTATAAATGAAGCTAAACACCATTAGATTTAACGAGCGCTAAACGCAGAATGCAACGGACGATGTGCAATGAATGTGCCCTCATTACTCGCCCGTTTCTGTGCTATTTTGTCGGCCTTGTAGGGCGTTGTACAAATCGTAATAGCCATGGAAATTTTAAATCAGCAGGGGAAACTTGGGCAGATTGGAATATATTTTTTTAAACAATTCTCATTTTTTTTAAGCTAAATTCTTTGCCAAATACTCTTAAGATTCGACAAATATTTTTGTCTTCTTCTTTTTGTTTTTTTTTAATACTTTACTAATATGCATTAATGCATAATAGCTACTTTTTTTTTGATATCATTTGATTGCGGTTAACTTGCTTATGATAAACCATATGTAAATTCTGCAAAAGATTCCAATTTTCTGGTACATTATTCTTAAGTCAAGGTACAACAAAATATGTTACTATGTCCCCCATAGTATCACAATTTTTTAGTAAATCCTAAAAACTTTCTGATTTTCTGGTACTTTAGTATTATGTCAAGGTACCCAATTAGGTACGCAGACCCAGAAAAAATAAAAAAAAAAATTCTTTTGACCGGACCAACTTTTCTTATATATATTTAGGAGCTGAAAACAAATTTAATAGTGACCAATCTTTTTCACAAAACCATCCGCCCTCCGGGGGTAAACTTTTACATTATTAGATTCAATTTTAGCTACATCATAGGTACCAATTTTGACGAAAATATTGTAAACATTTAAAACTAATTATCCCCCACCCCGCGAGAGTGGAGTTAGAAAATGTCTATTATCAGATTCAGTTTTGTCGACCCCGAAAACCTCTATATACTAATTTTGACGAAAATATTAAAAACATTTGATAATATTTCCCACTCACCACCACGGGGGTGAAGTAAGAAAATTTATGTTATCAGATTCAACTTAAGCAACCTCGAAACCTTCATATAGCAATTTTCAAATTTTTGTAAAAAAAATATTTTTTCCCATTTGCCACCCCCATGATCACTAAAAACAATCTGGAGCAATCACTTTTGGTAACTTACCTGTGCGCCAAATTTCAAGTCTTTAGCTTAAAGCGTTCTTAAGTTCTAGTGCCCACAAGATTTTCCGGACAGACAGATCAGCCGACCGACAATTTTTTTTTCTCGATATAAAACCAAAAATCTAAAAAAAAAATTTTAAAAATTTTTCAGGCTTTCCCAAAATTTTGAAAATTTTAAGAATGGAAAAGCAATATATCTGGATTGATCAAAATAAAAACTTTTCGAAAAAAAAATGAACCGATTTCTGTGTCTCTAAAAAGTAAAAAAATAAAAAATACTTAACTCGGTGCCAATTTCACCATTCCCTAAATTAATTATTAACAATTATTTTTTTTTATTATTTTATTATTGTTTGCTGTGAAATTGGCACCGACTTAAGTATTTTTTATTTTTTACTTTTTAGAGGCATGAACTTGCAGATTTGTAACGTCATCTAAGCTAAATTTTAATTGTCCTTCCATCTCGGCAAGCTGCTGACGTCACGACGCACTTAGTGCGTTGTAACGTCATTATTTTAAAGGTAAATTTCTAAAAAATAAAAGTAATATTTTTATTTCAGCGCCAACCAACCTTATTTTAAACGAAATACTAAAGAAAATCTTATTAAACTTTAAGCGTTAAGTAATAATCAAATAACGCCTTATGGTAAAATCACAAAATTTATCATTTTCTCTTGGTATTTTAATATTACAGGTCCAAAGAATCAAGTTTAGAGGCATTTAAAAGATTTTCAGTGTGCCGCAATATTTGAGTGACCCCTTAATCAAGTTATCCGGCTTATCCGAGTTATCCGATATTTCTTTAAAAATTTGGTTGGTAGTAGAACCAAATTAAGCCGTTTTTAAGTGAAATTGCGTTAAAATGATTAGATTTATCTTAATTATTCGGCTTACCCGGCATTATCCAAGCGTCAAATTAAAACGGGACCACCTTATGAATGCCCTCTTTAAGTTGCAAGAAGTTTAATCAAATTCGGTTCATTCATTCCAAAGTTATGCGGGAACAAACATAGAAAAACAAAGTCACACGTCGAATTGATAACCTCCTCCTTTTTAGAAGTCGGTTAAAAACGTTCCCTTCTCTCCTAGAATCCTGCAATCTAAACTGGATACAAAAACGGCGCAGCGAATGATCATTTTATGCTGCCCATTCATAACTGTCACTTGTTGTATTTTAACAGGTTGCGTGTTTCTCCGATTGTATTGTGAGCGCCCGCAATAAACCGATTTAATAATCGACTGATTTGTTGTTTGTCCCCTTCATCATTGAGCCGTTTGTTTTTGCACAAAGCGTTGTTAGTGCTTTACGAATTACCAGTTTTATTCAATTCGTCAAATCACTATTTTTCCTGAGCGAATATTAGGGGATATACTGCCAAATCATAAAATAAAAAGTTAAAGTTACTTTTTTCCATTCCCATTTTGATTTTTTTTTAATTTCGGAAAGCCTTTTATTCGTGCAAAAATGTTTAAAATATTTTTTTGCGTATTTTTGCGTTTTATGACGTTTTTGGTCAATATAAATTAATTTCAACAAAAAAAAATGTCGGTCGGTCGATCGGTCTGTTCGGGAAATCTTGTGGGCACGATAAATTAAGAACGCTTTAAGCTAGAGACTTGAAATTTGGCATATAGGTATGTTACCAAAAGTTCTCGCTCGGGATTGTTTTTGGTGAAAATTGGGATGCGGCAAGAGGAGAAAAAAAAAATGTTTTTTAGAAAAATTTGAAAATTGTTATATAGAGGTTTTTGAGTTTGTTAAAATTGAATCTGATAATAAATTTATTCTAACTCCACCCCCGAGGGGGTGAGGGGGTAAATATTTTTAAATATTTTCAATATTTTCTTCAAAATTGGTATATTGGGTTTTTGAGGTTGCTGAAAGTAAATCTGGAAATAAAATAATCTAACTCCACCCCCTGAGGGGCGGGTGGTAGTTTTCGTGAAAATTGGTATATTGAGGTTTTTGATGTTACTAAAAGAGAATCTGATAATAAAACAAATCTTACTCCACTCCCTAAACGGCGGGGGGTAGCTTTCCTGAAAATAAATACATATTGTATATTGGGGTTTTTGAGGTCGATAAAACTGAATGTTAAATTAAAATTTTTCTAAATCGACCCTGAGGGCGGGGTGTAGTATTCGTGAAAATTTGTATTTTGGGGTTTTTAAAGTTGCTAAAAATGGATCTGATCGATAATGTAATAATAGAAAAACCTTTTTACTCGCGGAGTTAAAAAGTGTTAAATAACGTGAAAGCTCTTTTACTGGAAAGTGTATTTTACGTTGGTAGTGTGTGTTGGTCCTTCAAGCCGGATATCTATGATTATAGAAGGTGGAAGTTTCTTATTTGTGGAGTATATGGATATGCCGCAATTAGCAGACCTAATAATTACATGGGTAAACTCTTAGGCCCATGGATATCTACAATAAAACACTTGATCAGTTGATGAAAACTATACGGGGTTATTAAGAAAATTTTAGGAAGTAATCCTACAAAAAAATATGAAAAAAAGTTTTGTATAAAGGTTGGTCCGAAAATAAGCCCTAACCAAAAATGTAATTTTTCTTTAACAACCAGTTTTATTTTATTTATCGAATGACCATTTTTGCTGTTCGAAAATTAAGGGATAATTTTTAGTTTGTTTTTTTTTTTCGTTTTTTCGACTTTGTTATGTGAACAAACCAAGAAATAAAACCAGTTATTTGAATTAAGGAACTTCCTTAAAGAAAGCTTTAACTATCAATTTTAAGGCATAATTTACCCTCGATTTTACTTATAAAACTGATTTGATGTTTGAAAAAGTTTTGTGCAAGAATAAACTTAATGGAAAGAAAAAACAGTTATATGGATTAAGGGACACCCTTAAAGAAAGCTATAGTTATTAATTTAAAATCACAATTTTTTCTATAGGTACCACTCATAAGAAACAGGTAAATTAACATCAAATAAAATATTATTGTTAGAAGTACTACTGTACTAAGAAATGTGAAATTCAAATATAAAAAACTTATTTTATTTTTTTTTTTGGAAATTTTTAATGTACACTTGCGAGCAGAGAATTTGACTATAATTAAAATGTTCTTGTCTAAAACTAATATCATTAATTGTCAATATAATTTTTCTAAATTCCAAAGTTTATACTCATTTAAAAAACGCGAAAATAACTCCATATTTAGAGAATAAGAAGACTAGAAGATCATCATTATTAGCAGTACTATACATGGGTTAAAAAGGAAACGGTCACAAACGCAACTCTGGGTAGAAGAAGGGGATATAAATTAAAAAAGGTATTCATAGAGGAACAGGACAACAGGACAACAGGACATTATTAAAGCGTATAAGGCTAAATCTTTTAGATAATGTAGTAACTGCTACTGCAGCCACTAATTTTACTGGATAATTCTGGATTGACAGACGACGAATCAGATCTAATGTTTTGCGGAATGCAGAAGAAAAAAACTCTCAGAAGCGCATGAAGTAAAAAAAATTAAATATGTTTTATAGCCATAATAAAGCTTCAAGTATTTTTTAAATTTTGCATGCAAATATTATAACTTTTTTTTGAACAAAATAATGTTATTTGAAGTTTTGCATGATTTTAAAGAATATTGATAAGGCTTTTTAAATTAGTATAAATAAAATTTTCGGAAAAAGTAAATCTTAAAATAGTTCATACGATTTTTTTTGTAAAAATGAATTTAAATAAATTATTTTGTTGTTTTAATCTGATTTAATATGTTCACTAAATGAAGACCATTTAAATTTTGAGAAATTTTAAAAATAATTTTTTCCCTAAAATGCCTAAATACGACTACTGTGCGTCATATGATGGTGCTAAAATCGCTGCTAGATAGAGTGACATGAGACAATTATTTTTAGGGGTAATATCATAAGTGATACTAGGTTAGGTATCGGTGGTTTTTTACATCAATTTTACGAATATTAATCTCAATGACGAAAATGCAACTACTGCTTTAGCAGAAGTTGCATTTTCCAAAAACTGAATTAATATCTGTTTTAAAAAAGGCACCGATACCTAACCTAGTATCACGAATTGATATTTAGGGAGAGAATATAATTTATATTTAATACACATATCTCTTAATTATAACGTATTAATCCACAAATAAATTATATACTATAAATTAAAAAGCAAACAATAAACACGATTTTAGATTAGAGAAAAGGGGGGTAAAAAAACCATCGTAGGGGTAAGGTATTTTCACTTATCAGTACACACTCTAAATTTGTCCGTCAATCTTACAGTAGTTTAAACTGTAATAATTAAAGCAAATTTACAATGTCAGAATTTGAATTTACAATATTTATTAAATTACCCTCAATATTACTGGGTTTAGTAAAATCTCAGCTCTTTTACTGTCGGTACAATAATTTTGCATTAAAATTCATCCATGTGGTCCAAAAACCCAGCACTTTTACAGACAGTCCCGAAAATTACCATAATAATAGCAGTAAAATTACCAAAATAAAAATCCACATTTTTACAGATAACTGTGAATTTACAGTACTGATTTAAATTTACCACTTTCTTTGCTGGCTACATATGACCTACTTTATTTGCTGTAAAATTACCATATTTGCATTTACAGTTCAGTATACTACATATATATAAATTGTATTCTCACACAACTATAAAAATGTATAATTTGCTTACAAGAGTTGTACTCAAATTCTATGCTCTCAAGTGTACCTTCTTTGTATAATTCTACTGAATATTTATTAAATTCTGTTTTTTGAGTTAATATTTTCTTCTTTAATAAAAAAACTGCCCTTTTAACTCTCTATCATAAATTCACAGTAAAATATATTTTATACGAAACATACTTCACCGAAGATACTAAATTTATATTGACAAATTGATTTGTTTCTTAAACTGGTGAAAAAACGGACTATATGTGTGTATAAAAGAGTGATTTATTTGTCGGTTAAAGTTTTATTTAACTGGTTTATTGGATATATCGATAATTCTTCATCCTTTTGTCTTTTTATTTTATATATTTAGTTTACAATTTTTAATAAATCACGTTATATTTATTGTTGCGGAGTTAAATAAATAATGTTTTTCTATTACTACACAAAGAGAAAAGGTTACTAAAATCGGGAGCTGGTCTTTACGTCGAAAAATTTACCTCGAATGCAAATACCTCGAAAAAAATACCTCGAAAAAATTTACCTCTAAAGGACATTACCTCGAAAAAATGTTACCTCGAAAGTACATTACCTCGAAAGATTTTACCTCGAACGACTTTTACCTCGAAAAGGACTTTTTTATTTTTTATCTGTTTCTTTTTGATTATTGTATGTTGTAGTTTGGTTGATCATATTTTATCATTTATTGATTAAATTACGGGCAATTATTAGCTTTTAGTTTTGGTAAATATTTCACAATTAATCGATTAACCTATATCGAGAGTTCGCGAAAGATAAATTAGCGGTGTATAAAAACTTTGTGTATTTTAAACTGCCTTCCTAAGCTGAAAGGTCCTATCTGTATATGTTAAACCTATGTAGATAGGACCCTTTCAGCACGGCAGTAAAGATCGTGTGTACAAAGACAAGTTTTTTTTGGAAATTTGGAAAAATGACATTGCTTGCAAAGGAAAAACATTTATTGTTAATTATTTATTTATTTTTTATAAAAAATATTGCTATAGATTTATTGACAGCTTTTTGATTATTTGTGATTTTAAATACTTTCTTTTTGTAGAATATATCAATATTATTGCTTTAAATAACTAAGTTTATTGATGTTAAATTTCCCTTCTTTTTCTAAAAAAAATTTTGTTTGGTTTGGTTTTTTTATAATTTTTAAAAAATTATGTATTTTAGAGGTAATTTTTTATGCGAGGTAATATCCGTTGGAGGTATTTTCTTTAGAGGTATTTTCTTTTCAAAGTTATTTTTGTGGGAGGTAATGGGCTTTCGAGGTAAAATTTTTCGAGGTAACGGTGTTCGAGGTAATTTTTTTCGAGGTAAAAATTTTCTAGGTAATTGCTTGCGAGGTAAATTTTTTCGAGGTAAAGACCCCTACCCACTAAGATCAAGAACATAAGATTGTATATCGCCGTCTTACTTTCTCAACCTGGTATCTCCAAACAATCGATTTTCGGTGCCTTGTTCTAACCAACTCTGTACATGATGAATAATAACTTGTACCTACTAACTCCAATTTATTAATAAAATACAACGTAACTTATAAACGAATATGTATAATTAGTAGGAGTTTGTATAAGTTACCTTACCAACCATCATATACAGGGTTGATTAGTGGAAGGAACTGAAAATCATATGTTTGGAGATACGAGGTTTGGAAAGTAACACGACGATATATACACATCTGGGTTTAATAATATATTATTATTAATAACATTAAGTAGTGCTTTTTGAAGCTATTATAAAACCCAAATGCTTCTCTTTTTACATTTACCAGAACTTTTTTCTATTGTCGACTAAATAACAAATACCTAATAATTTTTATTTTTTTCGGATTGTTGAGGGCTTTGGGCTATAGAACGTAGATAAATAGTGTATAAAATTCGTTTGCGTCTGGATTTTAGTGCACTTAAATGATTTTTAGTTGTAAACTTATTTCATGATTTACTATTTTCAAATATAATAATAATAATAATAATAATAAATGTTTTAAATACAATACATATAGCAGATAAATAAAATCATTGATTTAAATATTGTCAAATAAAGCTTTAATTTGGCTTGGATAACTCAAATTCTTTCAGAGAATAAGGTTCCAAAGCACAAAATTTACATTTAATGTAATTAAATAACAGATTTTTAAAATTTCTATTATTTTTATGTATTTTTATGTATTGTGGTAGTTTATTAAATAAATACATAGCTGAGTAGTAAGGGCCTTTTTCAAATGCGCCTAGCTTGTGCTTTGGAATCTTATAGTCCGTAACTCTGTCAGAGCTTGGCTCATTATTAAGAAAAAGTTCTTTAATTTTTATTAAAAACATGATACATTCATAAAATATGATATATGTCTGTTACTGTATACTTATAATTGAGAATGTCATCAAAAAATATCTATTACGACTTTTCGTGAATTATTGGACAAAAAAGCAGAAATATATATAAATCATATTTTCATAAAACTGGAAGCAAAATAAACTTTCGTTAGTATAAGAAGTAAATCCAATTAAAACTTTATGGAATTCTCACTACTCATAATTTCATGATTCAAGAGTATAGGCCAATCGACCCGATTTCGGTTTGGATATTTTCACGCTTTACCGACACAGAATATCCGCGACTAAATAACTAACTAATTATAATCATTATTACGGCGAAAAAATATCCGGGTGAAAAAATTTTCTGGCGACAAAATATTCGTGCCCAAAATATTGTGACAAATTTGAAGCGACAACATATCCTAGCGTCAAAATCCGATAAAGGACGATAAAACATCTTGGAAATATCCTTGTGACAAAATGTTGCGCAAAAAAATAACCCGTTTCAAACCATTCTTTCTACAACAGGGTATCTTAAGAAATTTGTTATTATTCTGTCTTGGTTTGCTTAAAACTAGATTTGTTAGGGTTAGTTTGGAAACGATATTTTGGATTTTTTATCAGATTTTGTCGGTAAATTCATTTTCACGACAATATGTTGTTGCAACACTGGACTTTTTGAGGCTACTCTGAGCTTATGAGCTTAAAAAATTATGTGCCCCCACCAAACCTAGATTATTTTTGATGTTTTTATTCATTAAACCTTATCCAAAATGAGCTATATTAATTGGCTTATAATTTCATCGTTCAGGCGTGGACGAAAATTAGTTATAAAACATGTAATCATAACTAAACTAAAATGATGTTTGGATTATGAGTTACGGTCGAATTTATTACGATATAAATGTTATATGAAGGTATATTTCCATTTATAAAGGGCAAACAATGATAAAATTTAATATTTATGAAGTCCGTTGGTAAAATTAATGGACATGTAGGCTGACGTCAACCGGGCCACACATTTTTCGCCTATCGATTTAAATCTTATACAATAATAAGTACCTATTAGTACCTAATTGTACTTCAAACTTGCGATTTTAGTCCACAATTTTTCCTTTTGGTAAGAAATTATGTAGTAAATGACAGCAAACAATTAACGATATTACTGTTACGGACCGCAAATTACTTTTATGCTCAACGACAGAATGATGAAAATGCCAATTCATAATATCAGAAACAATACCAAATTCTCCTTCTGCTGAACGTTCTAATCAACAGACTGCTATTAAATTGATGGACCTTAATAACTCCTTGGTTAACAAGAACGCCGTATCTAAAACTTATTTTTTATTAGCCGAATTAGATAAACGAAGGTTTAAACGTCAAGTAATATTTAAACGTCAAGTAATATTTAAACGTCAAGTAATATTTATTATTTTAATAATAATAAATAAATAATTTATTATTAAAATAATAAAATTATGCACATTAAATTCAATAACTTTTAGATAGTGTAATTTACGGAAAACATAAACTGGACATGGTACGGATCCACCGCACTTACTTTCGTGTGAAAAGTTTTAAGCTTTTAATTAGTTTTCATTTATTTTTGGTCATTGTATTCGCCTTAGCCAAAATTGCAAAAATGTAATTTCCGCCCTTATGCATTTTCCGGTAAAAACTAGTACTGGCATAGTATTGTACCAAATTAGAGCACAATCGTTAAAGCCATCTTTGAGAAAATCGAAATTTTCGATTTTTGTTTATCAGCCATATTTGGCAGAATAGAGAAAAATTAAGAAAAATCCACCTGAGCATTCCTTTAAAAACCTTAAGTATGGTTTAGAACTGTTAAACGATATGGCCTGTAGGCCTTTGGACGGACTGATGGACAGACAGACAGACAGACAGACGCACGGACGGATGAAGAGACGGATGAACGAACGGACATATATAACTTAAAATAGATAAATACATCAAAATATGGAAAACATTTTTTTCGCCATAACAATATTATGGATGTCGGATTGGGCTGAAAATTTGCAAGGTAATTTTTCCGGTCATGCCGGAAGTAATCCTAGATGGGTTTTAAAAAAGAAAAATGGAACAGCCTAATCTATAATATTACACTATTATACTATAATAATACACTTTGTGTCCATTTTTGTATTGGGGAAATTTTGTTTATAATTGTTCGGAAGGGGTCAAATTCAGTGTTAACTACTCGGGTAATAATGCCGACTCATCACCCGAATGGAAAACATATTGACCTTTTCTAAGAATGTAGGAAGAAATTTCCTCTCATCATGAAACTGGACACAGAAGTGTTGTTAAAAATATACTGCCCAGTAAAAAAGCTTTCCCATTTTTCAAATGCGCGCATTAAATGGATTTTTTATTTACTTTTAGCAACTTTACAAACCCCAGTATACCAATTTTCAAGATAAATACCCCGCCCCTCAGGGGTGGATTTCGAAAAAAATTTTTTATTTATTTTAAGATTCAGTTTAAGTGACCTCAAAAACCCCAATATATCAACTTTCAAAAAAACTATCCCGCGCTCCTCAGGAAGTGGTTAGATTTTTTTTATTACCAGATCCACTTTCAGAAACCTTAAAAACCCCAATATACCAATTTTTACGAAACTACCCCCCCCCTTCAGGGAGTGGAGTTGGATTTTTTATCAGATTCACTTTTAGTAACCTCCAAAAACCCCCATATATCAATTTTTACGAAAACTACCCCCCGCCCCTCAGGGGGTGGAATTAGAAAAATAATATATAGATTCAGTTTCATCAACCCCAAAAACCCCTATATACCAATTTTGACAAAAATATTAAAAAACATTTAAAAATATTTATCCCCTCACCCCCGTGAGTTAAAAAATTTTTATTATCAGATTCAATTTTAGCGACCTTATAGCAATTTTTAAAATTTTGTAAAAAAATGCGTTTTCCCTCCTTTCCCCCCAATGTTTCCAAACCAAAAATAATCCCGAGCGAGAACATATCTAATATACCTGAAAATTTTGGAACATACGGGTGAAGTTTTTGTAATTAAAATTTAATTGTAATTAACAATCAAATATGGTATAAACTACCTTCGAGTAAGGTCCCAGAAAGACTATAAACCTATAAATAAATAAATAAATAAAATAAATAAGTATGCAAAATTTTGAGTCTCCAACTTAAAGCGTTCTTAAATTGTCGTGGATACAAGATTTCCCGGACAGACCGATCGACCCACCGATCGACCCATTGATCGAACCACCGATCGACCCATTGATCGAACCACCAATCGACATTTTTTTTTTTGCTTGAAATTGATTTATATCGACATAAAACGTGATAAAACGTAAAAAAAAAAACGCAAAAAATTGTTTTTTTTTTTGCACAAATACAGCACGGTTCGCAAAAAAGGTCAAATAAAATAAAAAATTGCCCAAGAACTTTGAAAATAAAATTTGATTCCTGGCCCTTTCCTTAAATAGGAAAAGCAAAAATTAAAAAATTTCAACGACAACATTTTTTTTATAGCACTTTTTTGTTTTGAGTATTATAAAATAGATACACGCTGATTTATAATTTTCCCAATTCACCAATATTTGCTACAGTTTACTTTTTTCTGCTTAAACTTTTTACCTGTAATTCAAAAATTAAATTTTAAATAATATCATACAAATAGGACCACCTTTAAACACTCTTTTACAATATCTAGAAAATATTTATAATATTATAATATTTTTTGTACATAAAAATTCTAAAAAAAATCTGAAAATTGGCTCGAGGCCCCCGAAACCCCCCTATTAAAAAAAAATATTTAATATACTACTAGAACAGCTTATATTGGTATATAAATGGAGCATACAAGATAAACCCAGGAAAATTAAAAAATTTAGGCTTTCGTCCTCTTTAAGGCCCCCCAAGGGGGTCCTATTTGTTAGATATTATTTAAAATTTAATTTTTGAGTTACAGGTAAAAAGTTTAAGCAGAAAAAAGTAAACTGTGGTGAATTGGGAAAATTATAAATCAGCGTGTATCTATTTTATAATACTCAAAACAAAAAAGTGCGATAAAAAAATTTTTGTCGTTGAAATTTTTTAATTTTCCTATTTAAGGAAAGGGCCAGGAATCAAATTTTATTTTCAAAGTTCTTGGGCAATTTTTTATTTTATTTGACCTTTTTTGCGAACCGTGACAGGGCTTTCCGAAAATTTGAAAATGTTCAAAATGTGAAAGCAAAACATGCTTTATCCAGATACGGGATTTTTTCTTACGGGGTAGAGTACTCAATAATAAGTGACACATCTCGTCCTTTGCATTACAGATGAGGTACCCTCTCTCGCGGTATCGTTGCATTGTCTAAATTTTACCACCCGCGCCCGCTCTTTGCTATTGCAGAGATAAGCAATTTTCTCGGCTCGTGATTGGGGCTTTTCTCTCGGGAATAAAAACTCCATCTACAAATGAACAGCCGTGACAAGAGCTATAATTCGCCCAACGGATGAAAGCGAAAGAAAGACGAAAAGCACCGGAGATTACGCCACGGATGCGGTCATATCTTCTGCAACCCGTGACCACGCACTGGACACTACAGTGCACGACTATTGCAATCTGAGGTAAATGATAAGTTGTCAACTACTGTATTACGCGGCAGCGGAATAGTATATTCTATAACTAGTATGGAATGACTATCCCATACGTGTTGTAGACTATACTTTTTCTTCGACTGCAAATAAGAAACACTGCATGGCTTTAAACTGCGAATAAGTTTAAAAACCATGTTTTTTGTGACTCGACATTGTAAATGCAACAAAACACATATTTTAATAAAGCAATTAATGTTATTTAATAATTTTATCAAATCAGTATTTAAAAAAGATTTTTATTTAATTTTAGCACATATTTACATTATAATGAAAAAATTGAAGGTTATGTCAGATTGTTGTGACAGATATCAGGTTTAAATATTTAACAATAGATGAAGCAGTTTTAATTTTTTGAACTAAATTGATAAAAAACTGGTCAAATATTAAGAAAAGCTAGTAAACTTTATATAATTTTAACGCAGAACTTTAAATTGCATTAAATTATTCAATATTTCATGGTAAAAATATATATTTTTACTAATTTTGCTACAGTTTTCTTAAGTTTTATAAACACATGTGTTCATTCTGTTTGAAAAGTGTGTGTATTTGCTTACATTCTAAAGCAGTCGTAGGAAAATGGAATTTATGTCTTACAGATTAATCCAGAAACAAAGGTAAAATATTAAAAACCTAAAAAGTATTCAAAATTAAAAGAAAATTCATTCATATTGGAACAAGGACGAAAATTTTTAATTTTAAACAAAATTATAAAAATATTAATTTATTATTCCATCAATCTATTTTCCAATCATTGTACAGAGTGATATTGGTAGACTATTTTCCTAATCAGCGTACAGAGATGACTCTTGGCACTGAAGAGGACCCGCACCCCAGTCCACATGGAATAATAAATTTATATTGGAACAATTTTGTTTAAAATAATCTGGGTTATATAGTAATACAAAACATCCTAAATATAAGAAATTCTGTGTTACTTTTTTAAAATACGATGTTTATTTAATACTTCAAGTTCGTTACACAATAATGCATTGTGCAATATTGTTTAACGTAAATTGTAAATAATATAAATTGTTTTTTGTCCATATATGCCAGCACGTTGTGTGTATAGTACGATAAAATGTCCAAACCAATACAGTTATACAGTAATGCAATTATTCTATTTTAGTTATTTTAATATAATGTTTGGATATATACTACGCACCAACCTTCGTAAAACCACCAAATGTTGTGATATTAACGTGTATACGCGTAAATTGGTATTTACAAGAAAGTTGTGAGAAGCAATACGATAACCTGGTTTCTGTGTACAACAACAGCCTTTGTACCTATATAAAAAACGAATCTGTACGTATTTCAGGATTTTTCGATAAAAACAAAATAAGATTTACCTAAAAAAGCTCATGTAAAAAGATAAATACATATCTGTGTAAGAAAAGTAGAAAGCGATTTTTTATTTGTATGACCGGAAATAAAACATTATTTTACGCCCTCTTTTGCGGGACTAAACCAACTGTTTTACTCCTGTATCTGCATTATTTTATCCACGATAGTTGTACACTTTCAACCTGATATTTAGATGGCAATAAATTTAAAATAACCTTTGCTGCCTCTTTCTCAATAACCACCGTGGGATCAGTTTCGATAGGCTGCAGCATTATTTCATCAAAACCTATATTTTTTATTACTTTTTTTTTAATTCGTATTGTTTTTTCTAAAAGCGTGCCACATTTAAAATACTACGGCCATATTGGAAAAAAACAATTAAAAATGCAAACCTGTAATTTCGCGTTCATGGATATCGATTTAATTTTAAAATAAATTGAAAAAATTGATTAGTTGTTTTTATTTTAAATTTAATGTAAATATAGTTGTCGGTCGCTCGGGAAACATTCATAGTGCGGGACTAAAACAACCAGTTTACTGTCTAAACTCTCTAAACTTTGTAGCTCTGACCTGGGGATCAATTCTGTACCTAGATGTGATGTGATAAATTTCCGGCGAAATTATATTATCATATCATGCTTTTTTTACACATTTCAATATTTCGGTATTCACGAATCACAAACGCTAATCACAAACCTGACAGTTGTTGTTATAAGGCTATTAAATGGATATGTCCATTGTAAAAAATTACGTGGAGGCTTGTCGGTTTGGTTTTCAGTGTCTTGGAGATCCCCTAAGACCAGTATGGCCTCCAATACTTTATTTAACCTCTTGTGTACTGAATTATTAAAATCTGATAATAAAAAATATTTTTTCGTAAAAATAAGCTAAAAATAGGAAGTTAAGTAAATACTAATGTATATTTTGTTTAAATTTTTATTTTGTACAAAAAAAATGGTGGTATCATATTTGTAATAATAGGGCATACCTAATAATGCAATTTATTGTATGATTTCTTCTTACACAGTAGTATAATACAAAAAAAGGAAATAATATAAAATATACAGCTTTTACCTTATTTTTATTCATTTTAGGACGTAAAATAAAGCAAGATTTTTTTTAAGTTTTAGTGTTTTGTTACGGTCGCACTGTTTACTTAGTTTACGCATGTTTCATAAAATTTATAATTAATGGAGTTGGTTGTGCCTTAAAATCCCTTAACATTACAAACATAATATAATGGCCAAAACTAATACATTTTAAATATTTTATATATTTTCTTATTTAATTGGGTTTGTTACAAATTTGATACTCTGGTAGTCAAGATTTAAATCCATTCTTAATAAAAGTCTGACAACTTCTGTCGCAGTGAACATACGTCTGGTCCTCGGTGACGTGGAAGTATCAGAATACCTCTTTCACTGATTTTTGGTGAATTTAGCTGAAGTGATATGATATTATCATATCACCTAAATGAGAATAGCTACCCTGGTCCTCGGTGATGTGGAAGTATCAGAATACCGCTTTCACTGACTTTCGGTGAATTCAGCTGAAGTGATATGATATTATTATATCACCTAAATGACAATCGCTGCCCAGGGTAGCTGATAATATCTCACAAACTCACAAAAGAAACTTGCACTTACAACATTTTGCACTAGTATCGCAGTACCTCTCTCTATACGTGCGGGTATCCACTGGATTTACGACATTTACGGACAATACATCACTTGTGCTCATTTACAGAAGTCGTAAGAGTAAGCGCGACATCCTTCCTAATAAAACTCAGACAAACAGTGCCATTTTTATTATCAATAGAACCAGAGGAAATTGAAAAGGGTCGAACAGTCTTTTATTACTTTAATAAATACTAGAAATACTATTAACAGTGACCGAAAATGGTTTGATGTACAGGATTCGATATACGGTTTTATTTGAGAGTGTAAAAATGCGAAGACTTATTTAAAAAGTCATAGAAAAAAAAAACAGGAAAAAATTAAATTTGTTTATTGATATCTTAAGGCCTATCCAGAAGCTTGCATAAGAACATAAAACATAAGAATGCGATACCGTGATTGTCTTACAAGATACATGGCGTCACATCAAGCCAATCACGGCATCGCATTCCTATCTACTATGTTGTTATGCGAGCCTGTGGTTATGCCATTACTAAAACACAATTGTGTCATGTTTTAATGTATTGTACAATACATTAAAACATGACTGCGCCTTCGCCAATATTAAAAATAAATATCCGAATAAAATTTTATTTTAAATATATTTAAATATGTTTAATATGGCTTGGAATAATAACACCACTTTTCAAAAAGAAAAAAAAATCAAATATTAGAGACTATATTTTTAACTATCATAATATAGGTTTCAACCATAACGACGGGATATTTTCGTTTCGAATATATACCAGAAAATCGAATATATACCAGTTTTCTTCTAGTTCTTTAATATGACAAGCTTGATAATGTAATATTATAACAAAAAATCAACTAAAATGCAAAATTAAGGCAACTTTTAATGTCTTATTAGCTTATTTTTATTCAATATTAATAAAATTTAACGAATTTTGATCTTTTTTATTCCAAAAATTAGAAATGTCAAACCTGAATTTATTGTGTCAAAATAAATTAACATCAAATTAATTATTATTAATTATTTATTCAAATTACTTTTAAAGATTTAAATTGTTAAAAAATTGTTTCAAAAAATAGTTCTGCAAATACACCTCCAGATTACATATAATTGCCTGAATTGGATGGATTCATAGCCAAAATATTTTTTTTTGTTGCTTTAAACTTGTATTGGGGGTTTTCTCGTTTACTTTTGCCTAAAAAAATGTTTTTATATTTTATAAAAAATATTTGATGATGATATTATTAATAGTATATTACGCACCGAGTACGCGATCCTAGTTTTTAGTACACAAGTGCGTTTTTTTACGTGCCGCGGCCGAATAAAAAGGCACTCGATGTGCACTGAAATGGTTTGCGTTGAGGTGCGTATACTATTTTTTCTAAACATAAAAAAACGCAAAAATTATCTTATAATTAGTTTATCAATTTGAAGTTATGTGTTTTACGTTTACTAATTTTTTGACAGCAGATTTGTAAAATCGGCTGATTGCCACTTTCCAACCGTTGTCAACGGGTGGGAAATAAGCACTAACTACTATCTAGGTCGTAGGAAATCTAAATTGTATTATTGTGATTTTAACAGTCTTGGGTATAAAATACCTTGTAAACAGGTCCTTCTATGACTATAAATAAATAAAACCGAAATTACTGTCAAAATTAAAAAAATCAATATGATAGATTTAAAAAGCTGCAAAATTTGAATGGTTTTAACGTTATTCTAATAAAGCAAACTAATGTGAAATATTTACTATAACCATATGGAAAATATTTTTTAAAATTTTTGTTGCCATTTAAATTCGCCATACTTGGTATTTAATTTTTGACATTCAATTTGGTTTAAGCGACTCTAAAAACACCCCGATATCAGTTATTAAATAGAAAATAATAAATTTGGCTATGATTCCATCCTAATCACGAAAACATCTCCGATATTCGCCAATTTTAATTAACTTTCTTAACGGATTCGAATTCGGAAAATAAAAATACGTAAGTAATTAAATTAAAAAGTCCAAAAGAACTGGCGTGAGAAACTATTGTAAACTAGTAGAATATTTAAATAACATTTTTAAAATTTTGTTTAAAATTAAAAATTTTCTATTCCGTTAACTAGTGTTATTCGTAAACTAGTGATCTGTCTAAGTTGGGACATCCGGTATGTGTGTATAAAGTGACAAGCGCCTAATTGCAGCTCTCTGTGCAGGAGTTTGTTGGTTTTTTCTTGTTTGGTCTTTTTTTTTAATGCCTTGGTTTACGTTAACGTTGGTTTGGCGTCTATTTGGTTGTTTTTTTTTGTAAAAAAATGTTTTTTATTTAAAATAACATATTGAAAAACGGCCAGCGCATGCGCATTTTATCAAAGCGTGGCATAAAGAGCTGCACATAGGCGCTCCTTATAAAGTGTATCGCCTTGTAAATTCCGAAACATCGTATCTGAAAAATGACCACTTGACCGGTATTACAAATTATCCTTTTTTTAACAATTAATAAGGTTAGAACTTTATTAATTACATATAAACAAGAATAAGTTCTTATTCATATAAATTATTCAATTATTAAATTACTAACCTACTAATTCCATAAAAAAGGATAGTTTCTAGTCTCTGGCAAGTTCCCATTTTTCAGATACGATGTTTCGGAATTTACAAGTCCGTAATGGTAATGTTTTGCATAGACCGGAACAGTAAAAATTACATAGTCCATAATGGTAATGTTTTGCATAGACCGGAACAGTAAAAATTACATAGTCCATAATGGTAATATTTTGCATAGACCGGAACGGTAAAAATTACATAGTCCAGAATGGTAATATTTTGCATAGACCGGAACGCTAAAAATTACATAGTCCAGAATGGTAATATTTTGCATAGACTTTTTATTATAAAAACAAACGTAAAAAAACGATCAGCTTGAACGATTTTTTTTATATATGCCTACAATAGTAATGCTGTGTTTTTTTTTTTAAATTAACATACAGTCATATTAAAAGTGCTTTTAAAACAACTTAATCACTACGATATTTCAAGAACGCTTTGACATAGAGACTACTTAGTAAATGTTTGTTCCAAATTACAAGTCTCTGTGTCAAAGCTTTTTTGAAATATCATAGCGTAAAGTTCATTTGGTTTAATAAACCAAACGATTTTCAACCTTAATACGAGTATAAACTGCTTACATCTTTCTTTAAGGATCTATTTGTTGATAAAGATCGTAATTTATAATGAATATAAATTTTAGGCCACAAATAAAGCATTTAAATATCGTACATAAATAATATTTACCTTTTTTTACACTTTTAATACTTTAACCTAGCAGCATGCGTCGCAATAACAATATTAAACGGTCCGTCTAATGATGCGACGCCTAGTTGGTTATTGTCCAAAGCGCACGCGCGTCTTAAAATAACATAGCCCGACATTGTAAAATCATGTAAAAATATGTAAATCAATGTAAATATATTTTTTTACATTATTTTACATTCTTTTACATTCTTTTGCATTATTTTACATTATTTTACATTATTTTACATTCTTTTACATTCTTTTACATTATTTTACATTCTTTTACATTATTTTACATTATTTTACATAAATTCATGAATTATGCATAGTCCAGAATAGTAATTTTACTATTCCGTACTATGTAAATTCATGTATTTTTACATTATTTTACATGCAGTTTTTTCAGTGTATGTTATACATATCTAAATTTTAGATTCTAAACTGTAAACTAATTATATCGGGCTACTCCTTTAGGTTGATATATTAAATAATTAATTCCATCTCGATCAATTTCAATATATTCCCACTGGAAACCACTAAATAGTTATTCCTTGTTCTAAATGTAGTTACCAGTCATGATGATGAATCTTTAGACAGATTTCACTGACCAATTTTAACTTAATTAGAATATGATTTTAGACAGTCCAGTTATTCCATTAAACTTAATGTAGGTATATCAAGGATTACTTTAAGGATCCTTTGATATGTCTTGGTTTTGATATTCGAATATTAAAATCAAGACATTAGTGTATGGGGATAGTAACCCGAAAAACCCAGATTGGGAGTCTATAGTTCGTCCAATTATGCAAGATAGTAGTTTAAAATTCCCGAGATTTTTAAGCTACATCATTGGTTGAAAACTCGTACCTTTTAACATATAAAATATTGTCACATTTTTTGTCTATGACAATGATTGACGGTCGTTAAAGCTAATAAAAGAAGAGAAAGTTACATAAAAAAATGGTTATACTTAATGTATTGATGTAATGTATTGTACTTTTTTGGTTTATTCTTTATACACTCACACTAAATTAGCATATTCTACATATTGTACAAACGTAAACTATATTGAACACAAGGAAAACGTCAAATTTTTAGTAATAAAATAAATGAAAATAATAAAAAACCAACTTGACTAAGTAATCAGTGTATTAATTTAAAAACTTCGCCTAGCGCTTTCGTTATTTAAAACATCATCAGGGCAAGGCCCTAAAAATAAGTTTTTATAAGAAAATTTAACATTTTTCGAAATTATAAAATTTGAAAAGGTTTATGAAAACTTACTCGTCAGGGCTTCCTACATCAATACAACAGTTGAACATATATGTAAACCTTTTATTATTTCAACACAGTGTACTCTCAAAAACCCAAATTCAAATTTTTAGGTTATAATTACAACTTAACTCTTTTAAGCGAATAGATCAAAAAATAAGAATAAAAATGCGAGCTATATAATTGTGTGCATTTGGGGACATTTCAAGGCTGTTTCTAGACAATATCGTCCAGTAGTTTTAGGCATTTTGCACAGAACTTTTTAATTTCTGCAAACTAACTATACCAATACCGTCACTTTGGTATAGTTAGTTTGCAGAAATATGAAAGTTTGCTTCTAAAACTACTGGACTAATACTTATATTATTATCGCTTGCATTAAGTTCATTAGTTTCGAGCTATTTTGGTTTTCTGGAAATAGGTTACCTCAAAGTAGGTAATTTGTTGTTATGGACGAGCAAAGTAAAAAAGGAGTGTATCGGATTTTGTGCTAAAAACACAAATTATTAAGATTTTAAACATAAAATTTCAGCTCTTAAAATGTCCCGGAATATAATTTTTAATTGGTTTAATTGCAAATATAGAGAAATAAGTATATGCCAACATCACAAGTAAGAGAGTGAGAAAGAATAACCCTCATTCCAATGCATTGGTCAATTTAAATATTGCGCTAATAATTTTGTGTGTTGAGTGAGCGCAGTTCCCAAATTTGTGATAATATAATGGGTTTTGACGAATTTTGATTTATTCAATTGTTTAACATTAATTAATAAAACCCAGAAATTAGTTTTCCCTTAATTTTTTTATTTATAATAATTTGTACAAGTTAAGTTAAATTTAGACTTTTTTTGTTGTTTTGCAAAGGTATTAACAATATATTTTATCTTTTAGGTGCATTAGCCTAGGCCTAGGTGTAGCAGCTAAAATGTTTATGGTGTAACTATCTTTTTGAAATAAGGTAAGAAGTTAAGAATTTTTAATTTATGTTGTCAAATTTTTAAGATTAGTAGAGGTAGGTAATAAAATGTTTACGTACTTAAGAAAAAACAATTGCATTATCCATTGCTAAAAAATAAAACTACATATGTTTTTTTGTATCATTATAAAAATTACAAGTATATTTTAATTTACAAAATAGTTGTATATTTTTGTGCTTATATACTTTCTAGAAAAAACTTTTACCAGAAAAAAAAAAGATACTTCGTTAATATAAATAGTAGTTTATGATAGATTCTAAGAGGGACAAAAAATACAGTTTTTGGGATAGGAATTGTCACCCGAGCTCGGAGTGCGAGGTTGGCAACCTTAATTGCCCTAAAAATACTTTTCGACCGTATATCATACACTATTTTATTCTATTGTAAAATTTTAATAGATTTCGTGTTTTGAAGTAAGAGTTCAACGGCGATCAGTTTCAATATCAATCAAGCCAATCAACGTAGACTGTTTTACTTTTCGCACTAGTGCGAAAAATCAAACCTTTCGTACATATTTATTATACAAAAAGTGACGCTTTTAGATACAATGGAATAAAAAAATAAAATTGTGTTAGTAAAATTTATATTTGATGAAATAAATTGCGACCTAATTTATTGCTAATAAAATGTTAATAAATTATATTTTTTTCAAATTTATAAAAATATATCTTTCATAAGAGATATTGTGAAACTATGTCTTGGTGGTTCGTGAAGGAGCGTAACAGCGGCTTCACATTAAGGCGCGCCCCTGCCTTTACCATCGCTTACTTGGGATTTATACAATCTTACAACATGCGGTCAGTCTTGTTTGTTTTAACAATTGTAGCCGGTATTGCCTTCTTTGTTTTTCAGGAATTTTTATCGTTTTTTGACCGTCAGATTTCTTCTGGGAGTTCCAATCCAAACATAATTATGACGCTTAAACAAAGACCATATTTATTTAGTTTTGTTTTATTTGTATTGTACCGTAATTAATACGTTCACTGCCAACGGCTAGTTTTGACAGCGGAGCAATGGGTATGGGCAAGGGAAAAATAGAAAGAATTGATTAATGTTGTTAGGGGCGCCAGTTACTTTAGCTTTTACTCCTTTAGGTAAGTAACAACCTAGTGTAAATACTTAAGCTTTTCAGTTTGAGAAAATATAACCCTTAAATAAAATAAGATAATTCATTTGAGAAATTTATTATAAATAAACTTAATGAAAGCACATCAAGTAATGTATTAATATATATAAAAAATATGTGTAATTATATTAAGATATAATTAAAGAAATCTTAATAAAAATTACTAAATTCAGAAATCATTCGACTTAAATGTATAAAGAAAACATGAAGTTCAGCAAGCACCAAGAAATGTATGTAAACAGCAATCATTTCTTGCAGTGTATAAAAGTCATGCTTAAATTAGAAATCATTTAATCAAAAGTATGATATTTAATAATTAATAAATGAGATTAAATGTTTTAAAAAAATAAGTACCTAAAAATGAACAAAAGCCAGAAGGGCATATAGTATTAAACAATACTATATCAGATCTGATAAAGTTTACAGTTATAAGAATATTGAAATAAAAGAATTTAAAAATATGAAATATTGCTTTCAAAAGTTTTCAGAATGAGTACTTAGCTGGTTTCTGCAAAATCCATGAGGTATGAATTCCATCGTCTCCATCTGTGCAAGTCTCCCCTATGCTGATGAATTCATTTCTCAAATGAAAGAAAAAAAAAATATAGGCTGTCCCATCTACTTTGGAAAAATCATCTTCCAGGATAAAATGTATTATCGAAATTGTTGTCCGGGATAAAATATACTTTTGAAAATTATGTCCAATATAAAATTGTCTGCTAGACGGTCATATAGAATTTATCTATGCCGAAAAATACAGAACCATGTTCCAACAGAACATCACTCCATGCGGAGAACTTGTATATCAAATATACCAAAATAAACTTCAACTTAAATTAATGTAATTCCATATTAATGGTATAGAAATGGTGAGTAATTAATGGTCTAATAATGTAGTAATAATTAATGGTGCTAAAACAATAATTATATCTCAGAAATATTCTAAGAAACAGAAAAACTTAACTTACGTGTCATACTAAGTCTTCGATGTCCATCGAAACGTTATAAATGCGTAATTGTAGAAAATAACAGTTACAATATCTTCCGCATTGTTTAAATATTCATTTTCACTAACTTTAAATAAAAATACATGAAGGATTACTTCGATGATTACAGAAAATAAACACTCGTCAAAATGACACCACCATTGTACAGAGTTGCTTCAAGAAGAGCGAAAATCGACCTTATTCACTAGTATGAACCCTTCAGGTAAATAAAATCCTATTTCTGAACTATTAGCGACATCTATGTAAGTCATTATCAACTACAGTTTTACCGTATAGGATTCCTAATAAAGGTAACGAAAACGACACCAAAAATAATAACCAAAAAGAATATTTCCTAATAAATGCGTATTAGTGATATCTAACCTCAAAATATTACTCTAAGAAACAAATATAAACAATACTTATTGTTTATCAGCAAAACTAATAAAAATACGAACAGAATACTAAGTGTCCTGTGAACTAAGTATAAACAAAATACTGAATCTAAGTGAGCAGTTCCAGCAAACTATTTTCAACAAATTCTGGATTATCCCGAAGGAATAAGCATACACAACTTTCTAGGAGAGACAAGCTACAGATGAAAGCCAGTGAAATCCAACCCTCAATAGACTCTGAAACATATAAAAACCAGGTAAGTCCATAGACAAATGCATTATAGAGAAATAAGTCATATGATTCTTTATTATTAAAAATCATATTCTAATTATGTTTTCTTTATGTTATTTTCAGGTAGAACTATGGAATAGAGACTTATATGGTTAGAATTCAGTTCCTGCTACTAAATAGTCCCAGATACAAAATAGTTCTGTATGTACGTAACTATTTATATACAAAATAAACAAAAATTATAACGTAAGTAAACGAATAGTTTAATTAACCCTTGCTATATTACAAAGTGACGATTTATATCGTTACAGTATACATGGCGCACTATGTGTTATAGGGGCCGTGTAAGTGCCCAAAAGTCCTATTTTTATTTTAAGATTTGAGACATGTTATGTATCAGATAATCATTATTGGACCTTTCCTCATAATGAATGAAGTCAAGAAATTAACATAATTTAATAATTTGTACTTATTAGCCAAAATTCCTCTAAAATCTACATTTCGTTAGATAAATGAATAAAATTTGGGCAAACATATTTTAAAATATGCCTTTTTACGTACATATAAATATCTTGTCCAAAAAAATATCACAAGTATCCGTATGGCAGGAGAAATTGTAGTATATTATTTATCACGGCATTCAACCTTTAAATTTGCATAAAGTTTCGTGCTTAGTAATGCTTAGTAAAGCTATGTGTACCAAAATAAAGCCAAACCTCTATAGAATGTGTGGTATTATGGATTCTTTGGCTTGAGCTGGCTGTATATCGAAAACAATGCGGAAAATCAAAGTAACCTCTAAAATTTTTTAAAGTAGCCATTTTTTGAACGATTTAAATTTTTTGCTACGAGCAGTATTAACCGTTTGGAGAAAAATACAATTAAAGGCAAAATTACACAAAAAATTAAACACTTAAACGTTAAAAACCTAAATTTTAATAATAAATTTACCATGACCCTTTAAAAATGGTGTATTTTGAGAGACCGTAACTCTCGGGATTTTTGGAAATACCTACATGTATAAAATAATTTTTTGTTTGTTTTTAATTTACACTAACCCTACAAATTTGGTTATTTTTTTGTTTTCAAATCCTTCAATTTTACCGTATTGTATTTTTCTGAAAAATAGTTAATCTTATGTCATTACAAGAGTACTGTTTTATGTATTTTTCATTGTATTTACCTTAGGAATACTATTCTAATAAAAAATTCATAAAAAAGTTAACCCATCGTAAATTTTGGGGCAAAAAAGTCATAAGCCCCCCCCCCTATTTCGGACGCCGCTGTTGAAAATAACCACATGCAAATACCATCGACTGATAGGCCTTATTAAGGATACATCACATGCAAATCACATTATTCAATAAAAATTGAATTTTTGGAACCCCTTTTGAAAGGGATAGATCTCTTACGACTCGGTTTTGGTCATATGTTTATAAAAATCACTCCTTAAAAGGATTGTAGCTCTTTCAAAATTATCTTGTTCATTTGGCGGTTAAAATGTTTTTACATAAAGTTGCTAATAATATTTGTTGTTTTGATTATTCTTTTTAGGATAAGTACGAATATGTATTAATAAAAGCAATTATATAGATCACTCATTTTACATTCAAAAAATGTCTGATAGCTCCTTTATGCACTTAAAAATTAAAGAAAAAAAAAACAAATTTGTGTTTTTATTTAAAAATAAAATATTTTTTATCAATTACAAGGATAAAATAATTTTGGACACTTTTTTGGTCCGTTTGCGACATAGCGCGGTGTTTGCAGTCTTATGGCATATATTAAAGGGGATGATTCTACGTCACAAAACATAAAAAACTAACAGTGGAACATATATCCGGAGATAAGCTCTAAGGGAGATACGGCCCTTCGAAGACGGACATGTTAAATGGGAAACAAAAAAGCACCAATAAAATTTTATTTCATATAGTGCGAAATTATATTATGTATGTGTGGAAAAGCAAAGCTATCATGATTTTTTTTTTAATATTTACTATTTTCTAGACGTTTTTCCATTACATTTTTTAATATCTGGATATACAGGGTGTCCCATTAACTTTCCTACAGTCATTATCTTGAAAACTGTAAAAAAAAAGATATATCAAAAATCTAAAAAGTAGGTTAATTAGATATGTTTAGTATGTTTAGTAAGCTTTCTGTTTATGTTCTCGGCAAGGTTCTGAAAAATTAGAAAAAATCTTATATTTGAAAAATAAGGCTAATTTTATTGTGTTATTGGCCAAATTCTAACATTAACTACATCCATATGACATAAAATAATATAACGATGTTATCGTGCTTGCATATCATGCACGTGGCGCACTGGACCCAACTAGAGAGTATACTTTTTCATACGCATGGCAGTCAACAATTTTTTTTGAGGTTGTAGGAAAAATCGTGTACATAACTTGTCGGAAAGTATATTTTTTAATTCGCGATCTTTTCGCATTCGCCCCTAGGTGGATCGGACTAATCATTCGCTCGTGCGAAATAAGTGACTTTTCGATTATGTTATGCAATAACATGGTAACCAACATTGTGAAATTAAACTTATACCTCATTTCTTTTTAAAACATTTTGACTAAAACATTTAAAAAAAAGCATTTTTCTTACTTGTTTATGTACAAAATGTGTAATCTTCAATTAAGTTCATTTAAAAGATATTATATAAAATGTTCGGCAACCTACTGTCATTTTCCATTTGTGGGTTAAAATTTTGTTGCAAAACACAGTTTAAGTAAATGTATTTTCACGCTTATGTTAGACTAATAAATTTATAAATAAAATATAGAGCTTGTTTCGTTTTTTTAATTTTTTTGTTGTAATTAAAAAAAGCTTGTTTGAATAATTTCGTGCACCCAGGAGAGACATTTGACAAAACAGCTGCTAAATAAAACTATATATTTGGCTTTCAGTAAATTTGCGTCACCCTCCTATCTCTTAAAGTTACTTTAACAATACAGATTTATCATAATAAAGTATTCATACCAAACTAATTTAACTAAATTAAATTTGAATTTTATTATCAAAGTTACGAAGTGTAGATTATGCACTGGAAGAACTGCAGGGAAAGACTAGTCAGAATAGAATTGAAGATCCGCAAATCCAAAATGGTTGATTTCTAGATTTTTTAGGCTCATTTGAAACAATATTGTTTATTTTTAAAATGAAAAATAATGTGTTGCCGTCCTATTTATGTAATCAAATAAATCTTAGTCATAATAGTCATGGATACCAAACTACAGACAATAAAATATTAATAGAAAGTTATTTGAAGTGGTTGTAATTATAGGTTATAGGACCAAAATAAATGCTTTTTTAACGTAAAATCGCCAACGTTTCGAGCACCTAAACGGTCGCTCTTCTTCAGGGCTACAACAAGGTTTATTAATTAGAACATACAGTAATACATAAAAAATGAATAAAATAAAATATGGAGGTTATGTTACCTTAATTACTTCATTCAGGATATTGTCAACATAAATATAATATTAGGCATAGTATTCGCCTTACGTAAAACATAAACCATATAAAATAACAATACAATGTAAAAAACTATTAACAATGACTTCTGACAAACGAAATTTCGACATAAATTAAAATAAAACATGCAAACTATTGATTTGAACTATTTTTGTGGGGAATATGTAACTTAGTAACCGCTACTCCACAAAAAGTCGACTAATTGGTGTTGAAAATAAGTAGGCATATTGTCCCACAAAAATAGTTCAAATCAATAGTTTGCATGTTTTATTTTAATTTATGTCGAAATTTCGTTTGTCAGAAGTCATTGTTAATAGTTTTTTACATTGTATTGTTATTTTATATGGTTTATGTTTTACGTAAGGCGTATACTATGCCTAATATTATTTTTATGTTGACAATATCCCGAATGAAGTAATTAAGGTAACATAACCTCCAAATTTTATTTTATTCATTTTTTTTGTATTACTGTATGTTCTAATTAATAAACCTTGTTGTAGCCCTGAAGAAGAGCGACCGTTTAGGTGCTCGAAACGTTATCGATTTTACAAAAAAACATTTATTTTGGTCCTATAACCTATAATTACAACCACTTCAAATAATTTGATTAAGGACATATAAAAAATGGAAAGTTATTAATAGAAAGGTTTAACAAAAGTAGAACAAAAAATTCTCTTTACTTTAAAGGTTTTCAAATTTATAATGATTTACTAACTAATTTAAAAAATTGTAGTAAATACTAAAAAATTACTATTTAACTATGTTCTTGATAACTATTAATATTTGTATCCTTTGTAAAAGTATGTAAGAAAAAAATAGCTTTAGCTAAATAAAGATTAATATTATTATAAAAAATCAAACTTTTAGTCATCATTCACTTTATTAATAATTTAGGTTAGTTACCGGTTTCGATTATCATCGTCAGACTAGCCAAAAATATATAAAAATACTATATCCATAAAAGGTCAAAAAAGGTCAAAAACAACCAACATTTATAAATGTAAAACACAGTAACGTAACGTCCACTTCAATTTACAAGACAATATAAACATAATATTAACAATGAAATCACAAAACACGTGTTTAAACATACAGTATATAAATAATAAATGTCAAAAAAAAAATTTATATACTGTATGTTTAAACACGTGTTTTGTGATTTTATTGTTAATATTATGTTTATATTGTCTTGTAAATTGAAGTGGACGTTACGTTACTGTGTTTTACATTTATAAATGTTGGTTGTTTTTGACCTTTTTTGACCTTTTATGGATATAGTATTTTTATATATTTTTGGCTAGTCTGACGATGATAATCGAAACCGGTAACTAACCTAAATTATTAATAAAGTGAATGATGACTAAAAGTTTGATTTTTTAAAATAATATCTCTTCACTATAAGTATACGTACGTTAAATTATGGATCTCAATATTTTTGATTTTCACAATTGGGTTTAATATTATTATTATTATTATTATTATTATTATTATTAATTTGAAATAAAACCCGACAGGTTCACCTCGTCCTCCGATGACCGAGGCGACGTGCGGGGAAATTGCGGCAACTGCTCTCCACGTCCGTGGAGTAAGCCTCTACCGTGACCGGTTATCGTGTGCTCTGAGTAAATTAAGAGACCCAAGGATTACTGCTTTCTGCATGCGACCAGCCAGAATTTCGGCTGAGTCGCGACATGCCGGTATGGTTTTGAGGTTAGAGAGAAAGCTGTCATTTATACCACCAAGGGATCCAACAATAAGCACCACCAGTTTTATAGAGTGGTCTGGATACAGTCTGCGGAGTTGAAAAAGAAGATCCTGATATTTTGTCCGCTTGTCCTCCTCCTTCAAAACAATGTTTCTTTCGGCTGGGGCCGAGAACTCAATAACAAACATTGTTTTGGCATTGTGGTCGAGGAGGACGATATCTGGCTTATTGGCTTGTATTTGCCTTAGGGTGGAGAATGAATAGTTCCAATATATGCGGCATCTATCATTCTCCACCACGGACTCAATATCAGCTGGAGCATAGGGCAACACTGGTGTTTCGTCTAACCCATACGAGTGCCTGAGAAAGTAATAAAGCACTCGTAAGGCCGCGTTATGTCTGCGAATATATGCCGAGACCGCATATGTGGAACATGCAGAAAGTAAATGCATGATGGTCTCTGGCATTTTTCGACAGGCCCTGCAGTTGGTATCAGGAACCTGCATTCCCATAACGCGACTCCGGTAGACTAATGTGTTAAAAACACCATCTTGGCAAGCAAGTATGAATCCCTCGGTCTCCGACTTTAACCCACCTGACCTAAGAAAGGAATATGTCAGTCTTTTGGATAAGCCAAGGTTTTCTATGGTCTTAAAGAAGATTCCATGCATTGGCTTATCCATGTGTGACTGCAGAAGCATCGAATACTCTGCAGTTTTAATGTGGGTTTTTAATTGAACGGGACCCAACTCAGTTACAGAGTTTGGGTTTTCCCGTTCAAAGTCGAATATGAGACCGAGTTCTTCAGCTGCTCTCGATGCTGCCCTGAAGATAAAGGCTCCAACTCCGGCTACCTCGTGGTCATAAACTAACCGTAGCAGGGGGTCTTCGCTCCTTATGATCTTACAGGCTGTATCCAAGGCCACTCTATTGTGAAGATACTCCAAACCTAAGAGTCCACGACCACCCCGATTTCGTGGGAAATATAGTCGTGGAACGGACGATCTCGGATGCAAGCTTCTAAAAAGATTCATAAGCTTCCGAGTAGAACGGTCAAGTTGGCGCAACTCATCTACTGTCCACTTGATGGTTCCAAATGAGTAGAGTAGAATTGGAACAGCAAGCATATTTGTGGCAGACACTTTATTGGGTCCAGACAGTTCTGATGACCAGATCTGTCGGAGGCAGTGTCTGTACTTGCTGCGGAGAGCGTCTTTAACAGATCTTACTTCCTGGGTATGACTTTGTTCCATACCCAGATAGGTGTACCTCTCTCCGGCATCTAGATGATGAAGGATGCTTCCGTCTACGAGTTGCGCATCTTCGCCGATTTCTACTGATCGTCCTCTCTTGAGATGTACCAGTGCACATTTATCCATGCCAAATTCCATTCCGATAGCGCGTGTATACTCCTGTACCACCCGTAGGAGCTGATTCAGATCTCTTTCTCCTGAGGCATAGAGTTTAAGGTCATCTATATAAAAAAGATGTGAGACCTTATGCCTCCTATTTCCGGGTGGACCGCAACTGTAGCTGCGAGTATTTCTTAGAGCAACGGACAGAGGAAGTAGTGAGATGCAAAAAAGGAGAGCACTAAGGGAATCTCCCTGAAACACGCCTCTTCTAATTGTTACCAACCCTGTTCGAACTTTGCCATTACCACTGGATATGGTAAAGCTAGTTCTCCAAAGTGGCAACAATTCTTCCATGCATCTCACTACGGGCTCTGGCACCGCAAGGCATCTTAGCAAGTAAATAATCAGCTCGTGCGGTGTTGTATCAAATGCCTTGCGGTAATCGATCCAGGCCATTGAGAGATTTCGCTTATACTGTATGGAGTCCTGCGTGATGCATCTATCTATCAGCAGGTTCTCCTTACAGCCAGCGACACCTCTCTTTGACCCCCGTTGCTCATATATAGATTGAAATACTCGGTCAGCAGCCTGGAGTACTCGCATGTATATGATGCGTGTAAACACCTTATAGCACGCGTTCAAACACGTTATCGGCCTGTAATTTTTGGGCATGGACAAATGGACATTATTATTATTATTATTATTATTATTATTATTATTATTATTATTATTATTATTATTGTTATTATTATTATTATTATTTATTAAACGTATTAAGGGAACGTTCAAGTATTACGTAACGCAAATTTTGATCGTTTTGGACCCCTACCCCCCTCTAACGCTATTTTCCAATACCATTAACATGGACGTAACACTCTAAAATGACCCCCTAGGAGTGTTACGTAATACTTGAACGTTCCCTAATAAGAAATTTGCTGGTATGCATACCAGGAAATCGCTTATTAATAAAAAAAAAAGTCCAAACGTATGGTTGTAGAAAAAAAAGTCTCTAAAACGTAAAAAATAAAAAATACTTAAGTCGGTGCCAATTTCACTATTCCCTAAATTAATTACTAACAGTTATTTTTTATTATTTTATTATTGTTTGCTGTGAAATTGGCACCGACTTAAGTATTTTTTATTTTTTACGTTTTAGAGACATATAAGTCGGTTCATTGTTTTTTTCGAAAATACTTTATTTTTTACTTTTCAGAGACACAGAACTTGTAGATTTGTTACGTCATCTAAGCTAAATTATAGCTGTCCTTCCATCTCGGCAAGATGCTGACGTCACAACGCACTGTTAGTGCATTGTGACGTCATCATCTTAAAGATAAATTTATAAAAAATAAAAGTAATATTTTTATTTCAGCGCCCAAGAGTCCAACCAACCTTATTTTATTTTTTATACTAAATAAAATCTTGTTAAACTTTAAGCATTAAGTAATAATTAAATAACGCCTTATGGTAAAATCACAAAATTTATCATTTTCTCTTGGTATTTTAATATAACAAGTCCAGAGAATCAAGTTTAGCGGCATTTAAAAGATTTTCAGTGTGCCGTAATATTGGAGTGATCTCTTTCAAGTTATCCGGATCCGAGTTATCCGATATTTCTCTGAAAATTTGCTTGGTAGTAGAACCAAATTAAGCCGGGTTTAATTGATATTGCGTTAAAATGATTAGATTTATCTTAATTATCCGGCTTAACCGTTCTTATCCGAGCGTAAAATTGAAACCGGACCACCTCAGGAATGCCCTTTTTAAGTTGCAAAAAGTTTCATCAAATTCCGTTCATTCGTTCCAAAGTTATGCGGGCACAAACATAAAAAAAACAAAGTCACACTTCGAATTGATAACCTCCTCCTTTTTGGAAGTCGGTTAATAATTTTTACTGCTACAGTAGTGACCTATCTGTGGAGTTGGGTGTTGCGCCACATTAAATCTGATTTCCTGGAAAATCTATGAGAACTAACCTGAAATAATTAGGTAGGTACTTCTTAAAAAAAATATTTGCATTGCCATTTCCGTTGATTAGAGACACTAAGATGTCAAAACCACTTGTTTTAAATGCCTCAGCATTTTTTAAGTCATCTATAAAGGTGGTATTTACCGCGCATAAAACAATATTAACGGTAACAACGGCTGTAATGATTTGAGCGGAAAAAGACGATTACTATCTATAAATAATATTTGAATACATTTTTTGTGCTATAGTTATGTCATAACAAATTGATATGATCATTAATGCAATATTGCATAACCTCAGATATAACTGCTAATAATCACATTATACATATCTCGCTAATTAACCAGTTTGACATATGGGACATCAGCCGACCATAATTGCAAATTAATTAATTAACAGATACGTAATTTGTAATGATTAATTTGCCGAACATCATGTTTTGAACATGACAATCACAATATATTGTAAAAATTTGTAGCGATATAAAATTATTTTTTAATGACACAAAAAACGAAAGATGTTTCTGGGGTTGCCAACCACCCTGGTTTAAGGATGATGGTTTAAGGGCGTTCTGGATATTGGACTATTTTAGTTAATTAATTATAATTTTATTTTAATTTAGTTTAGTTTTTTTAACTGTATGGACCATCATATTTTTAGTTAACCCTAATGCGGTATGGGTGTTTCCAGAAAACTGCAGATTTAAAAAATGTAAGGTATTTAGATGTCACCCTAACAGTATGAAAACTGTCACTTCCGGTAAAAATGAAAGTAATTAGCTAAATGTTTTTTGATATGTCAGAAGCTATGTTTCCTTAAGTTTATTTTATGTATCTAAGGAGGCTGTCGAATATTTGGCTAAATCGCGTTCAACGATAAGATTTTATATATTTATAGATACCTACATAAAAAAAATATAATTTCTTAAAATTTTTTATGGCCCGGAACACACTTTAATTAATTATTGTAATTACGAATTTTGAAATATGTCAATGCAGGATTTGGCAACTTTCTAACTAACGATAGTTCAATTTTCAGGTGTCATGTCAAAGCAAAAATAACTTTGCATATTGACTTCTACTGTGGGGTCAAGGGCAAAGTGTTTAGTGTTGTGTTAACCGCCCTTGACTGTAACTTTAAAATATTTTGTTGTTTTTATTAATATTTACGGATTTTACATGGAGTAAAATACGCAATATGTATGGTCTTATCAGACTAGTTTTTCAATAAGATTACCAAGTTACTCTTGAGGTATTTATACTAATAATATTGTAAATCAATCCAGCAGCTACAATGGTAACCCAAAGTATGTAGTCCCATGGGACAGTGTGTCCCCAGACTAGTAATTTAATATGGCTTTTAACGTGTTAAATAACTCTATCTCTATGAGAAAGTTACGTAGACACTTATAAATTTCAGCTTTAAATAAATACATTTAATCATATTGTACAGTATTTTTATTATACATTCTAAATGTTACGTTCATGTTTAGATAAACAAAAAAATGTGACTTTTTTTCAAGCCACATTTAGCGCATCATGATGAATGGTGCGTTGTTGTCACGCACCTTTTTAAACAAAACATATTCTTCTCATTTAGCCCAAAACTCACCTTTAATGCATTTTTCAAAGTTTAGAATTCAGAATGTAGAAAATGTTGGTACAAACAAAACATTTTGTTAACGTGTTCGTTAGCAATACGACTAATGGCCACTTAACAATGTCGCTTCTATTCATTTGATAATCTGATTGTTAATTAAAAAGTGGAAATCGACCGTTAATGTTGATTGTTAATACCGTGGATAGGCGTTATTATGTTATAAAGTAGACTATTGAGAGTACAGGCTTTATATAGGACGTTAAAAAAAGTTACTTTCATAATTCTACTTCCTATGATATGAAAATTCTTGGTTATAGATACAAACGAAGTTTCCAAGGCGATATGAGGAGGTGAAAATCAAAACGCAGTTTTTCCTTTGTGAGCTAACAGCTTGTTAATTACTTGACAATCAAATTGTATTGTTTACTAAGTGACAAGCTGCTATGCCACAAAGGAAAAATTTGCGTTTTGATTTAGCCTCCTCATATGTAGTTAATATTAAGAAAAATAGAGTGGTTATTAGTTACGGTATTTTACAATAACAATACTTGCATAATTAAGATAAAAAAAAATAAATAAAAAAAACTTCAAATACTATTAAAGATATTATATTTTTTTAGGTATTTTTGGGCGCTCAAAATGAATTTGATAATGAAAAAGTTCTCTGACCCACAAACTCCCTTCTTTCAGTGGTTGTAATCAAATTTAGTGAAATTTTAGATTTTATTTCTCGATATTCTAATTAAAAATATCCGCGGGCACAACTCCCAAAAATCAATAGTTTAAGTGCTAGAGCACTTTGAAAATCTCGAGAATCGGGGTGCACTTTGTGATCAAAAGTGTGTTGGGATAAAACTCCCAAAATGCGAGCGAGCTTTTTCATTTTTGAATTAGTTAGCGCCCAAAAATATGTAAAAAGAATATAGGCTGGTTAAGAGTAAATGACATTTTCTATTTTTTGTGTGCGGGGACTGCATATTTGGCATTGTAGTATAGGTCCTTCTAAAAAAACGAATACCGTTTTATTAAAAAATGTCATACCAAAATTTCAGCAAAATCCGCGGATTTTGCTGAAATTTTGGTATAGTACTTTTTAATAAAACGGTATTCGTTTTTCCACGCGTGGAAAGACATTTTTCTCAGTAAATGTGCCAGATAATAAAGCTTCTCATTTTAAGGCGCTTCTTATAGTAATTGATTAATATCAATAATTTTTTCAAGAATTTTTTTAATGATACGTGCAAAAAATATTAAAATTAAACCTTGTTTTTTTTTATAAAATTTTGTATTTTGTCCACCTTACGACTCGTAGTTTATTATTGTTATCATTATCAACATAATCAACTTTTTGAAGAGCTCTGTAAATTAAGCTTTCAGTTATTTCTGCCTTTGTGAGGCCGTTATCGTACCCATTACAATAGCCGTGAGAGGTAAATATCGGTGTAATGGGCACGTGGCCTGCTGACGACCATCAGGGGACGTACTAATGCTCAGCAAGTGCCGCCAAAAACCGCCCTTACCTGGGCGCACGCGGCGCCCGCGTTATTGGGTGTTTTATCGCCAATCTCAATTCTCTTTTCGCCACATGTTTTGCAGATAGGGTTAAGAAGCTGTGTAGCTGGTGAAAATACTAAATCGGCCAAGTTGGGAATAGTATTGGAGATATGAAATCCGGTAAGAAACTGGATATCAGATATCCGGATTATTTCTCGTTCAGATATCAAGTAAGTGCCGTTATTTTACCAAAAATTATAAAATCAATTTGAAATAAAATACAACTTTACGAGATGTTGAGAGAATTTCTATTTAAGCCTTTGTTGCCTGACTAATCAAAAATATGATTATTTCATAATTTTTTTTGCTCCAAGTGATTAGTATGTAAATTTGCATACATTAATTTTTTGAGATTTTTTTGGAAAAGCTTTCCAAAAAATTTTGAGGTGAGTACGTTGAAGAAAGTAGGCAAATTAAAGCAGTCGGTCCATCCCCTTCAAAAAAACAAGTAATTTTGTAGGATTATGAACGTCCCCACAGGTGAATAATAATGCCTTACTTACCAAAAACTTCACACAAGTAAATAAAAAAAAAATACAAAAAAAAAACAAACCAACTCACTATAAAAACGCCAAATCATGATATTGTGTCGTATAGTGTTGCCCTCTTGCTGTGAATAGGTTATATCAACTTTTCAAAGAGGATTTGAGAGTACCGTAAAAATATTTTTTGATTTCTTTTTTCTTAAAAATATTCCCCAGAATAATTTTACTCTAGAAGTCAAGAAACCTTCAGACGAAAGAAGAGATAAACTAATATCGAGAGAGAGAGAGAGAGAGAGAGAGAGATATCGGTTCATCATGAATGATGACTTGTCTCTATTCAACTTACAAAAATAATATATTATCGTCTCACTTCAAACAATAACGTTTATGTGTTACTTCACTCTACTACTTCATTACAATAGTATATTATTCAATGAGTGTATAATATTTGCTATTAATCTGTGATTGATAGCTATTATACACGAGTAGAATACTATACTTTATCCACGGCTGTTTTGAAGTTTAAACGGTTTATTTTTACAGACCCGTGATTAATAGGCCTATTTATCACGGCCGTGGATATAAGGAATAACTAGTCAATCCTTGCTTTGTCTGAAAAAAAAACCTGAAATGTTTTTTTAAGGGTACTTTTCGTTTCATAATTGGAAAAAATAACCTTTTTAATTTTTTTTTTATTGTATTATTTCTTTTGGACATATTTATAAAACATATTAAGAATATATTTTTTTTTTGAATTTTTAGTATATCTTGACCACAAAGGGCATCTTCAAAAGGACACTTTTTAAACGGCTCCACAGTTTTGCGAAGTGATTTGCGTTTTCTTATTAAGTCTTAGACTTGGTGTTTATTATTTTTTTGTTATTGTTGTGTTTTTCTAGTTTACCAATTAATTCAATGGCTTATACCTTTAGGGTACTTTATTTTTCTACGGTTGGTAACACAATTCGCACCCAGCGAATATTGTCAATTGAGCGGTTGCCTAAAAAGAGATAAAATTATTAAAGAATATTGTAGTCGAAGAAAAAGTATAGCCTGAAATACTTTGGAAATACATATTCTACACGCGTGGACATTTTGACATACGAGCCGCATCCGAGTGTGACGGTTGTTCTTCTTTATTTAAGTAGAATTAACGTTGTTTCCAATTCTGTTCTGGCTTTATTTTCTAGAATATCCGGGCAACAAAGCTCTCACTTCCTTTTATTAAAACTTCCGGGACAGCAATTAAGAAGGTCTGGGATTTCCCATATCCCGGTTGTTGTTTGAAACTTCTAGCATATGTAGGTTTTATATATCAAATTTTTATCAATCATACAATTTAATATTTCTTCATAACGCACACATTTTAACATAAACTAGTTTTGGCTGACATCCAACGTTGTTACCGAATTAATTAAATATCCCCGCAGATAAGTTGTCTCTTTCACGGATGAATTGCATCTCCGAGTGTGACGGTTACACGACCGTAGAATATGTATACCAAACTTGTTACAGAATATATTATTCTTCAATCCCTTGCATCGCAATAAAGTAAACAAATAATATAATCAAAGATTTTAACAGTTACAACTATTTCTCAGTTTGTATCTTCGCCAACACTGACAGTAAATGAAACTAGATAGAAGACGTAAGAAAGTCACCCTGGAGGCCAATTCCCGACTCTGCAGTTACGACTGTCCGATAACCCTGCTATTGCCAACAACCATCATATCAGCAAAGCTCATCGTAACACGAACTACCATGGATCCAGTGATTGTAATCCTTTTCTTTTGTTATCTCGGATGTTAATCGAATTACGTTGCTAACTACGACATCAACACTTTGAAATTTTAAAGAACCTCGTAGCATACACAAATTCTTTCTTTTATATTTTTGATTCTGTACGATTTGCAAACTATGATAGTAATAATTTTTATTGATAACAGTGTCGGTTAATAATAATGTATTAACAAAAAGAGTACAATTTTTATTATAATTATTATTATTACTGTTATTATAACGTAATACAGATAACCAAAAAGTTATACCTAATATTTTTAAATTTTTCAATTTTTCGTCAAAGCGTTTGTCACTTAATTACCGTGAAGAACTCTCTATCGTTTTTTTATTTATATACTGCGCTTTTAGTTTTGTGGGCAAAGTTGCATTGAAGGGGGATATTATCACAGTAATGCATAATAATATCACTTGCACCAGGCCAAATGCCCATTGTACATACTACCTTCTGTGGACCACCGGCTTATAGTGACTTCCGAACCACTTTTTGTAAGGCAGAGATACAATTTTTTGTCCAACGGTTCTTAAAGTGGTCCCTATTCTCACCGCAACCTCACGGGTAGCCTTAAACAAAGTTAAATGGGAAGTCAAACCACCCCAGATTTTTTGATTTTAGGTTATTTTTGGGACATTTCTAAATAGTTTTTCACAAAAATTGAAATCGTTCACGAAGTCAGGTGGGGACATAACTTTTTTTGGTAAGCAAATTTTTTTTAATGAACTTTGATTGGTCTTTTGTCAAAAATCCCAATACTGATCCTGAATCTTCTTTTGATCAATTTATATCTGCTCTTGTTAATTCATTTAACAAGGCTTTTCCTGAAAAAAAAGTCAAAAGTAAACTTTCAACTATAAATAAAATTCAGTGGTTTAGTCCAGAGTTAAGAAGGATGAAGAAAACTATTAATTTTCTTGTTGAATCTTTAAAACTTAGGGGTACTACGGAATTAAAAGAGCTTGTACGAAAATATAAAAATAGGTAAGTTATGTTAAAAGAAGCGCGTATAAAAGCAAACGATAATTACGTTCGCGACGGTCACAACAAGCCCAAAGCAATGTGGGAGTTAATAAATAAGAATAAGAAAAAATCTCCCAATAATATTCCATGTAACATAGATCCTAATACTTTTAATAATCATTTTAAGAACACACCTCTTTCTACTGCTAATAAACTACCATCTACCGATATAGATCCTATCAGCCTAATGCTTCAAAGTGATTTGCCTAAAGTTATTCTTTTTAAATTCCGTGAAGTTTCCTTTAATGATGTTCGTGACGCAATCAATGGCCTCAGAAATAGCAAAAGTAAAGATATTTATGGTCTTACCGTGCCTTTATTAAAGTATATTAAAAACCTAATTATCATACCATTAACACATTTAATAAATCGCTGTATTGGCAATAATATATTTCCAAAATGTTTAAAAATAGCTTCAGTTATTCCAGTTTTTAAAAAAGGTAAAAAAGATGATGTTAATAACTATAGGCCCATCTCTCTCCTACCAATTATTTCAAAGGTATTTGAGAAGTTGCTTTCTAAACAAATAACAGATTTCTTTGAGAGTAACCACTTATTCAGTAAGCACCAATACGGTTTCCGAAATGGTTTATCTACAACAGCAGCTATTCTCGATCTTATCAGGGAGATCCAGGATTGCTTTGAAAATAAAGAATATTGTTTACTAACACTTCTTGATCTAACTAAGGCATTTGATTGTATACGTCCTGATATTTTGCTGCGTAAACTAAATATGTATAATTTTGACTCAGCTAGTTGTAAACTCCTACTATCTTATCTATCTGATAGAATACAATCTGTTTTGATCAATAACCTTAGATCAAGAAGTGTTCTCTTAAGCATCGGTGTACCACAAGGATCCATCCTTGGACCATTACTATTCTTGATTTTCATTAATGACTTCCCTGGTTTCATCGAGTTAGCCGAAATCTTAAAACTCTTTGCTGATGATATGGCACAAAGGATAAATCACTTTCTGAAGCCATTAAAAGAAGCAATGAAATATTTTTACATGCTAAGCAGTGGTTTTATAGTAACAGATTAAGCTTAAACTCAGCAAAAACTGAAAAAATTGTTCTCTCGCTTCGGCCAATAACTGAACTCGTAAGAACTGAATGCGTAAAATTTCTAGGTGTATATATTGACACCAAACTAACATGGAGCAATCATGGCTAGGCAACAGCTTCTAAATTAACCTCTAACATATACCTGTTACGTATACTTTCGAAAAACCTTTCAACAGGAATCTTGAGAACGGCGTACTTCTCAGTTATACAGTCCATAATGACATATGGTCTTTTAGCCTGGGGTCATTCTATTATTAAAGACCGAATATTTAGGCTGCAAAGGCGAGCAATAAGAGTACTGGGTAATTTAAGTTACAGTGAATATTGTAGGGCTCATTTTATTTTGCTTGAAATTCTGACCCTGCCCTGCCTTTATATCCTAGAAGCTCTTAAGTATTTTAAAACCAATATAAACTTATACAAAACTCATTCTTTGATACATAGTTTTAACACAAGGAATAAAGCTGCAGTTTGTCCTGATTTTACAAGATTAGTAAGAAATCAGACAGGCATAAATTACTTTGCCCCTAAATTTTATAATGTTTTACCTGTGGAGGTCAAAGAACTAAATATAAATTTGTTTAAGGTTAAGATTAAAAAGTATTTGCTTAAAAAGGCTTTCTACAATTTTGACGAATTTTTAACAAATAATTTTAATGATTTTTTTCATATTATTTAATTTATTTTTTTTAATCATTTTTTTATCTAGTCATATTTATAATTTTATTTATTTATATTTTTATCTGTAATTGTAATTATGTATTTGTGTCTCTTTATATAATTTCTCTGTATCTATTATATTTTTATTATGTACCAACTTCGACGTGTGTAACTACCAAGATAACACAAAATAAATGATTTGATTTCCAAACAGTTTTTGACAAAAATTGAAATCGCTCACGAAGCCGTTTTTAAATAAAGTCATTCTTCTTCTTCTTCAAGTTTTTTAGAGTTTTTTTCTCTGACACATCCTATAACATAGGCAAGTAGAATCAAATTTAATAATTCAAGATAATACCACAAAGAGAGCATCCTTACTGTATAGTCGGCCACAATTCTCCATGCCACAAAGAGAGCAGCCATAGTGTACAGTCAAACACAAATCTCAATGCCTCATCGCATGAATTAAACAATTTTTCTTTCACCGCGGGGACTCGAGATCACGCTTTTGCCGTGACGAAATAAGTATCAAACGCTTAAACCGCCACGACCACCGCCTGACCCCTTTTAGTTTAGTTAGTCAATAATACTAATCTATTATTAGACACATTTTTTAGATTAGATATATTTTATTTCAGTCTGAAGCAAAAACTAATGCGAGTTAAATAAAATGAATTTATGCAGATATTAAGTCAGTTAAAAGCAACAATATCACCTTTAATTAAGCGTGCTATGAACATACTATATTTATTCTTTAGAAAGAATACGTTATAAACATAGAACACCTTCTTCCGTAAGGAATTCATTTGAGATGATTTTAAGTCTTTTACTGATGTATGATAATGATGGTAATACTGCCGTGCTAAGCTGAAAGGTCTCATAGGTTTAACATACACAGATAGGACCTTTCAGCTTAGGAAGGCAGAATAGTAAACATTACTAACAATATTATTTGTATTAACCTCAGGTTGTTTTGATTTTTTTTTTGGTTTTAACCTAGAAACTTTGACGCAAAAGATAATGTAGTCGTAATACTAACTGGCACCTGTGAGCTGACGCAATGGGAAGGGAGAGGTAAAATTTTGCGTGTAGCTATAGACAATCTTGATATTTTCACATTCCACTAGGTGCCAATTGATATTAAATAAACAGTATAAAGATAATGATTAAGGCGCCATTTATACCGTATTCTTTAATTCAACAAAAATAGTAAATAGTAATTGCTATTTTAGAATGTATTTTCTTGCCTTTTATTAATAACACAGGTTTACAAAAAAAAGTCAGGACTATTTGACCGGACCATGGTATTCCTAGGTATTTTGGCGCCCTGAATCAGATCCCGAGGTCAGTTTTGCCCCATTACGTCAGGAAAACGAGATTACAAAGTCATTTGGAGGTCAAAATGGTGATTTTTTGGGAGCGGCCCTAGCCCAACATCTCGCTTTCTTGACGTGATGGGGCAAAACTGACCCCGGGATCTGATTCAGGGCGCTAAAATACCTAGGAATACCATAGTCCGGTCAAATAGTCCTGACTTTTTTTTGTAAACCTATGTAATTTTAATAAAATAGAAATTTTAATTATAAAAGGGTAAAATTAAAAACTGTTTCCATGGAAGTTACAATAATATTACTTATTTTAAATTATAATAGCAAAACTCACCATATTAAGTTCAAAGCTTCGCCGTTACAAAAACTTCCACTGATATGATATGATTGTTATCCATTTTTTATTAACAAGCTTTAATCGAATGACGGTGCTAACTGCTAAGTACATCAGGCTTCCAAATTAAAAGGGTTACCTGTTTTAAAACAACATTTTATAATTCAGGACAGCATGGATCTTGTTGATTGATAATGTAAAATAATAAAATAAAACATTAGTTTATCATATTGAATATTACACAGCTCCTAAAAAAATAAATTCAGTTCCCGGGTTATGCAGAGCTACTGAATTCGAATCTGAATGCAGAATTTCTCCAAGTTTTTAAGAAAAAATAAATAAAATTAATTTGCCAGAAATGGTAATTTTTTCCAATTAAATGTAGAAGTTCAATGAATATGTTTTTTATTATTATTGATTTAAAAATATTCGTAATTTTAACACTGCTTTTCTGGAAACCATATCTTTTCGAAACAAAATATGTTGGCGTTTTGTGTCAATTTTTAGTGCAATCCTTTGCTATTTCAACTTTATTTTAATTTTTAATTTAAAACTTGATTTTTACCGCCCTTTTAGTTTGAAAGTCCACTTAGCAAAGTCAACTCTTTTTTATTACTGGCGCGTAGACTTTAATTTGTTATGTTGGTGTTTTTATCACATACCTTCGCTTGTATCCGCGCGTTACTATGGCCTCATATGGAGTTGCTCGAGAACGGTCCGATCAGATCAGCATCTCCATTACTTCCAAACTACCAATATACGGATACATTATGCCAAACGGCAATACATATATGAAAGTCGCCGTGCCGTGGCTGCAATAACCATTTACTTCTATCTGTAATTCCCACGGCACATGTTCGATGGCAGCCAGATGATGTCGGCAAGTCTGATTGCACCGCAGAAGACGAGAATGAAAACAAATTGCTACCGAGGAAGGATATTGCTGGCCCTAAAAGTCACACAACGTAGGGCTATCCAGATAAAAAAATCAAATGCTTAAGCTTCTAACTAGCTAAACTTAAGTATGCGTTTCTTTCTTATCCAGTAGTTAGTAAGCTAAACTTAAATATGTGTTAATTGCTTGTCCAATTATATGACATAGGGGCAAGTAGGGTAACGGTGCGCAGTCGGTAACCGTGCGCTCAACCGAAAATTCATATTACGAGGTATTCTGAGACATCTCTGACACCCATGCTTGACACGCCCCGTCTAACAATTTGCTAGCACCAAAAACGGCGACTGACAAATAAGAGTTGTCCACAATATTTGAATATGTAACGCGCGGATCCAAACCCCCAATTATCCATTCAAACTCTATTTTAGACAAATGAGCCATAGGCACTGCGCCTGTCTCTTAAAGATTTAAACAAACTACTGATGATGATTTGAATATGTCTGAATTGATGTTTGTTGTTATTATTTTGCACGTGTACACTGAAAAAAATGACGTTCTTGGCTCAAAGTAGTTAACACTCTTGGCAGTTATTCTTTTAGCTTAAAAGATGTGTATCTTTAAACAAAAGTATTTGTTTTGTCCCAAGAAAAGTGTCGTTTTTGAAATATTTTTAAAATTATCTTGGACCTGGAGAATTTGAGGCAAAAACCATTTATCTTGTTTTAAGATTGTTAAAAATTAAATAATTTTAAATACTTTGGCCCAAGAATTATTCTTTTGAGACAAGACCACTTGCATTTCACACAAGATCAATCAATGTTAAGTTAAAGAATCAGAAAGATCTTGGCAAGTGAATTATATTTTCATCTTAAGAGAAGGCGCTTTTCGACGTATTCAAGAGTGCGAAGCATTTGGCCTAATTTCATATGTCATTACCGCAAAGGATCCTAACGAACCAAAAAGTCTTGACCGATTATTCTAAAATAAATATATACTTGAAGAATATGATCATTTGCATTTATCCATACAATTTTGTTAAATTTAATTAAATAGTTTTTGTTATGTGAAGTGATTTATTTTTAAGTTAATGATGGGATAATGATGCGCGTGCCCCATTATTTAATTAAAGGTAACAAAATTAAATAAAAAACAAGTTTTTAAGGTTCAAACGCGTTCATTAATTACATGTTACGTAGAACTAAAAAGTAGAAAACAGATATTTACAAAAAAATCAAAAACTCGATTTTTAAAAGAAAGGTTTTAAAACGTTCTTTAAACGATTAAAAAGTTCAAAACCTTTCTTTTAAAAATCTATTTTTTTTTAAAACAGCTATAAATAGCTTGTGTTTAATAAATATTATTCCATTATTTTCTTTTTTTTTATCTTTTGTGCATAATTCCCCAACAGGGGAAATGCACTTTTGTACTTTTACATTTTTTTTTTATTATGGTAAAAGCTATCTAACTTTTAATGATACTTGTTGATAGTCTATTAAATAAGGCTTCTTTTGCCATATCAAATTTCTGTAACATTCATAAGGTGTCAATCATACCAAGTTTTGCTTAGGTGCGCCCCATTCCCCGTGTTTTCCCTAATATGTCATATTATATTATAACCTTAACCCAGAATAAAACTCAGGTTAACGCTTAGACAGGTATCTATTATTATTAAAAAGTAATAAATTATGAATTTGTTTAACTAACGAATTCAGAATACTTTAGTAATCTAAAAAACTGAGAAAAGGGTCTAACAATGAATGCCATAAAAAAGTACAGTGGCTATACTCCATAGAAAAGTAATTAGCTATAACAAGAGTTCTTTTGGGAATGCGCACAATTACAATGGTACCATGTAATTTATGTGACGCGCATAGTTGTAAAAACTGATCGCCTAATCATAATTTTTCTATCTCAGAAATTTACTCACGATATATACCAGCTCACATGATATCAAACTTAAATTATGATATAGGGGAAAAGTGGGAGCCTCCGTACAGGTCCCACATACATACATTGCAAATATTTTGAATATACGTGCGAATATAGAGCATTCTCATATGTGTGCATGTGACTCCAGTGAATCCTCATCTCTCAGCGAAGTTTGTGTTTATTCGTCCGAGATCGTTCAAGAGTGGTGGCTAAAACGTATTTTGGCGCTCTCAAAGTAATTTTATGTATGAGTGATTTTTTAAGTAATATTTAAAACGATTACATTATTTTACGTGGTAAGTAAACCATAAAAATATAATATTGTCTAAGATTATATGTAAACTTAGTAGTTTTTATAATTTTTTTGTTTGTTTTTTTTTGTGCTTTGGGGTACATTCGTACATATGAATCAGGTGCACATTCATAAATATGAAAATACATTTATGTATATGAATGAGGCATATTCGTACGCCTATATCGTACGAATGTGCCCCATGTGAATGAATTTACCCTATTTGTATACATGTATTTTTATTTAAATGCTTTTTACACGATTGCGTTTTCCATTACATATTTTATTTTTATTTTAATAAATAGTTAATATAATAATCTTATTTTCTTATATAAATCCAACGTTTACCCCCGTGTGTGTATGTACCACATAACATGTATGTAGCCGCCCCTCATAGGGGGCAGATTCATATAGTTTGCAACCATTGATTAAAAAAATTCTACCTTTACACAGTTAACTATTATTTTTTTTATCGTATTTTATTATAGCCTAATATACATGCAAATTACTTATTCAAAAAAAAAATTGTTTAAAGCCAATACCATATCTTGAGGATAAAAAATATAAAAACTGTACGGAGGGTCCCATTTTTAACCACTTTTCCCCTACCGCAGGAATTTTCATGTTTTTTATTATGAAAAAATGATTTCAAAATAGGATGTATTTTGGTAAAAATTAGCATTATTCTGAAAATCCAAATTCAAATGTATTAACGTATTGGACAGCCCTAACACACGACGTTTATTTGAACCCGTATTACTTGTGTACTTTACGGCAAATTGTTATATTGTGTTTGCGTTGAGCCGTCGACACCCTGAACTATGCCACCGTGCACGGTTATAATACTCGCTGTGTGTGCGATACGTGCGACAAATCGTAGTGCTCACTAATATGCAGCGAACCGACCAAAACAAATACTCATTCTCATAAATTTTATTAGCCCAGTTTAGGTTATTTCTATTAGCTTATTTCACGGTGGAATTTTAATTAATGAGGTATTTATTTAATGTGGGACGATTTAATATACAAATATTGTTATATTCAAAAATAAATACAATGATGTTCATTAAAGCTTATAACACTAACTTAGTTTTCGGGTACCTAACTAATTTCTGCCAAGAAGGACACATTTTTAACCTTTGAGAACTTGGGTGAAAAAAGTTACGAGTTAACTCGCGGTTTCAGAAACTGAAAAATAAAAAAAGTCCAAACCATACTTAAAAAAAATGATTATTTAAGTTGTGCTAATACATGTTACAAATACTTATAAATTATTGTTTTATACAAAAACAAGTTAAAAATAACAAAATACAGAACATTTATTCGTAAAAAAAAGGAATTATATTTTTTTTTAGAATACGAGAAACTTATAAATACAAAAAAATTAAAATATTAGAATATTCTCAAAATAAAAACATAAAAATATTTATTCCTACTCTTTAGATGTATAACACATTGGAAAAAAAATAAAATATGGCGATTTTTCAATATCAAAAAAAATATATATATATCTATGTATAAAAAAATACACTGCCCAGTAAAAGAGCTTTCCCATTTTTCACCTCCGCGCGTAAAATGGATCTTTTTATTATCAGATTCACTTTCAGCAACCATAAAAACCTTAGTATACCAATTTTTACGAAAACTACCCTCTGCCCCTTTGGGGGTGAAATTAGAATTTTGTTATAATCAAATTCCCTTTCAACAACCTCAAAAACCCCAATATACCAATTTTCACCAAAACTACCCCTTACCCCTCAGGGGGTGGATTTAGAAGATTTTTATTATCAGATTCACTTTCAGCAACCTCAAAAACCCCAATACACCAGTTTTCACGAAAACTACCCCCCACCTCTCAGGGGTGGATTTAGAATTTTTTTATCATCAGATTCACTTTCAGAAACCTCAAAAATCCCAATATACCAGTTTTCACAAAAACTACCCCCCACCCCTTAGGGAGTGAAATTAGAAAAAAGTTATCAGAGTTATCAGAGTCAAATTCGTCAAGCCCAAAAGCCCCTATATACCAATTTTGAGGAAAATATTGAAAATATTTCAAAATATTTACCCCTTCACCCCCTTGGGGGTGGAGTTAAAAAAAAATTATTATCAGATTCAATTTCAGCAACCTCAAAAACCCCTATATAGCATTTTTTCTAAAAAAAATGTATTTTTGCCCATTTGCCCCCCTTGCCGCACCCCAATGTTCACCAAAAACAATCCCGAGTGAGAACTTTTGGTAAAATACCTGTATGACAAATTTAAAGTCTCTAACTTAAAGCGTTCTTAAGTTATCGTGCCCACAAGATATCCCGGACTGACCGATCGACCGACCGACCAATCGACCGACCGATCGACCGACCGATCAACCGATCGATCAACCGACCGATCGACCGACCGATCGACCGAGCGACAATTTTTTTTTTGCTTGAAATTGATTTATATCGACATAAAACGTCATAAAACAAAAATAAGCAAAAAATGGCGCCTATGCCCCCCCTCCTAAATCCGCCCATGGCCTGCCTTGCTTCAGTAAACTAGGCATTCCCGTTGTAAAATTCAAGTTACTCACCGTCTCCTCCATAAGATAGGATACACACATTTTAGCTTCTATTATCATCTGTTTATTAGGGGTCGTCCATAAAATACGTCACGCAAATTGACCAAAATTCATACAATTCATACCCCGTTAAAAACGCAAAAGTAAAAACCGCATTAAAGATGCAATTTAAAAATACTCTGCCCAGTAAAATCGCTTTCCCATTTTCTACATCCGAGATTTAATTGGATTTTTTATTATCAGGATCACTTTCAGCAACCTCAAAAACCCCAATATACAAATTTTTTTTTTGCTTGAAATGGATTTATATCGACATAAAACGTCATAAAACCCAAAAATACGCAAATAACATTTTTGAAAATTTTTGCACGAATACAAGACTTCGAAATTTTGAACATTTTTAAAATGGAAAAGCAATAGGTTAAAAAGTAATTGAGCAATTCTGAATCAGCATATTTTGATATTAGTTATCAGCTCTATATTTTACAATTTAGTTTTTAAATATATTAAAAGTCGTAAATTAATTTTCAACCGACATTAACACATTCGTTGCATTAAATTTTTAATGTTCCATCCAAAAATTTTACTTATAAAATTGTATTCATGTACCTATAGAAAAAAACATTTTATATTTGACACAGTGTAATATACATTAGGGTGGAATAAACTTTTTTTACATTTCGAACAAAATCTTTCAAGCTTCTACAAATTAAAAAAACTACATATATCATACATAAATTTATCCAAGAATCATATGTACTGGACTAAGGCCCAGTTTAGTTGCTATGGCTATTACGTGTCAGCTAAATTTAGCTGCACATTGATAAACCCAGCCTAAATAGAGATGTAGCTTTCCTAGGACTACTTTTGCAGGCCAGGATTTTACCCTCCTCAGATAGAGTTGACCTTTGGGTCCTATATTATAATTGCATTCATAAATTTAGGATAAAATTAGATATTTCTAAACTTGAATGTGAATAACTCAAAATTGAGACATATCGATATATCTGAATAATTTGATGCTCAATGTTGTATTAAAGATACAAGTTCTTTGCGAAACAACTTAACACTACGATATTTCAAGAACGCTATAATATAGAGACTTGGAGTTTGTACTAAATGTACCACGTAGAAAATATTTGATCCTAACTTCAAGTATCTATGCCAAAGCGTTCTTGAAATATCGTGGTGTAAAGTTATTATGCAAATTACTTGCACCTTTACATAGGCCAATTTTTATAAATTTTCTGCCAAATCCATTTATACCCAATTCTTCAATTACCCTGTAAAATAAAAAAATATATTAATTTATTATTCCATCAATCTATTTTCTAATTATCGTACAGAGTGATATTGGTAGACTGACAGTTTCGGGTTTCTGGCCCTCTTCAGTACCAAGAGTCAACTCAGTACGCTGATTAAGAAAATGTTTTTAGAGTTTATTCGCTAAAGAAATAAAGTCATCAGATTGATGTATACTTGTGCGCCATCTATTGATAGATGGAGACAACTACTCATACTTATCCTAGTCTGGAGTCTTTGAATGGTAGCAAGTTGAAGACTTGTGTGTCTTAAGCACATAGTACCACTGTAGAATTTATAAGGATAGAAATTTTTAATTTTAAACAAGATTAAAAAAATATTAATCTATTATTCCATCAATCTATTTTCTAATCATCGTACAGAGTGATATTGGTAGACTGAGAGTTTAGGGCTTCAGTACCAAGAGTCACCTCTATACGCTGATTAAGAAAACGTTTTTATACTTTATTCTGTAAGATGATTAGAAAATTGATTGATGGAATAATAAATTATTATTTTTATAATTTTGTTTAAAATGACCAATTTCTACTCTTAAAAAATATATATCTTTGTACAAAAGGCTTATGTTATAGTTTTCATTTCTGTTCCACCGTAGTGTGCTTATATACCTAACGTATTCATAAAATTATATATTAATAAAGAGGCATTTCATTTGCATTTGGGATCCCCTTCATGACCGTTCATCGCAATAAGAAGACTAGCCGCAGTAATGGATCCATTAAGCCGTACGACCATCCTTTCGTTGACCTGATATGATTACATTTGGGAGATGGCGCTTATATGGCCCTCAGGCGACCAACTGAGGTTGGAACCGTCGGCTACGGGTCACCAGGTGACGATTTGTCACATCGCTAAGGCGGCAAACAAGCTTACGCCATTTCACGGACGCTCACTAGAGGATTATGCCAAACCGGATAATTTTGCGTTTTGTGTAAGATCGTTTGTCGTATTTACCTGAGTTAACTGGTGCTTAATAAACACTGCTTATTAGACTCTTTGAGGCTATAAATAAAGCTAAAAGTTAATAGATACTAACTTTGCGCATACTGAATAATTTTATACAGTAGGACATTATTTTAGAAAAGACCGATAACACTAGGCAACACGGTTTCTTGCCCCGATTGGAGTCATATGTTTTTTAACTAATTTTGGGTCGCTGAAACCTCATAATATTTCTATTACCTAAGTTTTCTGAGAAAAATAAGATAAAAATGTTAAAAGATCATTATTTTATCCCTCTTTTATTCTAAAATCATGGGAGACAAAAATATTCCAAGGACAAATTTGGATTCGGCGACTAAATATTAGTTAAAAAAGGGTGCATAAGGGGACAAGCTTATCGCCACGTACTCATGCTGAAAATTGTCAAAAATCATTACTAGGGGGTCAAAATTGAACTAAAAAAATGTTACGTATTATGGTTCTTATGTAATAAAGTAATATTTTTATGATGCAGGACCATTAAAAAAACAAAAAAAATACACAATATTTTGTTTTATAAATTATTTTTAAATTGGCATAATTGCATGTACTAATATTTAAAAAATAAGACGTGCTGAATTTTTTTTAAGGTCAAATTTGGATTCTGCGCCTTTAAATTGATAAGAAAAATATATTTTTTGGGCTCGGGAAAAAAGTTTACACTGTGTACTTTAATTTTATATCTTTTTCATTTATTTACTTTTTAGGAACAAACTAAGCAAAATAACAAAATATTTGTATAAATATTTTTGTAGAGAATTTTATAATCTACAAATTAAGTTCTATAAAGTTTTTAAAAAAATTTGATAGTTTTGCCACCAATGAGCAATTAAGTAAACTCTGCACTTTCATTTTAACCTTTTTATTTTTTTTCGCGTACTTACTCTGACAGTAGGTTCTTGACATATATATTTTTGAATTCCTCGTATTTTTTTTAATATACACTAAAATATTCAAAATTCTACTCTTTTTTTTAAAGATTTTGAAAAAAAACGTCATTATTATCTGAACTTATATCTCAAAAATTTTAGGTGCTGGAATTTTTCTAAGGTGAGATTCTGATTCTACGCCCTCGAATTAGTAAGAAAAATTTACTTTCCGATAGGGGCAAAAAAAAAGTTGCGATTTGTTGCCTAGTGTAATAGTAAAAAAAATACTCAAACACTTAAAAAAAATTTGATATAATGTATATTATACTATAGTACGTCTGTATTATAAGTAGTAATAATAATAATCGCTTTTTAACACGTTCGTTGCTGAATCACAGTGGTGTAATTTGGTTATCGCGTTTAAAATGAATTGCCCGCTTTATTAGAAAACTTAAATTAATATTATTAGTAGTAGTAGGGGAATGTTTAAGGTTTAAAACGATGTATTGAAAAGTTATTTTCCTTAACACGTTTGCTGCCGGTTGTAATTTTTATAGTGCTCCCAAAGCCAAACAATGGCGCCACGCATGCGTCATCGGCAGCAAACGTGTTAATAGAAAAATTTGGGTTAAATGATAAAAAATATATTTTTGTTAAAACAAATGCAAACTAATCAAAAGGAATAATGAAACAACTCATTTCTACTTTGATAGATCAACTCAACACGCGACAAATATTAGCGCGACAGACCAATGAGGTTTATTGTTTATGACTCTTTTACTTGCGATGTCATATCCTGCATTTCTCTATGTACAAATTCGCAATTAAAACAGTTAAAAAAGTATTTTCCGGGCCACTAAAAGGGCAGAAATTTTGAGAAATTCAGTATTTTTTGTATGCGTATTATATATTGGGTATATTCTGTATACGAGACATTTTGCTCCTAGCGTGCCAAGATTCTGCACTCATCTCACGGATTTCGACCAAACTTGGAATACTTGTAGCACTAGTAGGTATATATGCCATGACATCATATTTTTCATATCCATCTATCCGTTTAACATATATAGGGTGTTCAATTTGTCCAAGTACCGTCTACACACATACATTTAACAGCCCATATCTCCAAGAAATATTGATCAATTTTTAAAAATCAAATATGCTTTAAAATCCCTTTTCTACGCTTTATCTCATGACATACTTTGATTTTTGACATAACCAAAAAACCTAACCTAAAACTTTTAGAAAAATATAAAATTAGTTTTTTCTCAAAATTGGCTTTGATTTTTTTCAAAATTGGCTTAATTTAAGTTCATAGTATTCCTATTATATCGATTAATAGTTTAGAGTAGGCCGGATTTTCCTTTTTCTCTTAAAGGGAGAAATTGTGACACTGTAGAAGCAACCGTTTTCAAAAAAAAAAAAAAATGCAAATAAGAGGCAGTAACATTTTGTGCCACTAAAAATGTTACTTTTTAAAAGGCTACTACTCCTTTAATATTAAATTTAGGTGTTTTGGTAAAGAATACTTTTTGCTTAGTTTTAAATGAAGAATCGCCTAGTAGCATTAAAATTTTATTGGTGCTTTTTTTGTTCCCCATTCAATATGTCCCCTTAGAGCTCATTTCCGGACCAACCTTTATAGAACCTTTTTTCATATTTTTTAACGTAGAATCACCTCTTAAATTTCTCGAACTTATTTCTGAATAACCCTGTATATATATTTTTTTGATTATAAGCATCTCTAATCTCATAAACTAAAAGCTAAAATATTTTAAATTAAAAAACAAATAAATGTATGTATTATGTACAATATTATTATATGTACATTTACATAGAATGTATTTTTATGTCATTAGTGATTTGAAAATACATAAAATCATGATTAACGTTTATCTAAAATTACATGAATATTAATATTTATGTAATTCTACAATTTCTCTGAGCACCGTTTAATTGTAATAACACAAGATATGCTACACAAAGTTAGTTGGAATTAACAACTTTGCTGATTCTATCTTTGCGGTTAATGTTGAAGTCATGTAGCACGTATTATTATTAATTACTTGAGTCATTTATTTAATAAATCTTCTTTAGGTATTTGTTTTGACTAACTAGATTAAGGACGTACTGTAGAAAATTACTATTATATGGTTTGTTTCATCAAGCAAAAGAGTAAATTAAAAATCGTACAGTAAATATTTTTACAACAGGTTTGAATAGTATATGTTTGTGTAGAGAATATAGTTATGTTTTATAAAATAAGCTACGTAGTATATTCGCACATCCAATATTCGAATCTGTTTTGAAAATATTCACTGTGCGATTTTTAATTTACTCTCTCCCTTGATAAAACAAACCATAGTATGAGGGAAATTTTAATTAAAAATATAAATAAAATAAAATTTAAAATTTATAAAATAGATAAATAAATTTAATCAAAACTATTTGTGATTTGCAAAAAAGGACCTAAAGAGGAAAAATTAAAATCTGATAAAAATAAATAATTAAAATTTTTGTATTTTAATTTTTCGTTATTTCAACCGTAAAAATACCTTGGCGGGCTGCATCAAAAAACAAACGCTAAATAAAAGTGTCACTTTTAACTTAAAAATGCTACTTTGGAATACAACCGAATAAAAAAATCTATAAAAGTCTAATTTTTATACCGCAGGTACTTTTTTCGCGACCTCTCACATTAATAGAAATCTATATAAATAACAAATGTTTATTTAGTTTTACCTATAGGTAGGTGCCTTAAAAGTGCAGCGCCTCCGCCAAAATTGTAAAAGTCCTTTGCAAAACAAGTTAAACACTTTGATATTTTAAGCACGGTTTAATATAGAGGCTTTAAATTTGGAAAAATGTAGTGTAAAGTCTTCTGGTCAGTTCTTTTTAGGAAAAAGAGTTGGAATTTTAAAAATGGAATCAAGTTGTTTAGGAGTTTAGCTTATAAGTGATAAAAGCACGGTGGTTTTTTGAAAACTTTTTGTGTCCGACCCCTATTTTTTTTTTTTATAAATTGCTTCAACACACTATAAGAAGTAATTTAGGCAAATATTAAAACAAATCATTCGGATCGATATATATTTTAGTAATAATAAAGTTATTTATAATGACTACTTTACAAAAATGTTTATCTTCAACGCCAAAGCGCGTATATTTTTTTCTAGCGCTTTATTGTTTTAGGGAAGAAGTCGACCGAAAAAATCAATTTCTTTTGCATATTCGGACTTTTCACGAAACGACAAGAAAATGTGAAAAATTTGGGTGTTAAAAAAATATCGGTCTGTCTGTTCTCTGACTATAAACCTTGTAATTTTTAAACGAAAGGTTTGATTTAAATAATTCCTTTAATGTACGATTCAGAACCTTCGTAATTTACCTGACGTCAAACATGGTTAACATTGGAGAGCAGCAAGGTGTCAAAAACTAATATTTTTGGGGATAACTGGATTATTATTGATCTTATCTTTATCTTACCTTATGAATTAAAATTTTAGTAGAAAATAAAAAATATCAGACAGACAGATATGTTTTCAACACCCACTTTTTTCACATTTTCTCCATGTTTCTTAGCATTTTAAGTCTGAATATGCAAAAAAAAAGATTTTTCGCTCCACTTCGTCCAAAAAACAATAAAGCGCTAGAAAAAAAATATACGCCCTTTGGCGTTGGAGATAAGCATTTTTGTAATGTAGTGATCATAAATAATAACTTTATTATATTCAAAATATAAATTGAAGTTCGAGTATGTAATATATACATATTATAATAAAAAAAAAGAAAAACCTTAAAAAATACGATCGATCCGAACGATTTTTTTTATATTTGCCTAAATATCTTCTTATGGTGTGTTTAAACAATTTATGAAAAAAAAAATCGGGGTCGGAAACAAAAAGTTAAAATTTGCAAAAAATCACTGTGATCACGTGAATAAGAAGAATCGTTGGTTTGGATGAGAATATTTTGAATACAAAAGAACATAGATATGTAGGTCCCAAATGAGAATTGTTTAAGATAAAGAGACAAAAAAATGTTTTTGGGTTTAAGCTTAAAAAGCGTTTTAAATTAGGTAGGGTAAAAAGTGTTACTCTATGCGTATTATTTTTGCGAATGGTCAAGAATAGAGTTCCTTTGAAGAGATTAGTAGTATTTTTTAACGATTTTTTTATGAACGATTAGTTTGTTTTTTTTACAAGCTTTTATTTAACTTGCAATGTTTGTTATTATATTTGTTTAGGGCAAATCTGTCAAAGGCTTTTTTCACCAGTCAGAATGTACTTAGAAAGTTAAAATTTGGTACACATGCTTAACTCGGCTGACAATACAATTTTATATAAAACTTACCCCCCAAACCTAAAATTAAAAAAAAAAAACATTTAAAACAATTTTTACCCACACAAGACAATTTAAAACTAAAATTAGGTTACATACTCATTTGGTAATAATAAATTTTAATTTTTTTTAAGTTTCTTTTTTCGTAAATTGAAGAATAAATTGAAAAAAATATTTTACCCGGGTCTGGGTTAACCCGATTTTTACGAAAAACAATCCCAGCCTAGAACTTTGGATAATTAACTTGTGGTCCAAATTTAAAGTATTTAGCCCGAAGCGTTCTTGAGTTATCGTGGTCACAAATTTTCCGCACAGACCGACAAACCTACCGACATACATCATCTTTTTTGGATATAAAACGTCCAGAATTGTAAAAAAAGCAATAAAAACTTTTCAAAATTTTTTTACTAATGCAAGACTTTCCTTGTGGAAAGTCCTGGGATACAACTACAAAATTTTGACAGAAAAAGGGAAAAAATAAATTAATAGTAAAAAAACATTTTTAAGAACAAGCTTTTATTTAAGTGCTCTAAAAAGAAGAAAATAAATTTTCAAGTGAATGAAACCCATAATTTTGTTACATTATACAATTTTATATGATATAAAAGCTTGTCACGAGAATATATCTTGACACAAGTAATTCTAACTAGAAAGGAGGGTATCGCATTTTGGGCTAAATCGCCTGCAACGATAAGACATTACATGCTTAGAGATACATAAAAAATAAATACTTAGACAAAACTTCAGCCGTTTTTACATCCCGGAACATACTTTAATTAATTATTTTAATTAAGAATTTGACATCTGTCAATGTACGATTTGGCAACATTGCACGAAACTTCAAGTGTCAAATGTCATCTCGTCAAAATAAAAAAAACTTTGCACGTTAACACTGCTCTTGACTATAATAAAAAGGAATCCTCGGACACGAGGTCCGGCTACGACGACGACGACGACGACGACTATAATATTAAAATATTTTGTTGTGTTTTATTAGTTTTCACGGATTCAGTATACTGTAATTCAATGTGTAATTAGGCTAGACTTATGTGACTAGTTTCTTATGTTTCAGTACGATTATGGAGTTATTTTTGAAGTATTTATACTATAATAAACTGTAAGCATACCAGCTGTTTCAGCGATAACCCAAAGCATGTAGTTCCTTAGGACAGTGTTACCCAAGACAAGTAATTTAATGTGGCTTTCAACATGTTATTTCCATGATATGATTCAAAAATAGATTATGATAAAGTTACAGATAGACAAACAAAAAATATTGCTTTTTTTCAATATAATATCACATTTAGCGCAAGAATAATTCGATGTTGTCGGGTTTACGATAACAAATAATTCCTGATTTTTTAATTTGTTTTTTTCATTTTGTTCTTTTTTAACAAACAACACAGTTTTTTATCATTTCTTTTCATCATTTTGCAATTTTTTAAACAAAAACATATTTTTCTTATTTAGCCCAAAACTCCTATTTAAAACGATACCCTTCTTATGTATTTTTTATAAAATAAATTTACACAGGAAAGCTTTTTCTTAAAAATGTTTTTTCTATTCGTTTATTTGTGGTGTAATTTGTCACACATAATTTGGTTTCCAAGTCTTGAGACATTCTGTATTTATAAGACTTTTATAGACTATAGTGACGAAAATGAATTCAAAGGAAAATGCACGTAAAAAGGATCTCGTAAATTGACCATTTTAGCATATAAGTTTATAAGAAGAGTTGTTGGCAGTACAATCAGTGGCCGAGTGAAGGATCCTGTTGAGTATTTGTGAAATCCCCAGACTACTTTCTAATCCATCACCATATCGATTCTTTATTTTTAAACTTCAACACCAATGAATGTATAATGTCATTTGTATACGAAAAATATTCAAACTTTTGAACTTTAAAATATTGAGATGTCAATAATAATTAGGATTTTGAAATTTAAAATGGATCAATATATTTTCTGCCAAATAGAAATAAAATAACACATCACATCATTTAGTCCATTCTTAACTTTTAAAAGTTAGGAATAGTATATTCTATAACTAGTATGGAACAGACAATATTGACTATTGGAATGACTATTCCATACGTGTTGTAGACTATACTTTTTCTTCGTCTGCAAATATGAAACACTGTATGGCTTTAAACTGCGGACAAGGTTAAAAACAATGTTTTTTGTGACTCTACATTGTAAATGCAACAAAACACATATTTTTAAATAAAGCAATTAATGTTATTTAATAATTTTATCAAATCAGTACTTAAAAAAGATTTTTATTTAATTTTAGTACATATTTACAAATTATAATGCAAAAATTAAAGGTTATGTCAGATTGTTGTGACAGATATCGCGTTTAAATATTTAACAATAGATGGAGCAGTTTTAATTTTTTTAACTAAACTGATAAAAAACTGGTCAAATATTAAGAAAAACTAAAAAACTTTATGTAATTTTAACGCAAAACTTTAAATTGCATTAAATTATTCAATATTTCATTGTAAAATAAATATATTTTTGCTAATTTTGCTACAGTTTTCTTTACTTTTATAAACCAGAGATGGCACTACATGTGCTCATTCTAACACTTGATACGGAATATTCATACCGTATCTAGAGCTAGAATGGATTCATTCTGTGTTTGAAAAGTGTTTGTATTTGCTTACATTCTAAAGCAGTCGTAGAAAAATAAAATACTACATTATAATTAAGGTACATAGGTTATGGAAGGGTCTTCGCTGGCGTGGTTTATATATTATTTTTTCCACCAATAGTAGAAAAAGTTTTTTTTCATACTACCTACTACTTACTACCTTGTTTTCTTTGACAACCTATATAATTATTTATTTATTTTGGTGTTGGTACATAGTCATGGAGAGCCTCAAATAAGCTTGAATTACGCTAGGTTTAATTTTGATTACAAAACTCATTTATTATTGACAGTTTTTAAGCATTGTTTATTGACGACGGTCAATAATGAAAAAAAAAATAAGACAACTAGGTACTAACTCTTTTCAACTTATTTGGAAAACTGACAGGTATGTCAAAATTATTTTTAAACTATATTTTTAGCTGATATTTTTAGTTACTAGTCCTAGGTAGTAGACAAAAGTTGCATGCATCACGTATGTATGCGAACTTTCTTTAGTGACTGATTTTTTGTCTTGACTTCTTCTAAGCAAAAAAACTTCATTTTTGAACACTAAAGATTTAGTTCGCATACTAGGTGAATAACATACAATTTTATTACAGGAAGTAGCAACGTGCTTAGCAAGAAAGCAGTAACATGCTTAGCTATACTACCCTAATACGCTAGAAAGCAGTAACTCCATTTGTCGCATAGCAGCGTTTTCAAAATATTACATCAGAGTTGACGTGAAAACGTTGCTCTGCGAAAAATGGAGTTACTGCTTTCTAGCGTAGTAGGCCAGTATACTTCAAGCCTGTAGGAAATGCCCATCAAAGTATGTGAGAAATATTTAGTTTTTACTAAAATTAAAATTATTTATGACTTTATCTTTATTTGAAAAAGTATTGAATATTTTAATTTATGGCCTAATAAGAAAAACGTCGATTGATAAACCTTCATAGATATAACAATAAATAATGCTTCAATTGGTAAATGTACGTCACGTTCGACAACTAGACTGCAGCACTAATTTGTCTGTGGGGATTTGAGCACACGCAACAATGATAATTATTTAGAATTATTATACGTGGCGATAATCATATTATATTACTGTTTATATTAAGCTATTTTTTTGGTATAAAAAGTAATATATCGCTTCATTGCAGTTGGTATAAATAAATTGGTACAAATCCAGATAAACTACGCATTTAATTTTATACCATAAATTATAGTCCATTAAATTCTATGTTTACTATTCAATAAAGTTTAAAATACATAATTTCACAACCTATTTTAACCCTTAACTTACACTGAGATAAATTTTTACATCCACGTGCATGGGTAATTTACTTGCAGCTGCTGCTGATGTGAATTTACACTCGAAGCGTTAATATAAATGCGGTGTGTATTATATTTTTACATCCAGTGTGTAAAGTTTACACCAACGCGTAAATATACTTGTAGGCTAGAGCCTTTTTACCTAAAAACCTTCAATTTATAAAAAAAAATAGAATAACCATTTTGTTATTTTTATATTTATGAATAGTGTTTTATGGAAAAACTACGCATCAGAAAAATAAAACGTATATTCGTAATCAGCGCTACAAAAAGTACAAACCAATATAAAATAGAAACAGAAAACATACACAAGTCTTAACAACTCAAAATTTGCAGGCCAGTGTTACCGTCTAAATAAGTAAAATATTATAAAATGTATATTTTAAGGATATTGTATTAATCACACTTTTTAAATATTTACTTTTAATCAACACTTACCAATTATTTATTTGAAAAATCAAGCACACACAAAATAATACGTAAGCTCTTACAAACGTAAACAATTATAATTATAATGGTCGACAGCCACCAGACTCGATGAAGCAGGGATTCTAGCTTCTCGAGTCACGTGACTAGCTTAACGCCTGCGATTGGCTGGCTTGTATATCAGAAGTGTGATTTTTACACTTAGGGTGTATTATTGCTAAAGGTATGTTTATAAAAATACACTTTCTTGAGCTCCGAGTCTATTGTTGCAGAAGGTATGGAAGTAAAAATATACACTCTAGGTCAAATCACCTCACGTGTGTAGTGTCAAATCAATGTTGATGTACATTTATATAAAGGTGTAAAATTTACACATTTATAGAGTGTATTTTTTTACACCTTTTCAATGTAATTTCTTTCAGTGTAGCGCATATCCTTTCAGACCCGAATAAAAATTTATAGTATCGTACCACGAAGAAAGCGAGACCGTAGCTGCTGAAGCAGACCTAAAACTACTCCGTACAACTTATTTAAAACCGCACTCAACACAAAGCGCCTACGTAGTTTCTATAGGACATAATATAGGCCTAAAGAACCCCCGTACGTTTAATCTCTAAATCGGTAGGCCACCCAACTAAACCTGAAGCTCAACCGTACCCTGATTTAACTGCACCGAATTTTTTTTTGCATCGAGGAACACAGTTATTGTATCGATGCTTAAAATTCCTCGCCCTTATATACAGAGCGGTCCAAAAGTCACACCCCCCCTCTTAACTTTTGAACTAGTTGAGATATCGACTTCAAATTTAAAACTTTTAAACAAGACAACTTAAACTAACTTTTCGCATATATTTAATACTTTTAGCTCTTAAAATGTGGGCAGGAGGGGCATGGGGGCACATTTTTTTAAATGGAAAGGGGGGTCGTGTAATAAGTCATTTTAAAGCTTATAAAATTCTCTATTTAACTCCATATTTTTAAATTAAAAAAAAAAAAATGGGTTTAAAATGGGGTTGAAAATGGGTATTAATGTCAAAATTTCTCTAAAAAAAAACAAATAATTTTTTAAAAATGTCTAATTTCATCATAAAAAAATGTTACTTATACTTTTAAACTAATTTTAGTTGACATAAATAAAAATTTATAAAAAAAACTTAAAAAATCGAATGTTTTAGCACAAAAAAATTGAAAAATCAAAACCTTTAAAAACATTTTTAAAAAATTTAAAAATCTTAGTTTAAATAGAGAATTTTATAAGCTTTAAAATTATGTATCACCCCCTTTCCATTTAAAAAAATGTCCCCCCATGCCCCCCTGCCCACATTTTAAGAGCTGAAAATAAAAAATATATGCTAAAAGATAGTTTAAGTTGTCTTATTTAAGTGTTCTAAATTTGAAGTCGATATCTCAACTCGTTCAAAAGTTAAAAGGGGGGGGGGTGACTTTTGGACTGCACTGTATAAATTCATTATATTAACGAATTTTATTATTTAAATACATTTTACATTTAGACAACCAAAGCATTGATATAACACTATTTTCTTAGTCATAATTAAAAACCAATATCGGTGCAACGTCAATGTAATTTTTATTGATATCACGTAAAAGTTTGGTTCATTATGCTAATTTTGAATAGGCCTGATTCAGTTAAAGGAAATTTAAATCTACGGACGTGCCTCAGGTTCAGTTCATATCTGTTTCGGTTGTTGTGAGAAGTCAAGAAGTGTATCAGGTCCGCTTCGGTTCCGCTTCAGGGCTCGTTCAGTTTCATTTGTTCGCTTCTCAGTTGCGGATTAGACCTACTTGGTGATAACATGGCGAGCTAGAGTTGTGCTTGAAGGCATATCCACAAGCTCGCATAACAACATAGTACATAAGAATGCGGTAACGTGATTGGCTTACAAGATACGGCACTTCAAGCCAATCACGGCATCGCATTCTTATGTACTATGTTGTTATGCGAGCCTGTGGATATGCCCTGAGTCGTGCAAACATTCTGAAATAATTTACCCGGGGATATACAGCAGATAACTAATAGAAAATCAGATCATTATAGATTTTTTTTTAATTTAATTATTAGCTGACTTCTTGAATTTATAAATCGGCCAAAGTTTTTGTACCTCCTGGATCCGCTTTGTCTGTGGAGTAATTATCCCCATTATCATAAAGTGGCTCGAAATTGGTTAAATCCAGTAAACTCGGGGAATTATGGCCCTCGATAATTTTTCTTGAATAATGTTAATATTTACTAGAAAGTATTTTTTCTACGACTGGTTTAGAATGCAGGCAAATATACACACTTTTCAATTATAGAATGAATCAATTCTGGTTCTAGATACGGTATACGGACCATTCCATATCAAGTGTTGCCATTTCTCGTCTATAAAAATAAAGAAAACTAGCAAAATTAGCAAAAAAACATATTTTTCTTTGAAATATTGAATAATTATTAATTATAATTATAATTTTATGCAATTTTATGCAATTTAAAGTTTTGCGTTAAAACTACATTAAATTTATTTTTATTAATAATAATAAAAAGTCCTGTTTAAATCAATTTCGTTCAAAAAAATAAATTTGCTCCATCTATTCTTAATTATTTAAACCATGACATCTGTCGCAACAATCTGACATACCCTTCAATTTTTGCATTATAATTTGTAAATACTTAGGTAGTAAAATTGAATAAAAATCTTTTTTTTAAGTACTTATTTGATAAAATTATTAAATAATATTAAGTGCTTTATTTAAAAATATGTGTTCTGTTACATTTACAATGTGTAGACTACACTAAGTGATAAGGAACATTGTCTCTAAGTTGAAGACTTCAATCTTGTCCGCATTTTAAAGCCATCCAGTGTTTTATATTTGTAGTCAAAGAAAAAGTATAGTCTATAACACATAGGGAATATTTATTCCGCGCTTGCGGATCATCATACTCACCTGCCGGCTCGTATGACAAACTTTCCGCTAGCGTGGAATATTCTATTCCATAGTAGATATAGAATATATTATACTGTGAAAAATTACTGAATATTCTTAAATTTTTGTATTTCCTGATAAAGTGTCATTTTGTCATGACGCATTTAGGTACCACATTCTATACTAACTTAATATACTAAAATTTCTCTGTGTACTAAGTTCCATCACTATTACTAATAACAATAAACCTACAATGTCATCAAATATAAGTTTGTTTTGAGTTCTAACTGTTTTAAATTGGTGTATGGGTAGTATCCTAGATACTTTCTTTCCTTTTAGTATGAATTCTTATTTAAAATAGATAAACAGAAATGAAATATGGAGTAAAATAGTTGTCCGATTCAAGGAAACGAAATTTGACCCATTCAAGAACACTAACAATATTATCAAAAAACTAGGCTAAAGATATTTACCTTTATCTATAATAGATGATTATTTGGTATATGTTTTGTGTTGTTCTAGACTATTACATAAACCAAATTCAAACAATTTCCTTTTGCCTTTCGCCAACAAAATATCTTTAAATATTATTAAAAAAATTACTTGTGACTTGGTAAAACTGACTTGTTAAATTTGTCAAAAACCCAGCTGCCTAAAGTTTGCCATTTTTTAATATTTTTTAACTGCGCATGTAGGGCCATTTAAGCATGGTAACAAAAACCAAAAGCTACGAAGCAGTTATGGGAGGATTGGTAATAATAATAATAATATCTTTATTGACGGATAATCCATTTAGAATTTACAAACATATAATCATTTAAAAACTAAATTTATAAATACAAGAATAAAAACTGTCTAAAAACTAAATATAATGAGACAGATACATATTAAAATAAACACAACAATAAACATAAATTAAAAGAGTTAAAATAAATAAAAAATTATATTTGACTAAGTTTTAAATTCACTTGTGTCTTAAACCTATTAAGAGTCAGTGAAAAATCCAAATCCAGATTATTTGCGATTCTACAAAGTCTATTAACTGGTGCATTTAACATATAATTTGTCTTGCAATAGTTCACGTAAAAAGTTCGATTGTTATTGTTAATTCTAGTATTCCTTGCTGGAACCAAAAAATTTAAAAATGAAAGAGCAGATGGACAATCTATAATACCATTAATTAATTTGTATAGAAAAACCAAATCTAAGTAGATTCTTCGGTTTTCAAGCGTACTTATTTGAAAATAAATTCTTATAGAGTTATGATTTGGAAGCATTAAACTCGATTTGAAATTTAAAAAATTTAAAAATCTGTTTTGTACCCTTTCAATTTTAAGCTTGTTTTCAATATAAAAAGGAGACCAAATTATCGAGGAAAACTCTAAATGCGAACGTACTATAGAGTAATATAAACTTTTAAGACAATTTACATTACTAAAGTCTTTTAAATTTCTTTTTAGAAAACCCAAGAGTTTTAGTGATTTGTTTACCTGTAATTGTATGTGTTTGTCAAAACACATTTTGTTATCATAGGTAACTCCTAGATCTTTAATAACAGAAACATTTTCAAGATCTACACCATTTATATTATAATTAAAATTAATGGGATTAATACTGCGATTAAAATGCATAGTTTTGCACTTATCTGCATTAAGACGCATGCCATTAGCAACACACCATTCAAAAAGTTTGTCTAAAGCTTCCTGAAGTCGTAGACAATCAAGCAGACTTCTAATAATAAGATACATTTTCAAATCATCCGCGAACAATAAAAAGAATAAAAAGCCTAGATGTTTTTTTATGTCATTTATAAAAAAATTAAATAAAAATGTGGACAAGTGTCCCCCTTGTGGTACACCAGATGTTGCTTCAAAAGCGAAGGAAAGTATATTAAAAATTTTGACAACTTGGTATCTGTTTTTTAAAAAATCAGACAGCCATTTAAGCATTTTACCATTCAGTCCCCATGCGAACATTTTATCTAAAAGTAAGTTATGTGGAACAACATCAAAAGCTTTTGAAAAATCTGTGTAAATTACATGTATTTGTAAACCTTCATCAAAAGCCTTTAAAATATCATGTTCAAAACAAAGTAAATTGGTAATTGTAGATCTACCCTTACGGAAGCCATGTTGTTCATCAATTAAAATATTTTGAAAATAAAGCTCAAAATATTTACTAACTAATTTCTCAAAAACTTTTGGAATTTGAGAAATTTTTGATACAGGTCTATAATTTTTAATATTATTTCTATCTCCGCTTTTAAAGATTGGTGTAACATAAGACTTTTTCCAGATTTCTGGAAATTTTCCCTCATTTAAAGACTGGTTAAAGAGTAAAAATAGTGGATCAATTAAAACAAACTTACATTTAATAAGTAAATTAGCAGGGATGCCATCAGGCCCACAGCCAGACTTAAAATCAAGATTTGATAATGAATCTAAAATTTCAGATTTAGAGAGACTACAAGAAGAAAAATTCGCATTCGTTTCATAAGTCATTTCATAAGATTGCAAATTATCTTTAGAATATACTTCTGAAAAGTTTTGTGCAAAAAAGTCGGCAATTTCTTGTGGATCACTTGATAAGTTACCATTGTAAGACATACATGCAGGAAGGCCATTTATACCTTTATTGTAATTTATATATTTCCAAAATTTATTAGAATTAGTTTGAAAATCTGTTTCTAATGATTCTATATATTTAGCATAACAGCGGTCATGCAAAAGTTTACATCTGTTTCTAAGCTTATCAAATTTTAAGTAATCATCATTAGAATTTGTATTTTTAAACTCTATGTGGGCTGTTTTCTTTTGAAAAATGAGTGCTTTTAACTCAGGGCTGTACCAGTTTGGAAATGATGACTTTTTAATTAACTTTTTTGGGACATAAAAAAAAGAATGATGGCGTTAAACGAGTGACACGTAGTCTAAGGTGTCCGTAGAATTTTAAATTTTTTAATGGTATAAACTAAAAAATTTAAAGTTAAAACAAGTTTTCCAGTGTTATTGTAAATTAAATAAATAAAGTGAAACAAAATGGGCCCAAAAATTGCTCCAAAAGGACCTAAAACGGCAAGTACTGATGTAAATTCCCGCGTAAATGATATTAACAGCAAACTAACGGAAGGAATCAACTCACTTCGTAACGAATTGACTCAAATAAAAGATAAAGGCTCAAACACTAGCCTAGACGCTATAACAAATAAAATAGACAAATTGGAATCAGCTATTATAGAGGCATTGGATGAAATAAAAAACGACATTCAAAACACGAAAAAAAGTCAGGAACACTTTAAAGAGTCATATTACAAAAATCTGTACTCAAATAACTTGATTTTTTATGGTATAAATACTACAAAAAATGAAAATCTCCCGCAAGAAATCTGTAACATTTTAAAAAAATTCAAAATCGCCGAAAATGCAAGTGAACAAGACATCAACTATGCTTATCACATGAACGCAAAAAATAAGGAACACAAAAACAATACAACAGTAGTCAGTTTTGTGAATCGATGGGTCCGCGATCTTGTTTACTACGAAAAACGTAAATTAAAAGGAAGTTCGATTGTGGTTGCTGAAATGTTAACTAAATCAAAAATGGAAATATTTTTTGCGGTTCGGGAAAAATACGGTGCAAAACAGTGCTGGACCTATAATGGTGATGTGTATATAGCACAAAATAACAAAAAAATCAAAATAAACAGTTTATCAGAAATTATTGAGTAAATATGGATGCACGGGAAAAAACTGGAAGAAGTATGTAACTAGAATAAAAAAAATATATTACTGGACACTTTAGTAAGTAAGCAAATTGTTTTTGTTTATTTTTTATTTTTAAAATTAGGCTGGAACAATAATTTAAAAAAAAAAAAAAAAATAATTTTATGAATGTTAACTTAATTAGTGAAGAGGAGGAAAGGGGAAAAAATGTAACAACAATTATTAGTGACATAAAAAAAATTTCAGAGGTAATACATGAAAGCAGATTACTTAATATTATTCATTTTAATATACGATCAATAAATGCAAATTTTAATGAGTTATTAACAATTTTGAATTACTTATCTATAAATTATATTGACATTATTATTTTATCAGAAACATGGGAGGTAAAAGACACTAAAAACTATAATATTAACAATTTTACAACTATTTATAACGAGTCAAGATTTAACCAAAATGATGGGACCATTGTCTATATAAAAAATTCAATAAATGCAAATGTAGAAAAAGTAACATTAGGTAGCATTAATTTTTTAAGGTTAACTTTTAAACATTTAAATTTTTCTTTTGGTTTATTAGCAGGCTACAGGCCCTATGGCTCTGATGAAAAAAAGTTTGTCGAGGATTTAGAATTGTATTACCATCAGTTGACAAAGAATGATATTGAACTAGCTTGTGGGGACCTTAATCTTGATCTATTGGATCGAAAAAATAAGACCGTAAGTAATTATATAAACAATTTTTACGAACAAGGCATGTTCGCACAAATAAATGTACCAACAAGAACCAAATCTAATGAAAAACCGAGCTGTATTGATCATTTTTTTGTTGGCTGTAAAAGTAATAAAATTCAAAAGTCCATAGCTTTATCACCCTATGTATTTGAAACCTCCATGACTGATCATGATGCTATATTTCTGAGAATATCTCAAAATAACTGTAAAAAAAATACTTCCCAATCTAACGAAAATATAAATTTTTTTGAAAAAATTGACTTTTTACAATTAGAAAGAGATTTGCAGAATGAAGACTGGTCAAAAGTATTAGAAAATAAGCACCCAGAATTATCATATAACGAATTCATTAAACTACTTACAACCCATGTTGATTTATGCACAAGAAAGGTTATTATTAAAAATAATAAAAATAATAAATTAAAGCCTTGGATAACTTTTGGTTTAATAAACTCGATACGGCATAGAGACACGTTGAAAAAAAATCTAATTAAAAATTATTCTGAAGAGCTAAACTTGGAGTATAAAACATATAGAAATTTTCTAAACAAACTTATCACAAAAACTAAAAATGATTACTATAGGAATAAATTAGATCAAGCAAAAAATAATTATAAGAAAATTTGGAATATAATTGACCAGGCATCAAACAATGAAAAAAAACTAAATCCTCAGAAATATAGCATTGTGGACGGTGAAGATAAAGATATAATAGGCGATAAGAATAAGGCAAATTTTTTTAACAGTTTTTTTATTAATGTAGGGGAAAAAATGATAAAAAAAATTAAGAAAGGTAATAAAAAAATTAAAACAAAACAAAAAAATATTTCTGACTCTTTATTTTTGACACCAATTTTAGAAAACGAAATTGTAAAGCATATTTTCAACCTAAACAGCGGTTCAGCATCAGGGCCGGATGGGTTTTCTGCAAAACTTATTAAAAAAACATACAAAAACATAATAAAACCGTTATGTCATATTATGAATTTAATTTTAGTAACTGGTAAAATGCCTAGAGCCATGAAGGAGTCTACAGTCATCCCCATATTTAAGTCGGGCAATAAAATATTAACAACCAATTACAGACCTATCTCGTTGATCAATAACTTCGCTAAAATCCTTGAGCAGTGTATAAAGGAACGACTCATGAATTACCTGGAAATTAATAGTATCCTAAGTGTCAGACAATTTGGTTTTAGAAAAGGCATAAGCACAGAAAATGCAGTTATTGAATTTGCAAAAACTATAATTCATAACTTCAATACAAACAAAAAATGCTTGGCTGTGTTTCTAGACCTTGCCAAAGCGTTTGACACTGTGGATCATGGGTTGCTATTAGAAAGATTACAGGACATCGGCATAAGAGGCATTGCACTCTCACTATTTAAAAATTATTTGTTTGAACGTTTACAGCGTGTAAAAATTAATGATACTTTAAGTGACCCCTTGGCAATCACGAGGGGCGTCCCACAAGGTACTGTTTTGGGACCCATATTATTTTTGATTTACATTAATTCTATTTACAGTATAATTGATTTAAACGGTGAGACGTTCTCTTATGCTGATGACACTGGAGTCGTATTTGCAGGTGATTCATGGGATGATGTTTTCAAAAATGCAGAAGAGGGCTTAAAATTGATCAAAATTTGGCTGGATACGAGCCTTCTCAGTCTAAATGTAGATAAAACTACATTTTTAACTTTTTCATTGTCTGCTGCTTCTCAACCTAATAATTTCATTTTGAAAATTCACCAAGATGACTGTAATCAAACAAGTTGTAATTGCCCTATAGTAAAAAAATCATCATGTATAAAATATCTTGGAGTCATGATTGACCAGCACTTCAAATGGAACCAGCACACTGAATATCTACAAAACAGACTGAGAAGGACCATTCATAAGTTTTACCAGCTCCGGGATATACTGAGTAAAAAATTGTTAATAACAGTTTATAGAGCTCTAGTTGAGTCATTGCTCAGGTACTGTATTTGTGTATGGGGCGGGCTGCAAGACAACAACCTTCATGATCTAGAAATTACTCAAAAGTTAATTTTAAAAATTATGTTAAAAAAAAACAAAAGATTTTCTACTGAACTGCTCTTTAGGGAAAACAAGCTGCTTTCAATTAGGCAAATATATTTTTATCAAATAATTTTATGGGCTCATAAAAATAAAGGACAACTTTCAAAAATGTATAATAAACAAACTAAGGCAGCCAAAAATTTTAACCTACCTATTCCCCTGTATAAAAAAACCGGTACACAAAGATATTTATTTTATATGGGTCCTAAGCTATATAATATAATTCCAAATGAAATAAAAAATATAAAAAATTTAAATAAACTTAAAAAGCAACTTTATTCATACGTTACAAATCAATATGAAACCTTATATAATGAAGTTAAAAATATTTTTTAGTCTTTTGCGTCTCATAAAAATAAGTTTAAATTAAAAATTTTATTGTCCCTCAAATATAAATCGTAAATATAATTTTCTTTCTTCTTCCTCTGCGCTACTGATATAGGTTACATTTTAAATAATAATTAAAATAATAGTTTATAAATATATATTCTGTCTAATTATTAAGTTTGCAAAAACATGTATTTTAAATAAGATTCGCACACAAATTTTTTTTTAAATTTAGGCGGATCACCATCGTTTGTTAATTTAAATATTGTAAACTTTATTAAATAAATTTGATTTGATTTGATTTGATTTGAATTAGACCATGTAAAATATCGTAAAAATCTTTAACATTTTGATCCACTGAATTTGAAGTTAAAATCTTCGACCAATCAAAAGAACTTAAATTGTCATTAAATAAAACATAATTCACATTATTAAAATCGAGGTCAAAATAATGCAGATTTAGAAAATTTGAGTCTAACTTAGAATGTAACTTAATATCAAAACATAAAGCCGGGTGATTTAAATCAATCTTTGATAAAATATCAACTGCCAGGCTAACTTTTAAATTTTCAATACTAGCAAAAACTAAGTCCAGGACAACTCCGTTACTATTTTGAAAAATATTTAATTGATATAAATTTAAATAACCAAATGTATCACTTAGTTCATGGACTTTATCACTATATGTTCCTTGAAGATTAACTCCAAGTTCGTCGTTATCCCAGTTCACCTCAGGAAGATTGTAGTCACCAGTGATAATTAATTTAGCATCGGGATACCTTTCTGCCAGATCCAGAATAGTTTGAGCATGTCTTGTATAATATTCTTGTTTTGATTTTGGAGGAATATAAACTACTCCCAATATGAAAATAGCCTCTGCAATAGTAACAAAAACAAATAATTGCTCTACAGAAACACAGTCAATATCTATAATAGAAGTCGCCAGATTTGATTTCACTAAAATTAAAGCACCACCGCCAGATTTTTTATCACTAGTAATACCATTTCTGTCACTTCTAAAAATGTTATATCCGGAGAGATTAAGTTCAGCATCAAGAATTTCATCACAGAGATTGGATTCAGTTACAAGTATGACATCATAATTACTGCTAAGAACAGCTGCAGAAAAGTCTTTGAGTTTAGTTCTTAAACCATTTATGTTTTGATAATAACAAGATAAAAAATTATTTTGTTGATTATTTTTTGTTGATCTATTAGTTTGTAAAGAATTATGTCGACGGTTTACGAAAAAACTCATATTCCTTAATGATCACTCCTTTAGACCATTTACTTTCGTCATATAACACATTTTTATTTTTTTCATTTATGCTAATTTTAAAACTACTATTTTGACCTTTATTTTGTAGTTTCGTGACTTTAAATGAAATATCAGGCCAATTTTCATTCAAATAATCAAGCATAGTGTCCTCTGCAACATTTCCTTTTATATGTCCAACATATATAAAAGCATATTTTTCAGCCCCTAAAATTTTTGTAATGTTCTGATTTGATCCTTGTGTTATTTTTCTGTTTACATTTCTTTTCCTAGTAACTGTTGTAAAGCCATCAACATCCGTAGTTGGTGTTACTTCTTGGACAGCCCCCGTATCTGAGGTACCTGGCAGTATAACACTTGGCTGTATCGCTACTTGCGTATCGATTGTTGATGTTTTGCGAGGCTTATCAGATTCCGTATCTATAGGTGAATTTTTTGCAGGAGTTCCTTTTTGTTTAACTGGTGCAGGTGTCTTGATAAATTTTGGGGAATTTTCTACAAGATTTTGTAAAACCTTCTTTTTACTAGTGTAGTGGACTACCGCGTCGTACTTGACGAGTTTACTACCCAAAATAGCGTGAGTTCGATTCTCACCAGCGCCGATTTGCCTTTTTCAGTTAATTAATAATTGAAATTTGGCAAAGGCTTAAGTGAAGCGGACACTCCCTATTAATTGGTTCGAAAGTTAATTAAAACCGGTGATTCCCTCTACTACTAGCCCACATAAGTCCTGGACTTAGGGGATGCTTAATTGAGTAGAATAGTACGAGGTTAAACAGAATGTAATGTAAGTTCAAAAACAGGCACTGTCCCATTCAATAATATGTCCCATTCATGGACACTTCCCCCTACTTAAGTAATAATAAAAAATAATAAATTGATAAACAATTAAAGCTTAAATATTTAAAAACATGCGACTCATTAGATTTTAAATTATTTAAATTTAAAATCAACGTACAAACCAAAGCATTTACGGAAATTATGAGGAATATATGTGATTACCCAAAATACACGCAAATCCACTTCCACATTCATTATTATTTAATTACTGCAACATTCTATTTGGGAATGTGTAACTTAAATCGAAGTTAGAAATTTATAAGATTAATTGTGTACTTATCCCAAAAAGAGGTCCTTAACGTAAATAAAAGATACACATTATAAGAAATTTTATTTACAAATTTTAATTAGGTTTCATTATTAAAATTACTTAAAATTACTTAAAATTACTTAAAATTACTTAAAATTACTTAAAATTACTTAAAATTACACAAAATGGCTTAAAATTACTTTAAATTACTAAAAATTAATAAAAATTACTTAAAATTATTTCAAATTACTTGAAATTACTTAAAATTAGTTAAAATTACTTCCAGTTACTTAAAATTAAAATTAATCAACAAACCAAACAAAATTTGTGTTTTTGGCACTTTTAACATAAGTGAGCGACATTCTTAAAAGAAAACCATACAAAACTAGGGACACTAGATCTAGGTCTTAAGTTAGCAAGGCGATTTGATTAATTTCTAAGTTTAGGATGGGCAGTAAAATCCGTGAAGAAACTCTCTATGGCAACCGATGTTCAGATGTTTTCTGACGTTTCCCGTTGTCTGTCGCCTTGCTAACTTAAGACCTAGATCTAGTGTCCCTATACAAAACATCCAAACAAAGAAACAATTTTTTTTAATTGACCTCGACAACTGGAATTCGGCGAAGTAATTTAAAATTACCTAAAATTACTTAAAATTACTTAACGTCCCACAGGATCCCATGTTAAAATAATCCAAACTATTAATCAAAGGAAACAAAAACTATTTAATTAGGAAATGTTCCTGGATGAATGTAAGTATTTCATTCTGATAAACAATGCCTTTTTCTGGCAGTAGAACACAACAAATCACAGTTATACGCGACTGGACGAAAACACGACCATTATTGCACACTCTAATCTGATTATATTTCAATGAGTGCCATTAGTGTCAATGTAATATGGTTATTTAACGATGTTGTGGTTTAAATATCTTAAAATAGTTATTAGAAAGCTATGTACATATATACAATCCATTGCAAACACTGCAATGGTTGATTGATTTCACAACTTTAAACTTTGTTTGCTTCCACAATTTTTTTACATTTTCTTGTATAATTTTGTCTTCTGAATCCAAATCCGTTAGGAAAGAAAAATTTTTGAGGTAGTCCACCCTTAACACATTAATATAAAACATACTGAAATATATTTTAAAGTTTAACTGATAACATTTTAAAATATATTTGCAATTATCTGGAAATACTTTTTAATGTAGCTGCAGCGCTTTAAAAAGAATAATATATTCTATAACTAGTATGGAATAGACAATATTCCGCGCGAGCGGAAAGTTTGTCATACGAGCCGGCAGGCGAGTATGACGGTCCCGCGAACGCGGAATGACTATTCCATACGTGTTGTAGACTATACTTTTTCTTCGACTGCAAATATGAAACACTGTATGGCTTTAAACTGCGGACAAGGTTAAAAGCAATGTTTTTTTTTGTGACTTAACATTGTAAATGCAACAAAACACATATTTTTAAATAAAGGAATCAATGTTATTAAATAATTTTATCAAATCAGTACTTAAAAAAGATTTTTATTTAATTTTAGCACATATTTACAAATTATAATGCAAAAATTGAAGGTTATGTCAGATTGTTGTGACAGATATCAGGTTTAAATATTTAACAATATATGGAGCAGTTTTAATTTTTTGAACTAAATTAATAAAAAACTGGTCAAATATTAAGAAAAACTAATAAACTTTATGTAATTTTAACGCAAAACTTTAAATTGCATTAAATTATTCAATATTTTATGGTAAAATATATATATTTTTGCCAATTTTGCTACAGTTTTCTTTAATTTTATAAACAAGAGATGGCACTACATGTGCTCATTCTAACACTTGATAATGAATATTCATACCGTATCTAGAGCTAGAATGGATTCATTCTGTGTTTGAAAAGTGTGTGTATTTGCTTACATTCTAAAGCAGTCGCAGAAAAAAGACAAACAAGAATAATATAATATATAATATATATTATATTATAATCATTTTGCAGGATTTAGTACTCTGTACCTGCATACTAAATATTTTGCTTTAAGTAATAAATCTCTGAGGTTATAATAATAGTAATATCTAAATAAAATAAAGTTTACCATTACTATGTAGTTTATAATAAACTATATAAATGGTTTATTACCATAATAACAAAAACGTAGCTTTATAAATAATAGATAAGCTACAAACTTTTTCTAAATTAAATTTTGTATCTTATTTATGGGGCTAAGCTTTTATTATAGGTTATGAAGTATTACAGCCCCTAGTAGGCACTTCTTACCAAGTAAACATATTGTTTATACTCCTCGCAGCTTGACAACAGAGGAGTATTATACGGGGTTATTCAGAAATAACTTTGAGAAATTTAAGAGTTGATTCTACTGTAAAAAACATGAAAAAAAGTTCCTATAAAGGTTGATCCGGAAATGAGCCCTAAGGAAGCTACGGCTCTTTAAAATTGTAATAAAAATAAAGTTTTTAATTAATAACTCTTGTACCCTTTAAGCTAGAGCGAAAAGTTTTGCACTAGTATTAATAAGGGCAATAAGTTTATGTTAATTTATTTTTTTTAATTATCCAGAGGCGTGCTTAGACGGACAAAATATGTGAGGCTTAACACATTTTTGCCCCAAACTTTTTTATGTGTATTTTTTTGGATTTTTTGTAGTAAATATAGATTCCTTCAGTAAAAATACATAAAAAATATCATATAGTGTAACACTGTAGGAGCAACCGTTTAAAAAAAAATGCAATTAAGAGGAAGTAACATTTTGTGCCACTAAAAATGTTACTTTTTTAAAGGCTATAACTCCTTTAATATTAAATTTAGGTGTTTTGGTGAAAGATGCTTTTTTGCTTAGTTTTAAGTGAAGAATCGCCCTTCAGCATTAAAATTTTATTGGTGCTATTTTTGTTCCCAATTCAATATGTCCATCTTTGAACGGCCGCAGCTCCCTTAGGGCTCATTTCCGGACCAACCTTTATAGGAACTTTTTTTCATATTTTTTAACGTAGAATCACCTCTTAAATTTATCGAACTTATTTCTAAATAACCCTGTATAAAAATCGGACCCCGTAGAAAAACACCCAAGATCACAGAATTTGTACCCAAGATCATAGAATTTGTACCAATGTGTGTTATAATATAACATTGTTATACAATTCTAAACCACAAATGTTTGTCTGTCAGTCCGTTTTTATATAATGTTTTCTTGTTTGCTCGATAACTCAAGAAAGAAAAGTTCCATAACATTTAAAAAAAAATCTGTCTAGTCACGGGGAGCTAAATATTTAAAAAAATCGAAAATAGTAGAAGAAAAGCTTCTATCAAATAGATTAAACAATGAGATTTTTGTTAAAAAGATCAATCGTGCCATATTTGAAAAAATATCCTCCAAAAACAAAAAAGCAATAGTATAGGCACTTAAGCTTGAGTTAATTAACATAAAAATATCGAAAAGGCACATAAGGGAACGTTCAACTGTTAGTTAACTCAAATTGTACCAAGATTCATACACTTCATACCCCGCTTAATTAAAGGCTGTAGAGATTTTATATTTTGGCTACCCCCCTAACAAAACCCCTATTTGGGGGTAGCCAAAATATGAAATACAGCCTTTAAGAACGCGAGAAGCGGGGTATGAGTGTATGAATTTTAGTACAATTTGCGTTACGTACCCCTTGAACGTTCCCTAATAGGATAAGTGCGATCAACGTAATTTTTTCAGAAAAAATAACTTATTAAAAACATCAGTGGCACCTTCAGAAAGTCTTCCAAAAAAATAAAAAGTTATAGGGGGTTAACTTTTAAGAAAATCGAAAAAATAAAATAAAGGTAAAGTGCTATCAACTTAAAATTTTCGGAAAAATTTATTTTTATTAGAAAAGTTAATTGTATAAAACTTTAAAAATCCCACTTAAAGCAAAAAAGCTATACTGCCGTCTATGAAAGAACCCCGTGTCTCCATTTGCCGCATAGCAGTTTTCACGTCAACTCGGTGTAATATTTTAAAAACGTTGGCATGCTACAAATGGAGATACGGGGTCTTTCATAGCACGGCAGTACAAGGGGCTGGCTAAACTTAAAAATGATTAAGAAAGGAAAACCTAATTTTTACTAAAAATCGTACTTTTTAAATTAAATTTTTAAATTAAAGAAAAAAAAATATTTTGAGAAAAAATAGGGGGCGTTAGTTAAAAAAATATACCAAATGTTCCAATACAATATAACTTTACCAGAAAAAAAAACAGTACTTACATCTGCGATGAGTATACTATATTACTGCGAAACATTACATAACTTCAAAGCTTGTTTGACTATGTATTTTGCATTTACACTCTTTTGTAGGTGATTTCTAGAGCCATAAAACAATAATAAAGTAAGGTTTTTGATTTGGCGTGATTAAAAAAACTTGGAGGGTTGGATAAAAAATAATTCTTTATTCATGAAATTCCATGGGGATAAGTAAACCCTTGGTGTTTCACTTAATAAGTAAGTGAACTGCTTACAAATGAAAAAATAAAGTAACTGAAACTACAAAAAAAAGCCAAAATGCTAGATATCTTCCATCCTTTTAATAAGCAAAGTTTGCATTGCAAACCATATAAATCATAATTCAGTTTCGAAAAAGGGGTCAAGATACAATTTATCTTTTATGTTCCCTGGGAAAATTTTGCGTTAGTGAAAAAATAAATATTTTTTTCTGTCGATCTGTCTATTAGACTATTTGTCGATTGGTGAATCTGTCGGTCTGTTTGTTGCTCTGTCTGTTGGTCTGATTATTGGTCTGTTCGGGAAAATATGTGATCACGATAACTCGAGAACGCTTTAAGCTAAAAACGTTTAATTTACATAATATTCAGTGCAGCAAAGCAAGCCAAAATACTAAAATGGAGGTTTTCAAGGCTCATACACTAATAAATAATATTTTTTAGATTTATTTGAAAGGCCAATTAAGTTATGGTAATAAATTGTATTTTAGTCAAATAAACATTTAGTTAATATTAATAAATATTTTAGTTTCAAAATCATTTATTAATGGGAACAAAATAGTTTATTTGACAGAAATAAAATTTATTACTCACAACCAAATAATTTAATTGGCCGTATTCCACCAAATATTGTGCCTACAAATAAACTGTTTTATACAATACATACAGATAATAAGACAATTACTAGCTTTATTTTAAATTTCAATTGTCAAATTATTTTCCTGTAAATTTCATCAAAATTTTAAATAAAAATATAAATTTCTAAGCTTTTATTGGATAAAACTTTGTATGTCACTCGTGAGTTAACTAATATTGCCCTCTCTAAAATTAACCTACTCTGCCTTCAGCCTCGTGGGTTAATTTTCTCATGGAAAAATCCTGGTTTCTTCTTTCGTACCATAATAATAATATATTTATTGTCCAACAGACTAACCAATTACAGGACAATTAAATTTAAAACTAAATAACAAAAATTCTGTTTATAATAGATGAGAAAAAAAAGATAAAACTAATTAATTTAAACATAATTAAACACAATTAAGCTAATTAATAACTATATGAGGCTGTCCATATATTACGTAACGGAAGTTGTACCAAAATTCATACACTTCATACCCCGTTATTAAAGGCTATAGCCTTTAATAACGCGAGAACCGAGGTATGAAGTGTATGAATTTGAGTTACGTAATGTATGGACAGCCCCTTATCGGTGTGGTTGATTTTTTTAAAAGTGGGCACCGTTTTATTTATTTATTTATTTATTTATTTTACAACTTAACAGGACATGCGTCCCTTTTACAAAGTTGTTATAATAAACTATGAAGTAATATAAATACAATAGAGACTTATATAAAAAAGAAAGAAAAAAACAAGATTTGCATAGAATATTAATACTTAATTATATGAGAAAATATGATTTCTAATTCTACAGCATAACAAACAGATCTTAAGGAATTAATATCTGTAAAACATAAATCTAGAACACTTCCAATGCGTTCGTAATTGGAACACATGATATATAAAGGCGAAAACATTAGAATATTGGTACGAGGTGTTTTTAGGTAAAATAAAGTTCTATTCCTAGTACTAACGGATGGAACGTGAAATTTGAGTTTATTTAATAAGTATGGACAGTCAATAATATTATGAAGTAATTTATACAAAAACGCTACACTATAATAAAAACGGTGTGAAGCCATATTTACAAAACCAAATCTCTGCAGTAAACTTTTGGTAGGAGTATTAAGCGCAGGGTACTCATTATATGTTTTTAGGTACAGTTACCTTAAAAACCTTTTCTGAACCTTCTCAATGCTGTTTCTGTGAATTTCATGTTTAGGATTCCAAATAACTGCACCATAGTCCAACTTGGACCTAACGAATGCATTATATAGCACTGTAAATGTGTGAGTATTTTGAATACCCTCAGAGTTACGAAAGATAAAACCTAATGATTTAAAAGCTGCTAAAGTTGTTTTGTTTATATGATCAACAAAGGATAATTGCGGATCAAAATGTATTCCTAGGTCTTTCATAAGATCAGGTCTAGAAAGAATAGAACCAGTTATGTTATAATTATAAATTATAGGTACTTTTTTCTTGGTAAAGGTCATAACGTTACATTTGGATACATTGAGAGGAAGACGATTTCGTACACACCATTCGTGTAGTCTATTTAAGTCATCTTGGAGTTCAATAGCATCATTCACACAAGTAATCTTTTTAAACATTTTAATATCATCTACATAAATAAGACATAGACATTTAAGAATGCATGCAATGTCGTTAACAAAAAGTATAAACAAAAGAGGTCCTAGGACCGTCCCCTGAGGGCTCCGGAGGTGGCAGTGAAAAGAAAGGATTTAAAACCACGATATTGAACGTATTGAATTCTTCCAACTAAATACGATTTAAGAAATCTAACGTCAAGTCCAAGCTTTTCAAGAATAAATAACAAAACTGGATGATCTAAAGTGTCGAAGGCTTTCATGAAGTCAGTGTATACTACATCTGCTTGACTGTCTTCATCCAGCGCTTCAGAAATGTACTGAGTAATGCACGCCAGGTTAGTCGTTGTAGAACGTCCTGGTACAAAACCATGCTGAGAGGGGTCAATAAAGCTCTTTACGCTGGCAAAAATAATTGGATGTAGCACAAACTCAAAAACCTTCGAAAAGTTGCATATTATAGCAATGGGACGATAGTTTTTAATGTCCGATTTATTACCCTTCTTGAAAACAGGACAGATTTTAGATTCCTTCCACTTATCAGGAAAGCAACTAGTTTTTACAGACAAGTTAAAAATAATAGTTAATGGAGTAACAAAAACGTTGGCACAATCTTTAATTAAAAATGATGGAATACCATCAGGCCCAGATGTTAATTTGTCTTTAAGTTTTTTGATACCTTTGAGGACACCCGCCTCACTGATATTACCTATGGATACATTGTTAGAGAAACTTTCGCCGTGATTATCACAATTAATATCTGACTCTATATACACTGACTTAAAAAATGACGCAAACATATTTACAATTTCTTGGGTATCATTCTGATTTACGTTTTCATACGTCATACTTGAAGGAATGCTAGTCGTGTTCTTCTTATTGTTTATGAATGTCCAAAAAGAGCTAGGATTGGTAATCAACTCATTTTCAACACAACGGACATAATCACGATAAGCTACTTTATAGGATAGTTTTCGTACTTTATTATTATGGGCCTCATAATAGCTATTTTTCAGTACGGAGAGGCTCTTTTCCGCACTCGATTGCATTTGGTTTGGACTTTTGCAATATATTTTTATATTTTATTAAATAAATCTTATTTTTAAATTTTTTTAATAAGAAAAACAATTAACAGTTAAGAAATTTGAACAGTTTTATAATATTATGAATAAAATTTATTTAATATAACAAGAATAACATACGCAATTAAGAAATTAAACAATATTTATGCGTGCGAAAAAGGCTTTCTTTCCGCATATGCGTGCGGAAAGCCTATCTTTCCGCACACTTGTAGGAAAAATAATTTGCAGGTTTTTATTATAAGAATTAAAAAAATATATTTAAAAAAAGAAGTCAAAAGATACATTGTGCTCCTTCACCAAATTTGCAAATTCCTGAAAATTTCTGACAAAAATAATATTTATTATTGATTGTATTTTTTAATTGATAATTTTTAGTTATTTAATGAAAAAATAAGAATTAGCATAACGAAAACCTCAAAACTTATCGACATATTTTCTTGAGATATAACCTTACCATTTACTTTTTTTATTTTATAAAATTTCGTATAAGATACAGCAAAGTTACAGCATTTTATCTTGTAAGGGTAGTGTATTCGTTAGGAGGTTTTGTTGTGTATTTACGTGGTTGCGAGAGTAGATCAAGAGTACATTAAGAAGGGGTGTGTCACATTAGATGGGCAGGACGGATTCTGAGCCCGCCCGCCTGGTTAGTTTGGTTTGCTCTTGTTGCTTCATATTATTAAACTAAAATATTAATAATAACTTCGAGTATAGGGTATTTTATTGCTCGGTTTAAAAGTTATTTTTAAAAAACGAAAAAGCAGGCATGCTGTACATGTACGTGCAACAAAATTAAACGCAATCCATCTATTGATCAAGGACATGTGACTTAAAATTTAATTTAGAAAGCTGTTTCATTTAGTATTTTCTAATAATAGAACTTAGTTGATAAACCTATTACCTTGATACCTTTCAAATGATCTTTTCTATTTTATTTAAAGTTATGGCGAAGGCGCACAACATGGTTTTTTTTAGATTCTGGACACGGTTCACCTGGGCGATTTTAAATAAAATTTTCGTGGACCCCTACATTTTTTGGACTAAAACATACCTAATGACATAAGAAATCAATTCCCATTTGAAAGAAAATCGTAAAAGATACACTTTTTTAGACAGATAAAAAACGTTTTTTTTGAGTTATAGGGTGTGTCAAAAAAGTCGATTTTCAAAATCAAAAACGCTTTCTGGCTTAAAAGTTGCCCCTTAGAAAAAAATAGTGGCCACTAAGTAATGAGCCAAATCGATTAATGTTTAGAGTTAGCTCAAAGCACTCAAACTTAAAAAAAAAAATCGGTACCTGTTTTTCAGATAAAAACTGATACCGATAAAAATTGAGGAAATCTTGGAGGATTTTTTTTGGTAATATTTAGAAACAATACTAAATGTAAGAACTAAAAAAAATATATCCCCCCTCCCCTTAAGTTAGAACATGAAAAAATCTGCAATTATTTGAAAATTTCGCGAAAATTTTATTTTTGCAAGTTTTTAAAAGTGCATAAAAAATAGTTTTAAATAAAAAATCTGCAAAATTATATATTAGTAAATAAGCATATATACATGTTAACCTACATGACTATACAGAAGACATAATTCTTTTCCGCAAAAAGTAAAAAAAAATTAATTTCGATTCGAAACCGGGTGGATTTTCTGTTTTTTGCCTAAAACTTTTTTCGGAGTACTTTTTTTTGTTTGGAATATACTTTTTATGTAAAAATACACAAAAAACTTTTTGTGGTTTAACATCGCAGGTTTAACGGTTTTAAAGATAAATGCATTTAAAGGTAAATTTTTACGCATGAAGAACCAAAAATAAAAATAATAAAAAAATATAAAGCCAAAAACAAATGTTTTAGTAATGGGTGGTTATTTTACATTAAAAACATAGAAAAAATTTATATGCACCTTGGTCAAAAAATCATTCCTAAGGAAGTTATGTCCTTTTAAATATGCCCTATTTAAAAAAAATAGCAAAATCTCATCTCATCAAATAATTAGCGTTTTTTTATGTTCTTACTTAAGGGGAGGGGGGATATAATTTTTTTAGTTTCTCACAATTAGTATTGTTTCTAAATATTATCAAAGAAACCCTGCAAAATTTCCTTAATTTTATATATAATCACTTTTTATCTGAAAAACAGGTACCGATATTTTTCTAAGTTTGATTGATTTGAGCTGCCTCTAAACATTAATCGATTTGGCTCATTTTTGAGTGGCCACCGTTTTTTACTAAGGAGCAACTTTTGATCTAGAGAGCGTTTTCGATTTCGAAAATCGGAATTTTTTGACACACCCTATTACTTAAAAAAACGTTTTTTTTTATCTTTCTAAAAAAGTGTATCTTTTACGATTTTCTTTCAAATGGAAATTGATTTCTTATGGCATCAGGTATGTTTTAGTCCAAAAAATGTAGAGGTCCACGAAGTTTTTATTTCAAATCGCCCAGGTGAACCGTGTATATTCTATAACTAGTATGGAATAGACAATATTCCGCGCGAGCGGAAAGTTTTTCATACGAGCCGGCAGGCGAGTATGACGGTCTCGCGAGCGCGGAATGACTGTTCCATACGTGTTGTAGACTATACTTTTTCTTCGACTGCAAATATGAAACGCTGTATGACTTTAAACTGCGGACAAGGTTAAAAACCATGTTTTTTGTGACTCGACATTGTAAATGCAAAAAAACACATATTTTTAAATAAAACAATTAATGTTATTTAATAATTTTGTCAAATCAGTACTTGAAAAAAGTTTTTTATTTAATTTTAAGACATATTTACAAATTATAATACAAAAATTGAAGGTTATGTCAGATTGTTGTGACAGATATCAGGTTTAAATATTTAACAATAGAAAGAGCAGTTTTAATTTTTTGAACTAAACTGATAAAAAACTGGTCAAATATTAAGAAAAACTAATAAACTTTATGTAATTTTAACGCAAAACTCTAAATTGCATTAAATTATTCAATATTTCATGGTAATACATATATACTTTTGCTAATTTTGCTACAGTTTTCTTTACTTTGTTAAACAAGAGATGGCACTACATGTGCTCATTCTAACTTGATACGGAAATTTATACCGTATCTAGAGCTAGAATGGATTAATTCTGTGTTTGAAAAGTGTGTGTATTTGCTTACATTCTAAAGCAGCCGTAGAAAAATAATATTCTATTTATTTACATCTATTTTATTAATTGATTGAGCTTAATACATAGTCATTCTAAAATGAAGTATTTGTGATACGTGTGTTAGATACTTGTTTCAAGTATAAAAGTATATAATAACATATTTAACTAATTAAAAAAGAAAAAAAATAATAATTTGTTTTAAGTTCAGTTAGTATCTACCGGCTTCCAAGAAATTAGTATAGGTTCTACTTTTCATTATTTTTAATATAAATACTTACTTGGCGTTTTTTAGTTAAAGGTCAATGCAATAAATATTAATAAAACCAAGCACTTTAAATTGGTTCTAGTTGAAACCTCTTGGTCCAAGTAAAATAAATATTCAACTTCCATCAAACATTTGATTTAAGCACTTAGGGTGTACCAACTTTTAAATTACTTTATTTAAATATATTAAAATAGAATATATAAGAATATGTGTAGAACTAGAACATAGATAACATAGATAGATGTATGTTTCCCAAACAGACTCTGGGAATAATAGGGGAGTCAGTTAAGAAACCAAAAATAAGATTTACAAATTATACCCGAAAACCGTTTTATTTCATTTTCGACTAAACTATTTAGAATTTGTGGTCGTATTATACAAAGTTGGTATAATACCAACTTACAATTATGGCGAAGGCGCACTCTTAGATTTTGTACTATTACTAACTTTTCGCAAAAAAAAAAAATGAACCGACTTCTATGTCTGTAAAAAGTAAAAATAACTTAAGTCGGTGCCAATTTCACCATTCCCTAAATTAATTACTAACAATTATTTTTTTATTATTTTATTATTGTTTGCTGTGAAATTGGCACCGACTTAAGTATTTTTTATTTTTTACTTTTTAGAGCCTTAGAAGTCGGTTCATTTTTTTTGCGAAAAGTTTTTATTTTTTACTTTTTAGAGACACAGAACTTGTAGATTTGTAACGTCATCTAAGCTAAATTATAGTTGTCCTTCCATCTCGGCAAGCTGCTGACGTCACAAAGCACTGTTAGTAAAGTTAGTTAGTTCTCTAAAAATTTGGCGGGTAGTAATAAAAGTAATATTTTTATTTCAGCGCCCAAGAGCCCAACCAACTTTATTTCAAACGAAATACTAAAGAAAATCTTGTTAAACTTTAAGCGTTAAGTAATAATGAAACAACGCCTTTTGGTAAAATCACAACATTTATCATTTTCTCTGGTTATTTTAATATTACAGGTCCAGAGAATCAAGTTTAGCGGCATTTAAAAGATTTTCAGTGTGCCGTAATATTTAAGTGACACCTTAATCAAGTTATCCGGTTTATCCGAGTTATACGATATTTCTCTAAAAATTTGGCTGGTAGTAGAACCAAATTAAGCCGTTTTTAAGTGAAATTGCGTTAAAATGATTAGATTTATCTTAATTATTCGGCTTCCCGGCATTATCCCAGCGTCAAATTAAAACGGGACCACCTCAGTTCCAAAGTTATGCGGGAACAAACATAAAAAAACAAAGTCACACGTCGAATTGATAACCTCCTCCTTTTTGGAAGTCGGTTAAAAAGAATCTAAGTTGCTACAATAATAATAATGTCAATTATGCAAATATTGTATAGATTAATCAAATATATCTTTTTTCTAAAAGTTACGAATTTAAGCCGAATAAGCCACAGAAGTTGCAGAACCGGATAATATATTACAGTCCTGTGAAGAAAAACACGCACTGCAAGCTCTAAAGCCCACAGAAGGGCTGTAACGAAACTACTGAGAAATTACGATAATTACTACTGATTTTGGTACCCTTTATTTTTAAGTTTTATTGTATTGTCATAGTAATACCGGAAAAAGGTGAAAACATATTCCCCAACGCAAAATACAGAAATATCCAAACTCCAAAAAAATAAAGCTTTACCACCGACAGGAAATTTTTATGACCAAAAAGAAAACCTCGCCTCTGAAAAAAGAAAATAGCTTGACTAAATTTACTCACCAATTTCCCAAGTATACCCTCAATTTACCCAACTGTTCTACCAATTTCCGATATGCCACTTAATTTTACCAATTGAACAGTGTATTTTCCCTCTAACACCGTGTACTTAAATAAATAAGTCACTGATATAGAAAAAAAAAAGATTTAAGTCGCTTGTAAAACAAGTTTACACTACGATATTTCAAAAATGCTTTGACCCAATGACTTGAAATTTGGAAAAAAGATTTTCTAAGTAGTAAACAAAATTTGTTCCAAATTTCAAGTCTCTATGTCAAAGATTTCTTGAAATATCGTAGTGTAAAGTTTTGCAAGCGACTTGCATCTTTTTATCTACTATACAACTAATTAAAACTTAGCCATAGATTTATTGTTATCATATTCAATTCAAATCTAAACCTAATTAAAAATGAACATAAGATATAAAAGGTACCTTTCCGACCAATATGGTATTATTTAACAAACCCCTCTTATAATTAACTTTTTGTATTTAATTCCTCATGCATGTCGATTCATGCAATTTCATCCTACATCTATAAAATCACAGATATAATGTAAGAACAAAAATACCGCAAGAACGTAAAATTGCTTGGTTTTACAAAGTGTACTCATATAACAAATTTAATCGAGTTTCACAACAACAAAAATTAAGCAAATCACATACTGAAGTGGCAGTATATTCAGTATTAAGATTATCTATATTATACAGGGTAATTCAGAAATTATTCTGAATAGTTTTGTACACAGGGTGATTCAGAAATAAGGTACAAAATTTTAAAGGGTGATTCTATGTCCAAAAATATAAAAAAAAGTTCCTGTAAAGGTTGGTCCGGAAATAAGCCCTAAGGGTAAATCTAAAAAGTAATTTTTATTTAATATCTCTGGAAATCCATGAACCAGAGTAACGAGTTTTTGCACATGCCTTAACCTTGATAAAGGCTATTTTTCTATTAAATTTTTTATTTGTAATTTTAACCACGGATAGGCAAATGGGGGGGGGGGCAATGTCACTTTTTGCCTTTCATCTGTAGATTTTATTGACATTATACCAATAAAATAGGATTTTTTAATTAAAAATACATAAAAATGCACACTTTATGTAACACCGTAGGGTCAAGCATTTTCCATAAAATTGATATTAAGGAGGCACGTTCTGAGCTTCAAAAATGGGAACTAAAAAATGCACCAATAAAAGTTTCAATACTGCGGGATGATTTTACGTTAAAAACTGTAATGAATTTCGTGAGTAAACTAATATTGCCCTCTCTAAAATTAACCCACTCTGCCTCCAGCCTCGTGGGTTAATTTCTTAGACAACGTTCTATAATTTCCTTTCTCGTACCATAAATAACTATTTTCATCTTAAAAAACCGAAGAGCACAAAAATAATGAAGGGTGCAGCTTCATTACCGTAGATTGAAAAGGCGCGTTACAGGGATTGACTGCAAGTTTCCATCATCCCGATCCCGGTCCCGCAGGAATAGTGCCTCAACCCTCCTGACTCACACGCATTGCAACCTATGCAGGGATGATGCATGATCAACGCACTCTTTACTATTTTTCTAGGTTTTACGTAACAATCAAGAAGGAGAAAAAAATTAACACAGAAAAAAGTTTGAAAAAAATAAAAAAATATTCAATATTACAATATTAGTTGAAAAAAAAAGAACCGCTATTCTCCTGGTTACCTGAACCACAAATCTGTTAAGAGCAACAAGACTCATAGAACATAGGCTTAATATCAAATTAATACTTCTTTTTAGCAATTTAGTTTAACAAAAATGCATTTAAACCACTTAAAAATATATCCCAAAGTTTAGGGACATTAGCCGAAAAATAAAATAATAATTTCCCCTCAACCCCCTCTAAAAAAATGGTCAGTTGTGAGTTAAACTGTACAGTATTTTTCTTATTTTTTTCGTTTTCTTGCCTCTACGTCAAATAAACCTAGTTAATACATAAGATATATTTTGTAGAGAATTAGGTGAGCTTTTATTTGATTCATTAGTTTTTTTCATAGTTATCGCAAAAAAGTAGAATTATTTTTTTTGTTGTAAAATAAAATTATGTACAATATAGAGTTATGAGAAAAATTTGATGCAGAAATGTCATATTTATTTTTGAAATAAAAAATGATTAAAATTATATTATTATTTACCTTAGCTAAAAACAGAAGACTTCGTGGACACAGCCTCAAACTTGTGCGCGAAAACTTTAGAACTTCTACGCGTCAACAGTTTTTACACAATCCTGTTTTTAACCTACGGAACTCTCTTCCGGAAGATGTTAGTGCGCCTTTAATCAAAACTTTTAAAAGTCGTTATGACGCCTGGCTAACGAACTTAATTTAATTTTTTACTAGCCAATTTAATTTTCTTAATTTTTATACTTGCCCCTTTAAATTCCCTTAAATCTTCATAATTATCCCTTTAAATACTACAAATTTAACTTATTTTTATATTTTCAAATTATTTCTAATAGTTTTATACTTGGGCATAATAGGACTCTCCTCTGCTCTAAATTTATAATAATAATAATAATAAAAATTCAAATCACTTTTCTCTGTGTATTTTGTAACCAACAAACGAGAGGGAGGTTTATGTACATCTACAAATAGTTAGTTATCAATTGCAGTCTGTAACTTATGACTTCTATTTCTATTGGATAGAAAAAAGGGGGAAAAGTATTTTATTGCACTGTGTCGTTATTATATACTATAGAAATTACATTGCCTTCCCTAAAATACGATAGTTTTAGCACTTTGACAAGGAAATATATGACTGTTTTGATGAGAATGAAGTTGCTTATTGAGGCTGTAAAATTGGAGAGGTAAGTATAATAAGGATTAAACTGCTGTGGGAAAGTTAAATAATATTATTGCGTGTTTATCGTTACATATTTGTTATAATATAGGTAGCAGAAGTCAATAATAAGCCTATATTGCTGTGGGTTAAAACAAAAATACAAAAATAATAGCAAATATTTATATTTTAAATAATTTTTTTTTTATTAGATTAAAAAAATGCAGTTCTTAAAAATATATACTGTACGTTATGTAGGTGGTTACTAGCTGAAAATGTATATCGATAAATTACTATAATAGTAATAATTGCATAATAATTATGCAAACAGCGTAATTTTGCTTAATGTCGAGATATACTTTTTTAAGAAGAACCTCGATCTTTGGCTATATTAGTTTTTTCATTATTTCTTTTTGTATTGCGGTACGTAATGGCTCCACTGTTGAAAACTCTTTAGTAATATACCGGCTCCATCCATACCTTTTCTCGATGCGGTACCTGCGATTCAAATCCAAAACGTCAGCCCTACAAACCGAGTGCCTTTGAGGCTAAGCCTACGTGATGTTTTTTTTAGGTAATTTTCAACACCCTGCCTCATGGTGATGCTGGGTTATATTTCTATCTTAAATATAATACGTTTATGTTGTAAAAACAGTAATAGATAGATTAGATAGATATTTATTGTTTGTCAGAAAAAATCTATAACAATTTTAAAATCAGCAATATGCAATGTTTTATTAAATTTTTTTAAGAAAGTTACAATAGATTTCGAATTATTAATTTTTCTACATGATCATATTAGATTAAAAATAACTAAAATTTTCATTGTCCTTATACATTTTTGCTAAATATACTTTATTTAATAGTTTTATCTTTTGCATAATACTTTCTCATTCATTAAAACGGATATCGCAATAGATTAAAAGATTCATAATATCCAGAGCAAGCTTTCATCCAAAGTTTCTTTCTATTCTTGGCTTTCAAATCACTTCGGAACGGCGTGTTAACGTATCCGTTGAGTGGTGCAATGTACAATAGTTTTAACAACAAAAGACGGCATAAGCATCAACCTGTCCTACGTTCGTCTCGCCTTGTCAGCCTGTCCCTGGAGGAAACAGCTTCCTAGCAAGTCAGATGGTGGAATAACTTTACTCACAACACCTACAATACTGCCGTGAGAAATTTAAATAACGTAAATGAAACTACTAAATTTTTCCCTAGTAGGAGTACTCATACGTCAGCAATTTTCTTTATGCCTGATTCAAGACCCGTAAATAATGTATTAATCTGTCTGTATTCATTAAGTGTTTTGCTGGTTTAGTGTAGTGTTTTTTGTATGAGTGCATGAATCTTGGCGGTGCGGTTATCAAACAACAAAAACATTACAGTTTTATTACATTTTTTCCGGTCCAAAGACTTATTGAACCTAAAAGTAGCCCTTCAATCAAACAGTGTGAATATATTTTATGGATATGAAAACTAATTTTTTTTTCTCAAAAAAAAAAATATATATGCGACACAAAATTTGAGGACTAAACCTAAAAACTTAAAATCAATTTTCGGAGTTTAACATTTTAAAACCTAATAAAAAAAAGTTATATAAAAAACTGGGAAGCCCCGACATAATATCGTCCTCATATGATATGGAGATCATATCCACATTTGTTGTGTAATAACATACAATAATTTAAATTATATATTTATAACTTATTTTCTATTAAATAAGGGATTTCAAATGAACTGAAATGTATTGAAACAAAACTAAAACAACTATAAGGGTATCGAAGTGTAGTCCATTTATTAAATAATTCCTGTATTATAACTAAAAGAGTTTATTTATTTTATTTATTTATTTATTTTTTTTATTTTTTTTATTTATTTATTTAATTTATTTATTTTATTTATTTATTTTATTTATTTATTTTATTTATTTATTTTATAGTGATACAGGGACCTTCATTTGAAGGTAGTTTATACCTAACACTGTTTCATGTTACAAAAATTTAGAGAACTTCTTTAGTCGTATGCATCATAAACAATTTGAAGAAATTAAGATAGTTCACTGTTCAAGTATATTATGCAAAAAAAGTAAAGTAAATTTTACGACATTTCTGCTTAATCGGGCCAACAAAACATCTACTTTGCCAAAGAGCTTTCTTCTGCACATTATCTTGTGTCGTCATTGTTTGATTTGCTTCTAACAATACTTCTATTTGATATTCTATTTGGCATCGGATTTCAACCTCTTTTCAAGTAAACATTATATTGAAAAGGAACTAAATTTTATTACAGGAAAAAAGTGTAAAATTCGTAGTAGCAGCTTACAAGGACGAAATATACTGTTTATAGGGCGATTACAGAGCTTACCAACAAGCCCGGAGAGTAACCGATTACGCCTTAAACATAATTTTCGTCTGTGAATCATTTTTTATTGAATTGTAATGTCTTGATAAACAAATTTGTATTTTTGACAACACGTTTCAGGTTAGATTTCCAACGGCATTAGCTTCAATATCAATCTACCAATCAACGTCGGCTATTTTACTTTTTACACTTCTGCGAAAAGTCAAAATTTTCGTTTCTAAAACGATGAATCACACAACCCCATTTCCGTTAAAAAAATCCTCCCCATGACCCATGATCACACTTTAAAAGCTAAAAAAATTTAAATATATGCCAAAAGATAGTTTAAGTAGTCGCATATAAGTACTCCAAAGGAGGGTATCGCATTTTGGGCTAAATCGCCTGCAACAATAAAACTTTACATGCTTATAAATACATAAAAACTAAATAGTTAGCCAAAATTTCAGCCCTTTTTACATCCCGGAACATACATACTTTAATTATTTATTTTAATTAATAATTTTGACATATGCCAATGTACGATTTGGCAACATTGCACGAAACTTCAAGTGTCAAATGTCATCTCGTCAAAATAAAAATAACTTTGCACATTAATTACTACAGTGGGGCCAAAGGAAAGGGTCTGTGTTGTGTTCACTGCTCTTGGCTAAAATATTAAAATATTTTGTTGTGTTTTATTAGTTTTTACGGATTTAATATGCTGTAATTCAATATGTAATTAGGCTGGACTTATGTGACTAGTTTCTTAAGTTTCAGTACGATTATGGAGTTATTTTTGAGGTATTTATAGTGTAATAACATTGTAAACAAACCAGCAGCTTCAACGATAACTCAAAGCATGTAGTTCCATGGGACAGTGTTACCCGACATGCGGCTTTCAACATTTTAAATTAGTTTATTTCCAGATTATGAAAAAGTTACACATAGACTTTTATCTTTTAATATTAATTATATTTATTTAAAAATAAATATTTAATTAATATTGTACAGTGTTTTTATTAATCATTCTACCTAAATGTATTTATGTTGGGTTTTATATAAACAAAAAATATTGCTTTTTTTCAATAGATAGTCACATTTAGTGCAAGAATAATGCGATGTTGTCGGGTTTACGATAACAAATAATTCCAGAGTTTTTAATTTTTTTTTTCATTTTGTTGTTTATTAACAAATAACACAGTTTTTTATCATTTCTTTTCATCACTTTGCACTTTTTAAAACAAAAACATATTTTTCTTATCTAGGCCAAAACTCCTATTTAAAACGATACCCTTCTTTGAAGTCGATACCTTAACAAGCTCAAAAGTTAAGAGGGGTGTGATTGGATATATAGTGTAAATACAAATTTATACTGAGCTGACCAAATTTCGAAAGAAAAAGGTCAAAGCAAATTAGAAGAAGAATGACTTTTGGTTCGCACTGTATACGACAAAAAAGGTAATAAGGCAAGAATAATCTTATTTATAAGACATATACCTAACACTAATGTGTCAATTAAGTAATAAGGAATGGTTAATACATAATCGTATTTCACGTTAAATTAGCATGTTAAATTCGCTATACAACATAGACGTTTCTTAATATAAATAGCACGACTAGAGTACTAATTAAATGATCCGTCTGAAAGACACAGACTTAATCTACTGGGGTTTTATAATTGTTTTAATGATATCTATCACGAGGGCATTCGGAGAGACAGACACAATCTAATTATGCAATTTAGGTTGACACGAACGGCGGGAGTGAAGCCCGCACGGGAATGACTGACAACGTTTGCTAATCATTCCAATGCCTGTCTCTAAATCTCTAGTGTTTCAAACTGCACTACAACTACAATCTGAACAATTAGTTTCTATTGATCTGTGTCTTTCTCTTAATTAAGGCCCATGTAAACGGGTTGATTTCACTATGTGGAATACACATGCCGACAATTTTCATCGTTCGTTAGTTCCCAAACTTGTTTCCAAATTTCACGATGCTTTTTTGAGGAAAATTTTGGATTTTTTAAAATGTATTTTAAAAATAAGAAAAAACATGTTTGCCAATTATTCCAGAACCTGTCTCTAAATCTCTAGTGTTTTAAACTGAACTACAACTTGAGTCCGAACAATTCGTTTCTATTGATCAGTGTCTTTCTCTTAATTAAGGCCCATGTAAACGGGTTTATTACACAATGTGGAATACACATGCCGACAGTTGTCATCGTTCATTAGTTTTTAAATTTCGCATTGTTTTTGAGAGAATTTTTCCTAGATAAACAAAAAACTTATATATATTTTTTTTAGGAAAATCATTTATCTTTTACATATATTTTAAATATTGGAAAAAACATGTTTGTCAGTCATTCCTGTCTCTAAATCTCTAGTGCTTCAAACTGCACTACAACTATAATCTGAACAATTAGTTTCTATTGAGCTGTGTCTTTCTCTTAATTAAGGCCCATGTAAACGGGTTTATTTCACTATGTGGAATACACATGCCGACAATTTTCATCGTTCGTTAGTTTCCAAACTTGTTTCCAAATTTCACGATGCTTTTTTGAGGAAAATTACGTATAAGAAAATTTGCTATTTTTTAAAACGTGTTTTAAAAATAAGAAAAAACATGTTTGCCAATTATTCCAGAACCTGTCTCTAAATTTCTAGTGTTTTAAACTGAACTACAACTTGAGTCCGAACAATTAGTTTCTATTGATCGGTGTCTTTCTCTTAATTAAGGCCCATGTAAACGGGTTTATTACACAATGTGGAATACACATACCGACAGTTGTCATCGTTCATTAGTTTTCAAATTTCGAATTGTTTTTGAGAGAATTTTTCCTAGATAAACAAAAAACTTATATATATTTTATTTAGGAAAATCATTTATCTTTTACATTTATTTTAAATATTAGAAAAAACATGTTTGTCAATCATTCCTGTCTCTAAATCTCTAGTGCTTCAAACTGTACCACAACTATAATCTGAACAATTAGTTTCTATTAATCTGTGTCTTTCTCTTAATTAAGGCCCATGTAAACGAGTTTATTTCAGAATGTGGAATACACATGCGACAGTTTTTATCGTACGTTGTTTATTTCAGAATGTGGTATACACATGCGACAGTTTTCATCGTACGTTGTTTATTTCAGAATGTGGAATACACATGCGACAGTTTTCAGCGTACGTTGTTTATTTCAGAATGTGGAATACACATGCGAGAGTTTTCATCGTACGTTGTTTATTTCAGAATGTGGAATACACATGCGAGAGTTTTCATCGTACGTTGTTTATTTCAGAATGTGGAATACACATGCGACAGTTTTCATCGTACGTTGTTTATTTCAGAATGTGGAATACACATGCGACAGTTTTCATCGTACGTTGTTTATTTCAGAATGTTGAATACACATGCGAGAGTTTTCATCGTACGTTGTTTATTTCAGAATGTGGAATACACATGCGACAGTTTTCATCGTACGTTGTTTATTTCAGAATGTGGAATACACATGCGACAGTTTTTATCGTACGTTGTTTATTTCAGAATGTGGAATAGACATGCTAGAGTTTTCATCGTACGTTGTTTATTTCAGAACGTGGAATACACATGCGACAGTTTTCATCGTACGTTGTTTATTTCAGAATGTGGAATACACAAGCGAGAGTTTTCATGGTACTTTGTTTATTTCAGAATGTGGAATACACATGCGACAGTTTTCATCGTACGTTGTTTATTTCAGAATGTGGAATACACATGCGACAGTTTTCATCGTACGTTGTTTATTTCAGAATGTGGAATACACATGCGACAGTTTTCATCGTACGTTGTTTATTTCAGAATGTGGAATACACATGCGAGAGTTTTCATCGTACGTTGTTTATTTCAGAATGTGGAATACACATGCGACAGTTTTCATCGTACGTTGTTTATTTCAGAATGTGGAATACACAAGCGAGAGTTTTCATCGTACGTTTTTTATTTCAGAATGTGGAATACACATGTGACAGTTTTCATCGTACGTTGTATATTTCAGAATGTGGAATACACATGCGACAGTTTTCATCGTACGTTAGTTTTCAAATTTTGCATTATTTTTGGGACAAATTTTTCCTAGATAAACAAAAAATTGTTTTCGGAAAATTACGTATATAAGAAAATCAGTTATTTTTTTAAATGTATTTTGAATACTAGAAAAAACATGTTTGCTAATTATTCCAATGTCTGTTTTGGAATATATAGTTTTTCAAACTGCAGTACAACTACAATCTGCATGTGTTAAATACTATAAAAAACATGTTTAACGATTATTACATTTTTGAAAAAAAACGAACACCGTGTATACACCATTTATTTACACTACAAATTGCCAAGAACACCGTTTCCGAACCAGATTTGTAGTCTGAATTTAAGCTTCAATTCGGAAACGAATGTATTTGAAATGAAGTGTCTTCAAATTGAACATCTCTGCAGTAAAACTGCGATTTTGGCCATCAAGATGTACGCCGTGTTTAAGCTGATGATACCCCAGGGTAAGATTCCTTCTGTTGGCACGCATCACAATTTTCCTTTCGTTCACTGAAAATACTCACTCAATACCATTTAAATTTGTCGTTTATCTAGCCGACGAAAAGCCATTGTCTTAAATGTAATAACGGTTTATGGCTGGGTAATAATAGGGTCATTTAATGGTTGCTTGCATTCCTTTTTAATTACGTTGAATTCCAATAACTTGTATGTTAGTTTGAGTATAGTAGTTTTACCTATTTATTTAAAACAGAATATAGCCTTTTTCTTCTTCCTTTGGTCCTAATTAAGTTGACTTTACAGTGAAGTAATCTTGGTCTATTGAGTTTTGGTTTGGTTTTTCGAAAAAAATTTTCATCAAGACAGTGACAAATCTGTCTGTACACCAGGGCCATAGCGAAGAATATTTATTGAAGTGAAAGTCGAAAATAACAACTTTTTTTAGTCCGACATTACAACTTCAAAAAAAAAAAGTTTGCTGACTAAAAAAAACGTTCCCACTACTGTTTAAATTATATTTTTAACCTATATCGACCATGAACTTGCAATACCTCCAAAGTGTGAAATGTCAAACTTTTCAGGAACGACAAAAAACAGTTCTTAGAGTTTCTATTTACTAGAGTAAACAGTAACTCTCACTTTATATTGCTATAAACACAGCAACTCTAAGGACTGTTTTTCGTCGCTCCTGAAAAATTTGACATTTTACACTTAGGAGGTATTGCAAGTTCATGGTCGATATATTTACAGCTTTTTTAAATTTCAACACCCACTACTGCTAAAATTAATTTTATTCACTTCGACGAAAAAATTGATAACTAAAAAACGTTTCAACTACTTCTAAAGTTAAACTTTTATATTTTTAACTCATGAAATTAACAACTTTTTCGACTTTGAAGATAGGTAGGGGGTGTGCTAATGAGTGGTTAAACCATCCATTATTCAATATCATTTAAATAAGTGTTTACGGTTTATTATATTTACTTGGACTTGCTTTTTGTGTTCATAGTTGCAATATTGATTTTTGTGTCGAAAAAAATAAATAAAATGGGAAAACTAAAAAAGACCAAGATCATTTTTATCTGTAACTTGCCTTTTATTTTATCAAATTAAGACTTCTTGATAAAAATTACAAAACTAAGCTTTCGAACATTTTAAAAAGAGTATAGATGATGGGACAAAAAAAGTCTCAGGTACATAATATGTAGTTATTAGTACATAAAGAAATCCCCACAAAAAAATGGTCCTTTGAACCCATTTAAGTAGGTTTCTCTAAAGGTTTATACATACTGTATGTGGCCATGAGAACCTAATATCAAACATTTATTTTGTATCTCATGAATACAATATGTCAATTTGATAAAAATCACCCCCGGGACAAAATACCTTGTGTGGAAAAATAAATAAATCAGCTATAAAACTTAACAAAGCATGTAACCATACAGTTCATATTCCAAATTATTTACATATAATATATATATATATATATATATATACATCTTGTAGCTATGTAAATAAATAAACTGAAAACACTACGGTTTCACCGCACTTGAAAGTTTTAAGTTTTGATTATGTTTTAGTTATTTTTATAGTCAATTTCCATTTATTTTTGGCCATTATGAAAAGGTAACTTGAAAATTTTAATTTTAATTCGCCTTCGCAAAAATTTCAAAAAAATATTTTTCGCTCTGGTAATGACATGTTATTATGTTTATAATTTACTATTATCGTACAAAATTTAAGCAAAATCGTTAGCCATTTTTGAGAAAATCGATTTTTTTTATTTCTGTCATCAGTAAACTATACTTATTTGGCAAAGTAGAGAAAAAACAATCCGTGAAGACACGTAATGCTAAGCATTCCATTATATACTATTCACAGAACACAGCAATGGTATATTAAATTTTTCCAAATACTTGGCAAATAAAAATCAAATAAAAATTAAAATTTTTCAACATTTTTTTTTATTTTCTTTTTGCGAAAAATTAAAAAAAGATCTTTTTTTAAAAAACAAAAAATAAAAAAAACTATTTTTTTCTTTTTGCAAAAAAGAACAAATTTTCGTTTTTTTTTTTAATGGTAGTGTTTTCATTAAATTATTATTATATTAAAGCTTAATCCCCCATAACTTTTTTGTTTTTGGTGATTACTTTCAAAATTGGTAGAATTGATCCTTATAAAGATCAATTCTACCAATTTTATAAATAACAAAATTAATTTTTCCAGAAAAATTTACGTTAATCAAAATTTTCTTTCAGCTTTTTTCGATTTTTGTAAAAGGTTAATGCCCCATAAGGTTTTTATATTTTATTAATAGGGCTCTTCTTCTCATAGAACTTGATTTTTCCCGAAAATGTTGGAGGCGATCGGATTATTCGTTCTTGAGTTATCGTGTCATCAGACGGATGGACGTACGGACGGGTGGAAAATAACTACTAACTAGGTCGTAGTATTTTTCCTACGAGCATGCGGAAAGGTGTCTTTTTCCGCACGCATATGTGTGTGGAAAAAAGTCCTTTTCCGCACGAATAAATACTGTTTAATTTCTTAACGACGTAGTGTTATTCCCGTTATATTTATTTATACTGATTTGCAGAAGAAATGCAAGATATCTCCTTTTGGATTCAAGAAAGTATTGGAGAAGAAAATATACCTTTTAATTGATTTTATTATTGATGTTAATAATTAAATTTATTGTACAACAATCACTCTAATAAGGTGTACCGTAATTAATACGTTCACTGCCAACGGCTAGTTTTGACAGCGGAGCAATGGGTATGGGCAAGGGAAAAATAGAAAGAATTGATTAATGTTGTTAGGGGCGCCAGTTACTTTAGCTTTTACTCCTTTAGGTAAGTAACAACCTAGTGTAAATACTTAAGCTTTTCAGTTTGAGAAAATATAACCCCTAAATAAAATAAGATAATTCATTTGAGAAATTTATTATAAATAAACTTAATGAAAGCACATCAAGTAATGTATTAATATATATAAAAAATATGTGTAATTATATTAAGATATAATTAAAGAAATCTTAATAAAAATTACTAAATTCAGAAATCATTCGACTTAAATGTATAAAGAAAACATGAAGTTCAGCAAGCACCAAGAAATGTATGTAAACAACAATCATTTCTTGCAGTGTATAAAAGTCATGCTTAAATTAGAAATCATTTAATCAAAAGTATGATATTTAATAATTAATAAATGAGATTAAATGTTTTAAAAAAAAATAAGTACCTAAAAATGAACAAAAGCCAGAAGGGCATATAGTATTAATCAATACTATATCAGATCTGATAAAGTTTACAGTTATAAGAATATTGAAATAAAAGAATTTAAAAATATGAAATATTGCTTTCAAAAGTTTTCAGAATGAGTACTTAGCTGGTTTCTGCAAAATCCATGAGGTATGAATTCCATCGTCTCCATCTGTGCAAGTCTCCCCTATGCTGATGAATTCATTTCTCAAATGAAAGAAAAAAAAATATAGGCTGTCCCATCTACTTTGGAAAAATTATCTTCCAGGATAAAATGTACGATTGAAAATGTTGTCCGGGATTAAATATGCTTTTGAAAATTATGTCCAATATAAAATTGTCTGCTAGACGGTCATATAGAATTTATCTATGCCGAAAAATACAGAACCATGTTCCAACAGAACATCACTCCATGCGGAGAACTTGTATATCAAATATACCAAAATAAACTTCAACTTAAATTAATGTAATTCCATATTAATGGTATAGAAATGGTGAGTAATTAATGGTAATTAATTAATGTAGTAATAATGGTGCTAAAACAATAATTATATCTCAGAAATATTCTAAGAAACAGAAAAACTTAACTTACATGTCATTCTAAGTCTTCGATGTCCATCGAAACGTTATAAATGCGTAATTGTAGAAAATAACAGTTATAATATCTTCCGCATTGTTTAAATATTCATTTTCACTAACTTTAAATAAAAATACATGAAGGATTACTTCGATGATTACAGAAAATAAACACTCGTCAAAATGACACCACCATTGTACAGAGTTGCATCAAGAAGGAGCGAAAATCGACCTTATCAACCGGTATGAACCCTTCAGGTAAATAAAATCCTATTTCTGAACTATTAGCGACATCTATGCAAGTCATTATCAACTACAGTTTTACCGTATAGGATTCCTAATAAAGGTAACGAAAACTACACCAAAAATAATAACAAAAAGACTATTTCCTAATAAATCCGTATTAGTGATATCTAACCTCAAAATATTACTCTAAGAAACAAATATAAACAATACTTATTGTTTATCAGCAAAACTAATAAAAATACGAACAGAATACTAAGTGTCCTGTGAACTAAGTATAAACAAAATACTGAATCTAAGTGAGCAGTTCCAGCAAACTATTTTCAACAAATTCTGGATTATCCCGAAGGAATAAGCATACGAAACTTTCCACAAGAGAGACAAGCTACAGGTGAAAGCCAGTGAAATCCAACCCTCAATAGACTCTGAAACATATAAAAACCAGGTAAGTCCATAGACAAATGCATTATAGAGAAATAAGTCATATGATTCTTTATTATTAAAAATCATATTCTAATTATGTTTTCTTTATGTTATTTTCAGGTAGAACTATGGAATAGAGACTCATATGGTTAGAATTCAGTTCCTGCTACAAAATAGTCCCAGATACAAAATAGTTCTGTACGTACGTAACTATTTATATACAAAATAAACATAAATTATAACGTAAGTAAACGAATAGTTTAATTAACCCTTGCTATATTACAAAGTGACGATTTATATCGTTACACATGCCCCCTCCAAAAATAATAAAAATATTTAATATACAAAAAATATTTTTATACCAAACTCTAAAACTATTTAACTTAAATAGCTAAAATATATACTATATTTTATTTAATAAATCAACAAAAAATACAATACTTTATGTAAATCATTTGAAATACTACTTGATAATTAACAATAGCTAAGCTTGATAACTACGTGTATCATCCGCCTACTCTTATGTAGAACATAATTTTGGGACATTATCGGTGTGTGTCATAAACAGGTAATTGTCATAATCAGGTAATTGTCATAATCAGGTAATTGTCATAATTAATTTTGTTTTTCTTTTTAGCTAAGTTTTATCAAGATAAAAAAATAGAAATAAGACTTGACTACGCGCATCAGAATCCTCTTCTACAAAAAATATATTTATATATTTTTTTTTTACTATATACAAAAGTTTTGGGTACCCTTTAAATATTTTCAATACATTGATATTTTTTAAATATCATTCCGAATAATACTAAGAATATATTCTTATTTAATAAAATCTAGCCAACTGAAATGTCACTATTCGATCCAAAATATTTCTTTAGATCTTTAACATGCCAGTCGCCTCTATGACCATCTGCATTTTCCAAAATATATACTAACTTTGACTTTTTTGCAACAACTTTGCAAAGTATGTACTTTGGAGCAAGTTTTGCAGCAAAACTTTTACTAGCATCTGAGAGTACTTTGTTTCGTCTCCAAACTTTTTCACCTATCTCAAAATTTACTTCACGCTTGCGCAAATCATAAGTACGCTTATTACGTTCATAAGCTCCATGTAAATATTTCTTTACATCAACAAAAATCTCTTTAAGATTTCCCAAGTCTTGGCTATACGAGTCTCTGTCACAAGGTTATAATTTAACACCATCAGTTGATGTCATTTTGCCATAATAAGTTCCTCTGATAGGTACATTCCTCCCAAAATTAAGAAATGCCGGCGTATACCCCGTAACTTCATTTACAGACGTTCGTAAAGCTAGACCTATTTTTGCTAAATTTTTACACCATTCTTTTTGATTATCTTTTATATATGATCTTATAGCAGTAGAAATTGTGCGATGTTGCCTTTCCGTCGGATTATTTTGACTATGGTAAAGTGCATTAAACCAAATTTTCTGTACATTATATTCATCTGCTAATTTTTTAAAAACTTTACCAGCAAATTGTTTTCCATTATCGACAATTAAAAATTGACAAACTCCGTAAACTAAAAAAACTTCATTCTCAATGAATTTACATATTGCATTTGCAGTAGCTTCCCTTAAAGGATGTAATAATGTATACTTTGTAAACCAGTCTGACACAACTAAAAGATAACAAAAACCTTTAGAACTTCTGGGAAATGGTCCCTGCAAATCACATGAAATAACTTGCCACGGATAATTTACTTCTTTTTCACGACCCATCAATCCAAAACGTGCAGAATTACTAACTTTTTGTGATTGACAAATATTACAACATCTTACATACTTTAAAATATCTTTACGCATTTTTGGCCAAAAATATGTTTCTGAAATTCTATAAAAAGTTTTAAAAAATCCCATATGAGAAGCTAATACATCGTCATGACATTCTTTTAGAACTTGTTTACGACATTTTTGAGGCACTAACAATTTCCACTCTATAATATTACTTTTTACTTTTGTCTTGGTCGGTATGAACTTATAAATATTATCATTAATAACTTTAAATTGCGGATATGAATCTGGACTCTTAATAATTTTTTCCCTCAACTGAATATAATATTTATCACTATTATAATCATTTACATTAAAATTAATTAAATTTACATCTGGAAAAATTGATTTTTCTGGTTCTATTCTATCAAAAGCTCTGGATAACCCATCAGCTACTACATTTAATTTACCTCTACGATATACAATATCCATATCATATTGCTGTAATTTTAATGACCATCTAGCCAAGCGACCAGAGGGATCTTTCATATTACTCAAATATTTTAATGAAGAATGATCTGTAATTACTGTGAATTTAACACCTTCAATATATGGTCTAAACCTATCTATAGCAAACAAAACAGCTAAACATTCCTTTTCACCTACAGAATATTTTATTTCACTACGTGTTAAAGCTCTACTAGCATAAGCTATTACTTTTTCTTGACCATCTTGCGTTTGTGTTAATATGGAACCGAGGCCAACTAAAGAAGCATCACATTGTATAACAAATGGTAAAGAAAAATTGGGACTTGCTAAAGCCGGAGCATTTATTAAAGATTCCTTCAACAATAAAAAAGCTTTTTCTGCATCAGTATTCCAACTAATGGCTTGTTTTTTACCTTTGCCCTTTAAAAGTGAATTTAATGGACTAACAATTGTTGAAAAATTCCTAACAAATCTACGATACCACGAAGCTACACCTAAAAATCGTTTTATTTCTGTACTATTTGTTGGTCTAGGATAGTTTATTATTGCTTCTACTTTTTGCGGATCGGTTCTTAAACCAAAATTATCAATTACAAAACCTAAATACTTAAGTGATTTTCTAAAAAAATTACTTTTTTCAAAATTTATTGTAAGATTAGCAGATTTTAATTTTTCATGTACTATTTGAAGTAATTTAATATGTTCCTCAAAAGTTTTTGATACTATTATAATGTCGTCAATATAAACAAATATATTTGGATAAAAGGAGAAAGGAAAAAGTTTATCCATTAATCTTTGCTGACTTTGTGTTCCATTTTTGAGTCCATAACACATTACATTAAATTCAAATAGTCCCCTACCAGGTACGGAAAATGCAGTTTTTTCTTTAGCAGTTTTTGTAAGTGGAATCTGCCAAAAAGCATTTTTTAAATCTATACTTGATATATATTTTGCATCGCCTAATAAACTTAAAATGGAGTCTATCCTTGGTAAAGGATGTGAATCACCTTTTGTAATAGAATTTAATTTACGTCCATCAAAACAAAAACGGTATGTACCATTAGCTTTTTTTACTAATAAAACTGGTGAATTAAAATCAGAATAAGATGGTGAAACTATATCATCTTTTAACATTTTATCTAACTCTTTATGTAAAATTTCTATTAAATAAGGTGACAAAGGATATTGACGCATTTTAAAAGGTTTATTATTTCCTGTATCTATATCATGTTCTATTAAATTTGTTCTACCTATTTTTTCGCTATATAATTCTTTAAATAAACTAACAAATTTATCTGCTATCTTTTTCTGTTCGTCTGTCAAGTCACATAAGCCTACTGAATTATCTTTATTTATATCCTGACTATCACTGTTATTACTGATCACATTCAATTTATTAATTTTATTATTCCAAGATTCATCAGAAAAATCCAGAGTCATAGAAAACAATTGTAAAAAATTCACACCAAAAATAAAATTTGTTTCCAAAGAAGGAACAACCAAGACTTGTAAAATCTTAACTTCATTATCTACTTTAATAGGTAAATAAACAACACCAGTTACTAACTGTTTAGATTTATCAGCTGTAGTAACATGCGGTATAAGACATTTATCAATTTTTAAATTAAATTTTTCTAAAATTTTAATCGCGTGACCACCAGCCACTGAACAATTTGCACCTGTATCAATCAAAGCTGTTATATTTTTATCAAAAATATTTACTTTAATATATGGACGGTTATCTCTAGGTAATTTAATAAAAGAACTTTTATTAATTACAGACAAACTATACGGTTTATAAAAATTTTTAACTTTATCCAACCAATCTTTCCATTCATTCAAATAAAAGCGTTTATTTGTTTCTGTTATACTTGATTTTTGTAAAGAATTGATATTATTTTTATTATAATAAATGTTTTTACAAAAAATAGTTTTGTTATCCTTTTTTACCTGACTGTCATTATTATTTTTAGCCTTTTTATTAAGTGAATGCCGACTAAAATCATCCACTTTCCTATTTAGTTTTTTGTACAGGAAGGGCAATTTTTAAAAACTACATCTTTATATCCACATTTATAACAAAACTTTGTTCTTTTAGCTAAACATTTGCTAAAAATATGATTTGGTTGGTTACAGTTATAACAAATTATTTGTCTAATTTTATTATTACTACTATTCTGTGTATTATTAAAGCTTTGATTGGTACTTTGACTAATTTGAGAAACTTGACTACTATTACATACTGAACTTTGACGAGTAGAGGAAGATGGGGTAAGTTTGGACACTGTGGTATTATGACTACAATTACATTTACTACTAAAATTTTGATTTATATCCGAACTTAGGACATTTACTTTATTAACTGCTTTATTTTTTGCCACACTTTTACCTGCTATGCTCTTTTGTTTTAATTGATAAGCTTCATCTATTCTTTTACAACTGTCTTTTAAATCTTCTAAATCATTTATTTCTATAAGTGATAATGGTGTAAAATAATGTGGTAATATTCTTTCTCTAATCGTCTTAAGTCTAGTATATAAACTTGCAGCATGAATTAAACGTTTAAACAAGGTTTCCATAGCACCTATAAAAATTGCGATAGATTCATCGGGATTTTGATATCTAGAACGGATATCATCCCATGTTCTATCATCTATGTTAGCTGGAAGAAAATCTTTTTTTAATGCTTGAATTATTTGAGACCACGAATTTAAATTATCTTTAATTGAGAGAAACCATGACAATGCTGGTTCTTTGAATAAGTCATATGCGGATTTAAATAACATTTCGTCTGTAACATTTCTACTTATTTTCATATATTCAACTTGCTCAATAAAATTTAAAACATTAGACTTTCCATCAAAATTAATATTCCATTTATAAACTGGTACTGATTTTAAATAATCATTATCTTTTTTACTAGAAACATTAGGACTAAACTGAGTACTATTATGTAATGAAATATTATTATTTACTTGAGTAAGATCTGAATTTTTACCAGATTTTTCATAAAGATCTAAAATATCTGCTTCTATTTCTAAACAAGTTGCTTTAGTTATTTCTAAAAATTGAATACGTCTAACTTTATTTTCTTCTACTTCAGGAAAACGTTGCAGACGATTTGTTACATGTACTAAATAAGTTTTTAATTTTCTTAAATCAGCTAAACTATAATCACCATGATATTCTACAATTTCTGAAGATATACTATCTAAAATTCTATTAATATTTTCCACTTCACTGTTAAAATTAAAAGTCGGATCTACATATTTTACTTTAGGATCTTCCCTAGCTATGGCTCTACCTAAAACTTTAATTCTAGATACTCTATTATTTTTTGCTGTTAAATGTCTTATACGAAGTTCATAATTTACCATTTCTGCAGTCAAAAATCTAATTTCCATTTTATCTAAATCTTCCATTTTGAATATTTATTTTCAAAATTTAAATTCAATTTACTCAAAATATTTATTTTATAATAAAATATTTATACTGTACCACAAATTATTTTTTTTTTGTGTACACTGCTCAACAAAGTTTTTGCATACTTTGGAAAATTTCCCAAATATGTCAAAAAAATACTAAATTATTATTTATCTCAATTGGACAAATTAATAATTATAAATAGTCTCCAAAACTACAAAATTAGCTAATATTTATTCATATCCTTCGCATAAATAAATACCCTATTATCCATTTATTTCTATTGAATAAACGATAATTTCTAGAAAAACTGAACCCACGCCAAAATTTCTCTATTCCATGTTATTCCATAAAATTCAGAAAAAACATAAAAAACACATATCTGATATATCTTATCAGATTAACTCTAGTTTGACTTAATTTTCAACAAAAAATATTTTATTCAACAGTTATATGTAGTTTTTCTCAAAATGAACTTTAAGTTACACTGAAAAAAATAAGCTTTAGATTTTTATAAAAAATACACTGAGAAAAATGGAGTAAAATTTAAAAAAAAACAAGTGTTCTATCTATCCAAATACCACGTTCTTGAGCGCCAATATTAGTGTACCGTAATTAATACGTTCACTGCCAATGGCTAGTTTTGACAGCGGAGCAATGGGTATGGGCAAGGGAAAAATAGAAAGAATTGATTAATGTTGTTAGGGGCGCCAGTTACTTTAGCTTTTACTCCTTTAGGTAAGTAACAACCTAGTGTAAATACTTAAGCTTTTCAGTTTGAGAAAATATAACCCCTAAATAAAATAAGATAATTCATTTGAGAAATTTATTATAAATAAACTTAATGAAAGCACATCAAGTAATGTATTAATATATATAAAAAATATGTGTAATTATATTAAGATATAATTAAAGAAATCTTAATAAAAATTACTAAATTCAGAAATCATTCGACTTAAATGTATAAAGAAAACATGAAGTTCAGCAAGCACCAAGAAATGTATGTAAACAACAATCATTTCTTGCAGTGTATAAAAGTCATGCTTAAATTAGAAATCATTTAATCAAAAGTATGATATTTAATAATTAATAAATGAGATTAAATGTTTTTAAAAAAAATAAGTACCTAAAAATGAACAAAAGCCAGAAGGGCATATAGTATTAATCAATACTATATCAGATCTGATAAAGTTTACAGTTATAAGAATATTGAAATAAAAGAATTTAAAAATATGAAATATTGCTTTCAAAAGTTTTCAGAATGAGTACTGCAAAATCCATGAGGTATGAATTCCATCGTCTCCATCTGTGCAAGTCTCCCCTATGCTGATGAATTCATTTCTCAAATGAAAGAAAAAAAAATATAGGCTGTCCCATCTACTTTGGAAAAATTATCTTCCAGGATAAAATGTACGATTGAAAATGTTGTCCGGGATTAAATATGCTTTTGAAAATTATGTCCAATATAAAATTGTCTGCTAGACGGTCATATAGAATTTATCTATGCCGAAAAATACAGAACCATGTTCCAACAGAACATCACTCCATGCGGAGAACTTGTATATCAAATATACCAAAATAAACTTCAACTTAAATTAATGTAATTCCATATTAATGGTATAGAAATGGTGAGTAATTAATGGTAATTAATTAATGTAGTAATAATGGTGCTAAAACAATAATTATATCTCAGAAATATTCTAAGAAACAGAAAAACTTAACTTACATGTCATTCTAAGTCTTCGATGTCCATCGAAACGTAATTGTAGAAAATAACAGTTATAATATCTTCCGCATTGTTTAAATATTCATTTTCACTAACTTTAAATAAAAATACATGAAGGATTACTTCGATGATTACAGAAAATAAACACTCGTCAAAATGACACCACCATTGTACAGAGTTGCATCAAGAAGGAGCGAAAATCGACCTTATCAACCGGTATGAACCCTTCAGGTAAATAAAATCCTATTTCTGAACTATTAGCGACATCTATGCAAGTCATTATCAACTACAGTTTTACCGTATAGGATTCCTAATAAAGGTAACGAAAACTACACCAAAAATAATAACAAAAAGACTATTTCCTAATAAATCCGTATTAGTGATATCTAACCTCAAAATATTACTCTAAGAAACAAATATAAACAATACTTATTGTTTATCAGCAAAACTAATAAAAATACGAACAGAATACTAAGTGTCCTGTGAACTAAGTATAAACAAAATACTGAATCTAAGTGAGCAGTTCCAGCAAACTATTTTCAACAAATTCTGGATTATCCCGAAGGAATAAGCATACGAAACTTTCCACAAGAGAGACAAGCTACAGGTGAAAGCCAGTGAAATCCAACCCTCAATAGACTCTGAAACATATAAAAACCAGGTAAGTCCATAGACAAATGCACTATAGAGAAATAAGTCATATGATTCTTTATTATTAAAAATCATATTCTAATTATGTTTTCTTTATGTTATTTTCAGGTAGAACTATGGAATAGAGACTCATATGGTTAGAATTCAGTTCCTGCTACAAAATAGTCCCAGATACAAAATAGTTCTGTACGTACGTAACTATTTATATACAAAATAAACATAAATTATAACGTAAGTAAACGAATAGTTTAATTAACCCTTGCTATATTACAAAGTGACGATTTATATCGTTACAAAGGTATAAACTACTTTTGAAAAAAGTCCCCGAACGAGTATAAACAATAAACTAAACTAAACTAAACTAAACTAATATTATAAATTTTTTTAAATTTCTTAACTTTTAATTGGTTTTTCTTATTAAAAAAAATATATAAAAACTTTTCGCAAAAAAAATTAACCGACTTCTAGGTCTCTAAAAAGTAAAAAATAAAAAATACTTAAGTCGATGCCAATTTCACCATTCCCTAAATTAATTACTAACAATTATTTTTTTATTATTTTATTATTGTTTGCTGTGAAATTGGCACCGACTTAATTATTTTTTATTTTTTACTTTTGAGAGACATAGAAGTCTGTTCATTTTTATTGCGAAAAGTTTTTCTTTTTTTCTTTTTAGAGACACAGAACTTACAGATTTTTAACGTCATCTAAGCTAAATTATAGTTGTCCTTCCATCGCGACAAGCCGCTGACGTCACAACGCACTGTTAGTGCGTTGTGACGTCATTATCTTAAGGATAAATTTATAAAAAATTTAAAGTAATATTTTCATTTCAGCGCCCAAGAGTCCACCCAACATTATTTTAAACGAAATACTAAAGAAAATCTTGTTAAACTTTAAGCGTTAAGTAATAATCAAACAACGCCCTTTGGTAAAATCACAACATTTATCATTTTCTCTTGGTATTTTAATATTACAGGTCCAGAGAATCAAGTTTAGCGGCATTTAAAAGATTTTCATTGTGCCGTAATATTTAAGCGACCCCTTAATCAAGTTATCCGGATTATCGGAGTTATCCGATATTTCTCTAAAAATTTGGCTGGTAATAGAACCAAATTAAGCCACTTTTAACTGAAATTGCGTTAATATGATTAGATTTATATTAATTATCCGGCTTACCCGGCATTATCCTAGCGTCAAATTAAAACGGGACCACCTCATGAATGCCCTCTTTAAGTTGCAAAAAGTTTCATCAAATTCCGTTTATTCCTTCCAAAGTTATGCGGAAAAAAACATAAAAAAAAATTAAAAAAAAACAAAGTACCACGTCGAATTTGATAACCTCCTCCTTTTTGGAAGTCGGTTAAAAAATAAGATTTATTTAATAAAATATAAAAGTATATTTTATTTTAACTCAGCTCGTAGGAAAAATATTGTTACCAACGCATGCGTAAAGAGGCGTTTTCGCACTTGTTAGGAAAATACCTATTTTTCTAATGTGGGGAAAGTGCAAAATAAAAAATATGTATTATTTTTTGTAACACCAAATATGTACGATTAAAGTATTTACCAAAATTACCAAAATTATCCCATTTGACGTGGAATTATTATTCATTTTTATTTATTTATTTTTGTTTGAAAAATCATACAGCAGCATGGAGAGCCCCAAATAAGCTTTTGCTTGTGCTCAGGGCTCTCCATTAATTTAACATGGCTGGAATCATTCAACTAATCTAAAGCATGCATATTTTCGATAGAAAAAAACTGAAGAGTTTTTAGCAAGCTTTGTGTCAACAAAGATAAGTCAGTCGCGCGTAATTATTTCGTGGGTGTGGTTGCTGAGCTAGTTTTCTGTTCGATTTTTGTATTTTTAGTGTATATTTATGATAATTTATCTAATAATTATAATTTATAATCAATGATAAAACAATAACTTTTTTAATGCAGACTATAAACAATATAAAGTTTTAGTGAGGGTGTAGTTACATATGCATTTCTAACAAAGAACTTCTTTGAAACAGAAGTCGTTTTTTTTGGTTTGTCTTAAACTCTAAAAGGTAAGTTTTTTTTATTTCATATTGTTTATTAGATAATTATTCCTTTCTCATTTTGAAAATGTTCAAAATTTCGGAAAGCCTTTTATTCGTGCAAAAATTTTCAATTTTGTTTGCGTATTTTTGCGTTTTGTGACGCTTTATGTCGATATAAATCAAGTTAAAGCAAAAATTAAAAACTGTCGGTCGATCGATCGGTCGATCGATCGGTCGGTCGATCGTTCTGTCCGGGAAATCTTCTAAGCACGATAACTTAAGAACGCTTTAGGCTATAGACTTGAAAATAATTGAGGGTTTTACCCTAGTTAACGGGTTTTCATAATTTCTTTTCCTTATTTTTCACTTTTTTAAACAAAAACATATTGTTCTTATTTAGCTCAAAACTCGCCTTTAAAACGATATCCTTCTTTATGACCACGATAAATCAAGAACGCTTCAGGCTAAAGACTTCAAATTTGTACCATAGTTTGATTTCCGAAGTCCCAGACTCGGATTGTTTTTAATAAAAATCAGGTTAGGAAACGTTCAAATATTACGTAACGCAAATTGTACCAAAATTAATACACTTCATACCCCGGTTCTGTAGAGATTTTATATTTTGGCTACCCCGCCTAACATACCCCCTATTTGGGGGTAGCCAAAACATGAAATCTCTACAGTCTTTATTAACGCGACAAACGGGGTATGTTGGCAGCAGTATTTTTTTCGGAAAGGGAAGTTAAATAAACTGAAACTGGTACGGTTCCACTGCACAACTTACTTTCTTGGGAAAATATTTAGGTAAGTTGTGAGATTTCGATTATTTTGTTGTTATTTTCTAAAATCAGTTTTAGAAGTTTTAATTCGCCTTCGCCAAAACAATACTTTTCCCTATAGGTTCATTAAAATGAAAAACGTAAAAAAAAAAATTAAAAAAATTGCAAAATTTTTTTTTTAAAGTTTCTTTTCTTGTAAACGGAAAAATAAATTGAAAAAAAAAATGTTAAAAAAAATGTTTTTGAAAACAAATTTTTTTTAGGCGATTTTTACCAAAAACAATCTCAGCCTAGAAGTTTGGACAATCAACCTATTTAAATTTGAAGTCTTTAGCCCGAAGCGTTCTTGAGTTATCGTGGTCACAACTTTTCCGGTCACACAGACCGACCAACAGACCGACATATATTTTTCTTTTTAAGGAAATCATTTTTTTTTTGGATATAAAATGTCCAGAAACGTGTAAAAAAGCAATAAACATTTTTTTTTACTAACGCAAGACTTTCCTTGGGGAAATTAAAACAGTAATATAAATGTTACGTTTGTAATTCATATCCATTTTTATTAAAATCGAGTTATCGTGGAAATTTTCTCGTACAGACAGACCACAAACAGATGTTTTGTCGAGAAAATCAGTTCATAAAGTAATAAAAAAATCTGTTATAAAGCAATAAAATAGATATTTATATACCAAGGGACTAAACTGGCTGTTTTAGTCCCGAGCGAGGGAAACAGAAATGCAAGGGACTAGAACAGTCAAGTTTATTCCGAGGTATATACACTATTTTTTGCAGGACCAAACATAATTTAGGTAGGTATATAAAATTAAAATTAAAAACGACGCTCCTAAAATCGGTTGTTTTATTTTCGTAATTTAATCAAGGTGCCTGTAAATTGCGAAAAGTCAGATTCATGGCTATCGCGATTTCAATTGTTTTTTAATATGGTTGACACAAACGTCAAAAAAATGGTCGAAGATAATAAATTTTAAGGTCTGTATAAATTGTTATACAAATGTTATTTTTAAAGGTTTTCTTTGTTAAAATCAAATAAATTGGTTTGAATCGCTAATTTATTACAAAACACCACCAAACCTAATTTTTGAACCAGCAAAGCACATAGTAAGTATAATATTTTAATATTATCAAGGTTGCCGTGATTTTTATTCCCTAGGGAGAAAAACGGCAAGTTTTGTCCCGAAAATGAAAGCGTAAAATTAGGTTTTAGTCTTGGTCGTGCAAAAAAAATATTAGCGCAGGAATTTATCAACTAAAGATTCAATCTTTAAATTTATACTAGTTAAACAGGAAAAAAAAAAAGAATTTGCTTACCACAAAAATTTTATTTACTTTAAACTTTATTGGCAGGTATTTCCATGTAAGGTCCTTCTGGTTAAATTTTCAATTGACACATAAATTATTGTTTTTTACACTCGAATAAAATTTTACATCATTCCATTAACTATTTACGACATGGGTCGACCGTATAAGCAGGGCGTTCTTTCTTTTAAGGCCGTACTACTCAACTATCAGGTTTAAAGACTTTGAAAAGTATTTCAAAAATATTTTAAAAATCTGAGCAAAAATTTAGAAAATCTTGATAATTTTAGGCAGGATTTTTAAGTTTTTTTTTTAGAAATCTCCGTATCTAAGCGAAATGCTTAAAAGTCTTTGATTTTTATTGTCAAAAATCTCGTAATTTCAACTTAACAACTTAACGTTAAAAAAGACACATAAATTTTCACCCCCGCATTTATTTGATATTATTAGGTTTTTTAAAAAATGTGTTCATGGGGCATAGGGGAAATGTTGTTTAAATGGAAAGGAGGGTCTTATGATACATCGTTTGAAATCAAACAAAATTCTCTATTTTTTAATTTTTTATAATTTTTTTTAGGTTTTGATTTGTATTTATTTTTGGGAACGTTTAAGTATTACTTAACGCAAATTTTGATCATTTTTAAAGGTTTTTTTTTATTTTTTATTTATATAGTTTAAAGTTAGTTTACAAATTTAATTTAGTTTTTGCATCTTAAAAGAAAAAAAATTTAATTATGTTTTGTTTTTTTAAATTAATTTTGCTGAAAATTCCCATTTTCAATCCTATTTTAAACACCCAAAAAAAAACCTAAAAAAACATATGTGGTCAAATAAAGAAATCGTTATGCTTTTAAATAGCACAGCCACACAAAAAGAAAAAAAGTCCGAAATTTTTTTGGAGACCAGGCCAAAATAGCATCTAATCTGATTAGTTTTGGTTTGGACTATTTTTAGGTATGAAAATAAGGTTTTTGAGGTTATCTCGAAAATACTGGATAAGGTGCTATTTCGACCTCAAATTCGGATTTAGTGCCTCAAAATACATAAAAAATAATGATCACCGAAAAAAATCTGATCATTTTTTTCTCTGTGGCCACACGTGCATGTCATACATGTCATGCAGCCACCCAAAAAAAGGTCAACGAGTTTTTCGGAGACTATTGTATTCCTATGTATTTTGAGACGCTGAATCCGAATTTGGGGTTATGTCCAAAAAAATTCCGGACATTTTTTCATTTTTGTGTGGCTGTGTAATTATGACATATATACATTATGATGTATCATACGACCTTCCTTTCCATTAAAAAAATACACCCCATGCCCATGCCCACATTTTGAAATCACCAAATTACCTATTCAAAAAAGGTAGTTTGAGTTATTTCATTTATGTGTTTTATTTTAAGTCGATATCTTAACTCGTTCAAAAGTTAAGAGACTTAAGACTTTTGGACCGCACTGTATAATTATATAAAATATACCAAATACAATTTTACTTTTTGGTAGGTAAAGTCCTGTATTATAAAAAAGCAATCAAATCTTTCATTGCTTTTTTAAGTATTTGACGTGTTATATACGAAAATCTGTCCTTCCGTCAATCTCTCGGGAAATTGGTGAAAAAGTCCAAACGATAACTTGATAATGTTTTGATCTAAAAACTTTAAATTTGAACCAAAGGTTCCTTGGATTATTTTACAATATATATATTTTTTTTCAATTTAAATTTTAAATTTTTACCTTTTTCAATTTTTTTTTTAAATATTTTTGCAACAAAATTTTTAATAAGAAGAAAGTCAGGGTTCGTAGAAAATATAACACACAGGGTGGCATACTCGTGCAGGTGATGCGGGAGGGGAAGCGAGAATTGGTCGAGACAATCAGTGACGTATGTCAATGTCGGTGCATTGTTTTCGGATGCATGCGCTATATTGATGAAGCTGAAGTTTGCAACGTTTTTTTGCAACGAAAATTCAAAGCACTTATTCCATAACACGTTTTTAGCGCACTAGTACTTGTTGTTTTCTAAACATGTACTCGTGCGTTAAAAACGTATGTTATAAAACTAGTACTTTAATATATTATTTGAATATTCGTTGCAAAAAAACGTTGCAAACTTCAGCTTCATCTGTATTGTTTGTTTAGAGTTCTTTACGTTTTTATATATTTTCTTTGGTTTTTGTTTTTAATTCTTGTGCCTTTGTTTTTATATTACATTTTATTACTTGTATGTGTTTTATTTGGGAACAAGTCTCGTTTAATTCTTAACTAAAAGTAAAAAAAGCTAAGCTTAGTAGCCTAACATCGGCTGATTGGTGTAAAACAATATTTTACGGAGTAGGTTGACTGTGTGTTATATTATCTACGAACCCTGTGGGGAAGTATTATTTTGTTACCGGCAGCATAAATATAAAAAAAAGTGGCGACAAAAGCATCAGCGCGGCCTGGACGTAAAGACCGCCCTGACATAAGCCGAGATAACTTTTTAAAATTTCATAGGCAACTTCGACCTACTCATGTTTTAGAATCCCATGCTATAGTCGTCACATATACTGTTTATGGGCATTGGTCGGCAATATCAATAACATTGGAAATAAATGTCTTTACTGATTTGATTTCAGGGTGGTGTTTTATTATAGAACTTCTTTCCAGGGAAATCAAATTGGGAATTCTAAACTAAAAACAAATTCAATAAAAATGTTTCTCCATGAGGTATCTCTATATTTTAATAATTTTCAGACGTAACACAAGAGGAAGGGGGTAATGAACAACATTGTTGGGGGAAAGGGGGTAAGCGAGGGGATAAGATACAATGTGATCTCACGATACAAATGTTTTTTTTTTATTTTAACAAAAAATACTTCTGCTAGTATGCTAACAAAAGAGTGTTTTACTCTTAGTTATAAAAAGAATCAGGCCAACACACAGTGGGCCAGGGAAAAATAAAAGTGGACAAAATTCTGAATTTTAGCATACTGTTATTTTTGATACCGCTGATTTCGAATAAAATAACGAAAAAATAAAAAAAAAAATCCGCGCTGCTAGGGTGGTCCAAAATTTTCTTTTTTTTCGATCTTTATAAAAATTTGTGAATTGTCTTCTTTTGATTATGTTGATGTAGAACAATGTCCACTACTTAAAAATTCAAAATGAGTCAATATGGCTTAAGATCTTTAAATAAAGATTTTCACGAAAATAGGGCATTAAATATATTTTTAAGTTTGATTATATGGTAACTGTCGTTAAAGCCGCTTAAAAAATGACACTTTCTTTTAAATATTTTATTATATTATCAGTTTTTCAGAAACATTTTTTAAAAATAATAAATAATAACCTTTAATAATAATATAATAAAATATCCAAAAGAAAGTGTAATTTTTTCTGCGGCTATAATGACAGTTAATTTAATTATTTATCCAAAACAGATAAATTTGCAAAAATTAGCCCTGATTTCGTGCAAATACAGTTAATGTACAACGTGCCATATTGACTCCACTATTTTGAATTTTTAAGTTATGGACATAGTTCTACATAAATATAATCAAAAGAAGACGATTGACATATTTCTATAAAGATCGAAAAAATATTAAAATTTGGACCACTCTAATGGCGCGGATTTTTTTTTATTTTCTTCGTTATTTTATTCGAAATCAGCGGTATCAAAAATAGCCGCATGCAAAAATTTAGTTCACTATTCCCTGGCCCACTGTGCGACAGACCGACCACGCGCTATCCTAAAAAGTACGCGATAGTTTTTACCCCCTTTGGATAAAAAGAAATACGATTGTGCGTAGTAACAGTTTTCCAACTTTTCGATCGATGAATTATCAACTTTTTTTCAAATAAAGAATTACCATTTTTTTCCAGAAAAGCAAATGTTGACAAAAAAAAAACTCATCATCATCATTTAATATTCTTGTAAGGAATTATCAACTAAATCTGAAAATGATAGTGTAGCAGTAGATGTAGATGAGATAGACATGCACGTTTCTTACGAAAACTGGCTTTCGATAAAAAATTCCGAATTTTTAGTATGATGTAGATTTCATATTTCTGGTTAAAAGCTTCTAATGACCCACCTTGATTTGACGACTGGTTTTTGAGTTATAAGTCAACAGTCATTTTAATGTAAATTCTTTCATTGTATATAGTATTAAGAAACTCTGACCGTTATTTATTTTTTTTTCATCTTTTAGTGGCGCCTTCGCCATATTTTCAAATATTTTTTTAATTTTTGCCTTTATTTTAAACAAAAGAAATAATTTTAGTTTTTTTTATTACGAGTATACATAATAATAACAAAATTTGATGTTAAGTTTTTTATTTCAGTTTTTTAGAAAACTAAATTAAAATTTTAGTGTTGACCTATAACTCAGATCAGGTTGGGTTGTTGGGAAGCTTTTGATCAAAAATTGAAATCTACATTATACTAAAAATTCAGAATTTTTGACCGAAAGGCAGTTTTCATAACAAACGTGCCAGTCTGTTTATGATAGTGGTGACGGTGAAATAAATTTTTATTTTAGAAAAATCGTTGAAAATATATCATAAATATATTTGTAGTTTCCAGCTTAAATATGAATGAAATTGCTTCCATTCAATTAGAGAACAATATTTTTTATACACCGAAAATGGAAACGGCTGGATTGTATCGCGCAATAATTTACAGGTGAATGCCTGGAATACAGACTAAAAGAAGTGGTTTAGGCCGAGAAGTGCAGGAAAATAATAAACCGTAAAAATATACAATGCTTCGTTTTTCTCTGATAAAATCTTCGCACGATAAAAAATGAAAGTAAAATAAATAACTTCTGAATCCGAACCAGATTCTCAAAAATAAACCCAACATTTTTTTGAAACTATTGAACTTTTAGCTAAAATGTATTTAGCTTGTCGCCAATAACTCTTAGCGGTTGACGCGATATCTTTTATAATAAATGATAAATAAAATAATGTAAAATTACCTTAGTTTACTAAGTAATTTTACTATACTTGACTATATTTAATTCATGAATTTGTGTAAATGTACGTAAAAAAATTTAATTTATTATAAAATAATGTAAAAGACTGGTAATGTTTCGTGAAGCGCTGTAAAATAATTTAAAATTACACAAAGATACAACATTAATATAAAATTATTTAAAATTACATGAATTTACATGAAGCTGAAGTTTGCAACGTTTTTTTGCAACGAATATTCAAAAAGTATATTAAAGTTCTAGTTTCATGACATACGTTTTTAACGCACGGGTACAAGTTTAGAAAACAAGCCGCTTGTGGCGAGTTTTCTAAAGTACTAGTGCGCTAAAAACGTGTTATGGAATAAGTGCTTTAATATACTATTTGAATTTTCGTTGCAAAAACCGTTGCAAACTTTAGCTTCATGAATTTACATTGATTTAATAAAAAAATTATATATAAAAAAAACATTTTTAATTGAATAAAACTTTAAAAAAATAAAATTATATATAATATATAATATAATAATTATGAAAGTAAATCTATACAGGGTGTCCTATTAACTTTCTTACAGGCATTATCCTGAAAACTGTAAGAAATATGAAAAATCTAAAAAGCAGGTCAATTAGATATTTTTAGCAAGTTATCTATTAATGTAATCGGTAAGGTTCTGAAACTCACTCCCTAACCCCCAGCAACCCCAACTTTAAAATCTCAAATAGCAATATGGATCGTGTGATGCATTATTTGAAAGCTTTTTTTATTTTTATTAAAAATCATTTTTAATTTTTAAAATCGGATTAGCCGTTCCAGAGATATCCACTAAAATAAATTAAAAAAATTAAAAAAAGTAATATTGAAAAATATCTTATAAAATAATGTAAATAGGGTACCTAGTGTGTCAAAAAAATGTGTTTTGGTACAGTGGATTTGGGTACCTGAAAGTATGTAGAACAATTAATAATTATTTTTAACAACATGGAATATAAATATAGTGAAACAAATTTTTTTATAGGTATATTTTTATTTTACTTTTTTAAATTTATTATATAAGTTTTTCTTTTATTTTTTTTCTACGTTTTTTAATTTGATTTTCTGTTTTTGATTTTTTTAATCGAGAGTTGAAAATCGATTTTTAGAAATTTTTAGAAAATAACCCGGCAATATTCTTCTAGCACTAGCGGTTCAAAGAGTACGCTAGGTTAAGGTATTGTCATACAAAATGTATGTACTCTAAGTGGATTTTTTCTATCAAGAAAAATGTTAAATAAGGTTGTAGAAAAGGACCAAGGATGTCCATCGAATCACAATTTCCTTTAAATATTTTATAAATTCGATCTAATACCAAATTTTTTTTTAAGTGGTTGAAACATTTTTTTAATAATAAAGCACGTGTTCTGGCATAAAAAAAAACAAAAAAAAAATAAATATAATGCATAATATACTGCAAAAAATGTTTTATCCTTTTCCTACTATGTAGTAAAAAAATATAGAACCAAACACTTTTTTTTACCAGTAATGTGGTAATTCCAACTATAGAGATTCTTGGTTAAATAAGGTTGTAGAAAAGGACAAAAATGTCCATGGAATCACAATTTTCATTAATTTTTTTCTTAAATTTAACCAAAAAATTTTTTGAGTGGTTGAAACATTTTTTTAATATTTAAAGCATGTGTTTTGCGCATGAAAAATAAAAGGATAAAAATAAATACAATGCAAAAAAAATGTTTCGTCCTTTAATTTTTTTACTGGTAAAACAAAATTATAGGACAAAACACTTTTTTTGGTGATTTCAACTATATACACGGTGTATTTGAAATAGCGTCGGAAATTTTAACAGTTGATTCTACATCATAAAATATGACAAAAGTTCCTATAAACATATGTCTAAAAATGCGTTATAAGGGAGCTACGCTCCTTTGCAAGTGGATAAAAAAATCGGTTTTTATTCAATAACTCAGGAACCCTTTGAGATATATCAACGAGGGTCTGCACGTCAACTAATCCTACCAAGGCCCGTTTTTGTGTGTTATTTTCATGTACTTATTTCAACCAGGGATGTGCGAAACGGGGGGGGGCTTATCAGTTTTTGTCCCAAACTTTTTTCTGTGTAACTTTTTTGCAATTTTGTTTTTGAAATATGATTCCTTAGGTCAAAATACATAAAAAAGGTATTCTTGTTGTAATACTCTAGGATTAACCGTTTTCGAGAAAAATTCATTTGAAGGTAAAATTTTACGATTCGAGGACGAAAAATTAAATACTAAAATGTTGAAAACCAAAATTTTAATGATGCAGGGCGAATGTACATTAAAAACTAAGAAAAAAACCTCATATACAGGTACTTCCAAAAATCAATCCTAATGGAGCTATGGTCTCCTAAATATGCACCATTTTTAAAGGGCCATGGTAGCCTTAAAAGCGTTTTTTTGACCTACATGTATGAAAACTTTCTTAGCTTTGGATGTAGAATAACATTGCAGCATTAAAATTTAGGTTTTTGACATTTTAGTATTTAATTTTTCGTCCTCGAAATTTCACCTTCAAATGATTTTTTCTCGAAAACGGTTTATCCTACAGTATTACAACAAGAGTACCTTTTTATGTATTTTGACCTGAGGAATCGTATTTCAAATAAAATCGCAAAGAAGTTACACAGAAAAAAGTTTGGGACAAAAAACTGATAAGGCCTCCCCGTTTCGCACACCCCTGGTTTAAATAAGTACGTGAAAATGACATAAAAAGATGGGCCTTATTAGGATTAATTCACGTGCAAAACCTCGTTAATATATCTCCTGAGTTATTAAATAAAAACCGATTTTTTTAGCCAATTTCAAAGGGGCGTAGCTCCCTTATGACGCATTTTTAGACATATGTTTATAGGAACTTTTTGTCATATTTTATCATGTAGAATCACCTGTTAAAATTTCCGACGCTATTTCAAATACACCGTGTATAGACATTCTATAAACATTATATAAACATTCTTTATGTTTGTGATCAAATTTTTAGGTTATTATATATTAGTGAGGAGTTTTTTTTTTAATTATACTAAAGTATATTTTATTAAGTAAGAAAGTCCTGCGTTAGTTTTTTGACGTTTTTTAAGTAAATAACTTTTTCATGAAAAATCTTTCTTTCCTTCTATCTGTTAATTTTTCTAAGAAAATTTGTGACCACAATTACTTGAAAATGCTTTCAGTTCAAGAGTTTAAATATGGAACATAGGTTCCTTATCCAGCCAGGATTGTTTTTTTTTAATAGGGGCGCTGCCCTGCGAGGTAAGTGGGTCAAGAAAGTAAAAACTATGTAGGGGACAGAAATTATTCTGTTGTTGTAGCAGTATTTACATAAGAATTTTATTCACGAAATAATATTTTTAAAATTTAACTTATTAGCTCGATAGATACCAATAAAAAATATCGTCTAAAAAGGCTTATCTAAGCCTTTCATACGATATTTTCATTGATACCTATCAACACGAGCTAATTATTTTCCAATCACAATTTCTCATATAAGAAAGGAAAAATAAATTAGAAAACTAAAAAACCGCAGGAAACTAGAAGCTGCTGGGATTGGTAATTCTGATAAGAAATTCAGGCTGGAGCCGTGTCCCCGGTGACCCGACAGGAACCGTGTTAGAATACAAAAGCAACGTTTTGACCAGAAAGTGACATTTGTTATAAATGTTTTTACTTCATGACATGTTTTATTCTTCGACCGCCTCATTTCTAACGTCATGCGAGACATCCGTTTGCAAAAAAAGGACAACTGATATGCTAAGTGAAACAAGGTTCAATAAATGAAATGAAATTTATAAATAAATTGTATACACTCATATATTTATAAGTTATGGAAATATTAATTATTCATATTACTGGATAATTATGTAACTAGGTTATATCCTAAATAACTTCTTGATGTACCAATTATATAACTATAATCCCTATAACGGAATTTACTGATTTGCGCAGCTTTTGGCGGATGATATTTAGGAGATAGAGAATCGCCATTTTATGACCTTCCAATTTGCCAGATTTCATGTTTTTCCCTCAAAGTGTGTTGTTTAACTTTAAGGACAAATAATCCATGTTTACAAAAATTTGTCAACAAGCGGCAACGATGTCCAGACTAGTGTTTTGTTTACTTTTCAAGGTGACCTTCGTGGTAAATTTCTTGGGGTTTTTTTACGTTTTTCTATGAATTTTCTTCACTTGTGCTTTATTTTTTTTAACTTTTTGTACTTTTATAACCATATAAGGGTTGTTTATACATTTAAATATACGCAGCCAGGGCGAAAATGGCGAAGTATTTCATGTTGATTGCCTATATTTGGCATTCTCGCTCTATATGGGGCCTCTCTTTCTTAAGGCCATTCTTCTTAATGACAATAACTAGTCAGTGGCGGATTTAGGGGGGAAGTTGTATTAAATGCAATGTTGCCGATCAGCATTGATGAAATTACTGGCAAAACATAAAAGTTTTACTGGCAATTACTGGCAAAACTTGTTTCACCACTGGAATTTTAGTGCATTTTAGTCATGAAAAATAGAATAAAAAAAATGGTGTAGACCTCAAAATTTCCCTTCAGACAAGAAAAGTGACGACTAAAGTTAAATCTTTGACTTTAACATTTCACAAAATTACAAGAAAGCTCTAGCGCCGCAGGTGATTTTTTATAAATTTCTCTCCAAACTTTTAAAATTTTAAATTTTAAAAATGCATCTATGGAAGCCCAAGCGAAAATTTTTACAAATATGATGCTCTATTTCAGTTTTTAAACAGCATAACTTAAACATTGGTAAAATGGAAAAAATGTCTTGGCTCCGCCGGCGAAAATTTTCACTACTTTCACGATAAAGTTTTAAAATTACAAAAAATAAGAAAGTCTTAGCGCCGCATGCGAATTTTTTTCCTAACTTTCATGTTTTTCTGAATTAATTTTCTGGACTGGTAATTACTGGCAAATTCAAATAAACAACGTTATCATTATTTTTCATTTGTAAAAACACTAATTTTCCGCAAAAAATACTAATTTTCCGCAAAAAATAAAAAATTTCGAAGCCACATTGGATCCGCCATTTGCAATTTAAAATTTTTAGCATCGTTTTCGGTTTCAGCAATCTTAAAACCCCTAGAATACCCATTTTTAAAAATAGTGTATAATTCGTCAAAATTATAATCAACTGGTCTATTTTAAAAAGTTCGGGATCAACAATCTCGAAAACGGGGTGTAGTAGAAAACTTTTATTATGAGTCTAGTATAGTTTGACGCACGGATCTCTGGCTACGGGAAATATGTTTGGAATGTGTGTGTAAGTGGGAGGCCTGTTGTAATCATGCACGCCTTATAACGCTCTTAAAGAAAAGAAGAGAGCGCGAATGATTCCTCCCCCTTCCGTCGGAGACTATCTTTCATCCGGAGGACTATAATTAGATAGAGTCAGAATCCGTTGACAGGACCCAGGGCCCAGTACTCAGCTGTTGTTATTAAGTTATTATATTATTATATTATTTAAACATACACCGACAATGTTTCACCGAGCATTGTAATTTAAAAAATATAAATTTCGCATTGCAGAAGTAGCCAAGAAGTCGTAATCCCTATTGATACTGATAAAGAATTCTATTGGTTGTCTAATTCCTATGGGGATAAATGAATTCGTTACTTTTTTTTTGTAACAAACCTCCCAGCCCTCTATGTTGTCGGTAATATTTTCCATAAATCATCGACGCTGGACCTGACCTGCCAAGAATGAGCAAGAAAGTTTGGATGGGCTTAACAGTTTTTCGCGAAGGGAACTCATACGAAAACACGAAATGAATTATTATCACTTCTATCGGGTGTAAGCTCGGGGATCTGTCTACGTTTTCCCCATATAAATAGATTTATGATGGAATTCGTTTAAAAATCAATTTGATACATACATATGGAATAGGTTTTTGATCGTCAATTAGCCTAGAAAAATGTATCACATATTTTTTTAATAATAATATTTTTTGATTAGATCTTTAGAGATTTGTATTACTGTTATTGTTAATGGTTTATCTATTGGGAATATTTCCATTGTTTTATTTTTAAATATACATACAGATTTACAGGTTTTTGTACGGAGTGTTTTAAAAGGCATGTGTTTTCTAATTTATATATTTATGGCTTAGCATAAGCAGAAATTATGATTTTTTATTTCTAGCGAGTACACGGAAAGAAATTAGTGGGTTCTGCGCTATACATTATAAGATATTTGGTAACAGTGGCAAATTATAGTGATTTAAGCTATAGATTATAAGGGACACAATAACTAATAATGTTAAAAATAAATTGGAAACGGTTATATATATTACAGACACGATTATATTTATTACAGGCACTATTATAAATTTACAGAAATTTTATTATATTATAAAAATTATTAGCACGGACAATAATTAAATCTATTTAAGCTATAAATGCCATACTATTTGTTATATTTTATTATTCACTAAACAATTAAAGTATTTCATATAAATTTTTACACTGACTGCCATAATTGTAAGAGAAAGCCTTGTATTTATATAATAAGCGATTATATTTTGCTTGGTATGTGTGTTATAGCGCTCCTAGCTATAATTTTTTTTTTCCGTGATAAATTGTTTACATTTTACTATCAAGATTGTTCAATAAGCGAAAACGTGAAATATCTTTTGCTATTTTATTTAGTAAAAACAACTTAATTCGACTAATAATAGTAATATCCCATAAATATTTCATATATTATACAATATTCATTCATAAGTCAGTCCTTGATGGATTAATATGTTCCCACATGAAATATTTTTAATCTTATTTTAATTTTATTATTAGACCGCGGGAATCTGCCGGGAAACTGCAAATTTTGAAATTGGTGAAATAAATCCTTGAAAACTATTTATTTTATTTTATTTTAAAACAATGTATTTTTGTCCAGTACTTATTACTCGACTTCTTAATAGGGTGGCTAAAAGAATTAACCCATAGAAAATTAAAAATTATGTAAAATGAGATCTTTTTTTAGTTAAATGAACTTTTAGCACAACATCCAAATGACTAATATGTTTTTAAATATGTCTTGTAATAAGGCTTATCCTTAGTGTCTTTTATCACCTCTAAATTTAATATTTAAATTAACAAAGCCATACGAATCTCTGTCTCTTTATTTAATCAAGTAAAGTTAGAATAAAAAAAGTAAATATGTACTCAACAAACGTCATAAACGAGAATAGAGTTTTAATTTTTAATCCTGTCCTTATTTCTCCAGAGGATGACCTTTTACCTATGTGCAATCGTCGTAAGAACAATTAAGTTTACAAACTTTGATGCAATATGTAAAATGTGGGGACAGTCAAATAAAGTATAGCCATATGAATACATTGCTTAGCATTCCAAAATATAATCATCGCTAGGGATTGAATATTTTTCCCTGGAAACTGGTTACACGATTCATCTCTCGGATGCTTATTTTTTGCATACAGAGGAGTCCAAAAGTCACCCCCTCCCTCTTAACTTTTGAACGAGTTGAGATATCGACTTCAAATTTAGAACTCTTAAATAAGACAAACTATCTTTTAGCATATATTTAATCCTTTCAGCTCTTAAAATGTTGGCAGAGGGGCATGTGGGGACAATTTTTTTAAATAGAAAGGGGGGTCGTGTGATACATAGTTTTAAAGCCTATGAAATTTTTCATTTAACTGTGTATTTTTTTAAACATTTTTTTTTTGGGTTTAAAATAGGGTTTAAAATGGGTATTTTTGTCAACATTTCTCTAAAAAAATTAAACAATTTTTTAAAAATGATTAAATTCATGACAAAAAAACGTAAATTATACTTTTAAACTAATTTTAATTAACATAAATAAAAATTTGAAAAAAAAAACTTAAAAAAAACGCATTTTTTAGCACAAAAAATTGAAAAATCAAAACCTTAAAAATATTATTTAAAAAATTAAAAAATATACAGTCCTATAGAGAATCTTATTTTCTTTAAAATGAGCACATAACCCCCTTTCCATTTAAAAGAGTATCCTCATGTCCCCCTGTCCATATTTTAAGAGCTGAAAGCATCAAATATATGCTTAAAGATAGTTCAAGTTGTCTTATTTAAGAGTTCTAAATTTGAAGTCGATATCTCAACTCGTTCAAAAGTTAAGAGGGGGGGGGGGGGTGACTTTTGGACAGCTCTGTATATGCATGGTATACCACTTACATAGTGTTAAGAAAATTTACTAATGATATCCTAAATAAATACGCATAATTCTCCCCAAGTCAGGGGAGCCAGAGAAGTCATGGAAAAAGTTAAGGATTTTGTAATTTTTATCGAAAAGTCAGGGAAAATGTTCTATCCGTCTGTCGTCGTATCACGTTTTTTGTGGGCAAACAACTCGCGAAATACCCCATAAAAAAAACTATTTAAAATAAAAAATTATAGGGATAAAACATTAAATGTTTTGCTTAAATTAAATTTTTAGAAAGCATTCATTTTATGATAGAAATATTCATAGTCACTTCGAAAAAATCCATTCATTTAACAAAACAGTTATAGGGCCGCTATCTCTCCAAAACATAAATACTGGAAGGAAAAGTTCGATTAATTTCCAGTTTAGATATATCATTATTTTGATTGATCAAAATAGTACCAATTTTGAAATCGATAAATTAGTGAATAGACTTAAAATACCGTGAGGGTCGAAAATCCGCCTCTCAGAATTTTGAACGGCTTAAGATATCAACTTGAACACGTAAATAACATCATCCTAATTTTTTGGTATAAACTTGATATGTTTATACAGCAAAATGGAGGTGGCAAGGGGGATTTTTTTTAATTAGAAAGGGGAGTCGCGTGATATATCATTTTGAAGTTAAAAAAAATTCTACTTGACCATACATTTTTTTTTGATTGTGTTAAAAAAATGTTGAAAATGAAAATTTTCGCCAAAGTTTATAAAAAAAATCAGATAATTCTTGTTTAATAATAAATTTTATCATAAACACACGTACATTATACTTTTAAATGAATTCAATGAAAATTATGAAAAAATCTAAGAAAATGGCTATTTATTTAACAAAACGAAAATTTCAAAACTTTTAAAAGACATTTAATAAAATTTAAAATTATACTGTCAAAAATATTTGCTAAGCTTTAAAATTATGTGTCCCCTTTTTCCATTTAAAAATGTCCCCCTTGCTCCCTGCCTCCATTGTACCCCCTAAAAATATCAAATATATACCAAAATATTATTTGGGTTGTGTTATTTACGTAAAGTTGATATCTTAAGCCGTTCAACAGTAATGGGTGGGGCGAACTTACCTAAAGAGATGTTAATATTTAAAACTCACAAGGCTATATTTTTCTTTTGCTTTAAACTTTTTTAGGAAGAACCAGACATGATACGATTGTTCGATTTATGGAAATTTTCATTGGGAAATTAATACAAATACTCTTCTAGCTACAGAACCATGAAGAGTAGAAAAACCAGAACAAACATACGAGAAACTCAAAAGTAAAATCACACATTGTGCAGTGACAAATTCACAAAACACACAAATTGTATGCCCACAAATAAAATAAATTCACTCATGCAAAATGATAGGTACACACAGAGACCCATCCTTATTTCTTAGACCTTTAGCTTCTTTGCGTTTGTCCATTCCTACTTTGGTGTTTGCCTAGTTGATGAATTCCCTATAGAGAAGGCGGAAGAAGTTTCAAACTTATCGAAACAAGCCACTGTAAAACCTAACATTTGGACGCAAATTCAATCCTCAGTAATTTTTCAAAAAACTTTTGTCGTGTGTAAAGTTTTTATATGTATTTTTAAAACATTTGTCATTTTCTCTCTGTTTTGAAAGAAACCCCTAGGGGTAATCAATCAAATGGTTTGGGAGAAGAATAATGAAAAGGGATTTCAAAAATGTTTGACAAAAATGATGAAAAATTATGCTGATTCTACATTCGTATTTATTTTAAAATTATTTCACATTATAATGCATTAATTAATTCTAAAGCTTTCAAGATACAAATTATTTAGAGAGACTGTAAATGTCAAATATTTTTACCTCCGGTTAGCAATTTATCCCGCACGTTGTTTTTGCTGTTACACAAAGAACAGAATACTTGTAAGTATAATATACACATATTTGACAAATTTTTAAAAATTCGGTAATATGTTTCCAGTTCATTTGGTACTTACAAGTTTTTAAGAAATTTTTATTAGTACTATTTTCCAATATTTTTATTAGAGTGGGAGAGTGGGGCATATTGAGACGTTTTTTTTAGACTATCTATATCTTGGCAAAAAACAAAATGTTTAAAAATGAAATAACCACCGCAAGCGGCTTGTTTTCTAAACTTGTACTCGTGCGCTAAAAATGTATGTTACGAAACTAGTACTTTAAGATACTATTTGAATTTTTGTTGCAAAAAAAACGTTGCAAACTTCAGCTTCATAGAAATATTGATGCTTCACATTTTCCAGTTTAATGGATCAAACTATTTTATAAAATCTATTAACAAAAACTTAAACATTAGCGCCGCAGGCGAAAACTCTTGCAAAGCTTGTAGTTAAAAAAACATTTAAAAGAATTTAAATTTAAAGGCTTGGGGGGCTGCCGCCACTGGCAGTAGTCCACTGCATGACTAAAAAAAAGTCATCAGCTCAATTTATGCCCACTTTTTATGAAGCTGAAGTTTGCAAAGTTTTTTCGCATTGAAAATTCAAATAGTATATTAAAGCACTTATTACGTTTTTAGCGCACTAGTACTTTAGAAAACTCGCCGCAAGTGGCTTGTTTTCTAAACTTGTACTCGTGCGCTAAAAACGTATGTTATAAACTAGTACTTTAATATACTATTTGTATTTTCGTTGTAAAAAAACACTGCAAACTTCAGCTTCATAAAAAAACTCAAATCAAAAAACAAGCAACCCATATTTTAATTGATAAATTTTGTAGTATAGAGCTTACTGAGTAAATCAAGGTCAAAATTAAGTAATCCTTAAAACAGTTTTTGGGAAAACCGATTTTCAATTATTTTTATTTTTTTTTCAGTGTATGCTAACTTTTTATTGGTGATATCGAAAGAATGTATTTTTATTAGCTAATTTACTTAATATATATTTGTTATTTTTATTTGTTTTCAAGATATTTTGCGATGACGCGTTCGATTAGCTGTGAACTTTATTAACTTTTTTCTTTCAAATTATTTTTAGTGCTTTTATTTTATAAAAAAAACATTTTTAAAAAATGCGTGTTTAATATTCTAACGTAGATAATAAAAAACATGATATACATGATATGTATGTCCTCAAATTATTAATTATTATTTTGGATATGCGTGTTTATTACATATTTACATTTTTTACATATCAACTTTTATTGTTTAACTATTTTAATTAATTAATCTTTAAGCTGACTCATAAATAATCTTAAAAATACCTCACAAAATTATGAATTATTTCTACCCAGATAAATATTGTTTTGTTTTATAATAATTAGGCGGTGTTTATTTAGGGTTAATTTTTGTAGGTCCTTAGTCACGCTTGAGATAAATCGTTTTCTGTTTTTTGCTTCGACACGCTATTTTAATTTTAAAATATTTTCTTTTATTTTGTAAAAAAAGCCGTGAAAGTGTTTAATATTTTGAAATCCAGAGTTACTCGTCACAGTGGATAATATAAAATATTATTATACAGGGTGTCTAAACGAAGCCGACTCGGTCGATATATAGTAAGCTATCCACTTTAGAGAAAAACTTTAAAGGGAAAAATTTTATGGTTTTAAAAAAGGCATATTCTAAAAATATTTTGAAATATATAGGATGGTCCTCCTAGGGTGGATAACATCTGACTTAATTTTTTTAAATGGAATGTTAAATTTTTTATTAAGTATAATATTTTTTTTGAGAAAAAATGTATTTTTAGTGATGAGAATAAACCTTCTCCGATTTCTTAATTTTTTGTCAAAAATTAATAAAATTTTGCAAGCTTATCTTAAAAGGGTGTATCTAATTACATTATGTACAAAAAAGTAAATGTTTTATACAGGGCGTTCAAAATTAATATTCAAACTTTTGGATTTTCAAACATAAAAAACTCAGTTTTTTTTAAATAAAATGCAATATTTTTTATTTACTCATTAAATGTAGAATAAAATTCTAATGAATAAAATGAAAAAAATTCTACATTTAATGAATAAAATGAATAAAATTCTACATTTAATGAGTAAATAAAAAATATAGTATTCTATTTTAAAAAATTGATTTTTTTAAATAAAATGCTATCTTATTAAATGTAGAATTTTATTCTACATTTAATGAGCAAATAAAAAATATAGCATTCCATTTAAAAAAATTGATTTTTTTTATGTTTGAAAATCCAGATGTTTGAATAATTATTTTGAACGCCCTGTATAAAACATTTTATTTTTTTGTAAATCAAGTAATTAGATACACCCTTTTAATATAAGCTTGCAAAATTGTATTAATTTTTGACAAAAAGTAAAGAAATTGAAACAGGTTTCTATCTCATCACTAAAAATGCATTTTTCTCAAATATATATATATATATATATATATATATATATATATATATATATATATATATATATATATCTAAAAAACTATAAACAATAGACCTAATAAATAGTATGATATTAAAATAAAGGTATTTTTATGAAAAGTAAGATGACATAATAAAAAATATACCATTCCATTTAAAAAAATTAAGTCAGATGCTACCCACCCTAGGAGGACCATCCTGTATATTTCAAAATATTTTTAGAATATGCCTTTTTTAAAACCATACAACTATTTCCTTTAAAGTTTTTCTCTAGTGGTTACTTTACTATATATCGACCGAGTCGGCTTCGTTGAGACACCCTGTATATTATTACTTTTTATCATGTTTCTTGGTCAATGCGTTTAATAGTTTGGCAAAATATGACCTTGAAGTGTAATTTTGACAGTTGGGTTAATTGGACTTGTTCTAAAGACCAGCCATACCAAATTTCGTCATGACGCTTCATTGCGTTTAAAACTCCATAATATGACATTAAACTGTTCTATGACACGTAAGTGCCAATTCACAGGATTGCATAAGAATATAATACATAACAATGCGATGGCGTGATTGGCTTGATGTGCCGCCTTGTATCTTCTAAGCCCATCACGACATCGCATTCTTCTTCTGGATAGGCCTTAAGTCGATTAGTCTTGTTTCAGATGTTTAAACGTTGGAAAATTGTCATTCTGACGTGTGGGTCGATTGGTCTCGATACAAAGGCCACCCACCCATACCAAATTTCATGTTTTGTGGCCATACAGTTCGATATTCAAAACATTTCTATCAAAAAAGTTTTTATCTAGAATAAGTTTTGAGAAATTTGGAAATCTAAAGACCATTGTATAATACTCTTCTTGCACTGTGTGCTGGGAAAAATATAAGTAAAATATCACAGACCTGTGCAATTAAAAATACTGCTCTCAGCAAAATGACACCCCCACGTAATTAAAGAAATTCTATTTTTCGAAAAACGATTATTTTATTGGTTGTATTTTTTTAATTTAATTTTTCGAAACGAAAATATTTGTAGAATTTTAACCAAAAACATCTCCAGCCTAGAACTTTCGATAAAAAACCTTTGTTCCAAATTTGAAGTCATTAGCTCAAAGCTTTCCCGAGTTATTGTCGTTACAATTTTTTCCAGACAGACCGACAGACAAAAAAACACACCAACAGGCATACTAAGAAATAGACAGACCATTTTTTTTTGCGGAAATAATTGTCAAGAACGTCAAGAAAGAAAGAAAGCAATAAAAACAATCATATAGATCCAATTGTTTTAAAATTACCCACACTTAAATTAAGGGTTGATTTTTAAACCAATACATAACAATTTTTAAGCTCTTTCAAATGACATATAACAAGATAAGGATTGCTATTTAAGATTTTAATGTTGGAGTAGGGGTGAAAATAACAACCCCTAAAATTATATTTCCCTCTCGAATAACAAAATTGACCTGTTTTTCATCATTTTCACACTGTGCTTAGTTTGCGAGATGTTTGGGGTGGATCGTTTTCAAATGATCACCCTGTACATACTCAGGAAAAGTAACTGATTGTAATTTGAGAACTAATTATTCTGATTTTTAGTTTAGTTACGATTTTAAAACCCTCCCTTTTTCACCACGCCAAGGTTTTTTTGTAAAAATGACTTAATATATTTGCATTGGTTTATGGTAAGAATATTTTGTCTCAGCCTATTTTATCGCCAGTATATTTTGTCACACCTGTTCGTTAGTCACGATATTTTGTCGCTGAAGTTTTTGGTTCAGGATGTAAACCACTTTTCTATAATGTAATATAACTTAAAGTATCCTTATCCTGGAGTAGTTTTACATATTTAAATTGCATTCTTCCGTATATTATAATGTACGTATCTTAAAAAGACTACGGAATAAATACAATTTAAATATGTAAAACGTTCAAAACATGGTACTCACCAGACAAAAATAATTCACATCTAAAATCGAAAACGCTAAAATAAACATGGTTTTCTAAACTTACGCGAATGATTCCATTGTGTCGTAATGTTGCATTAAACGAACAAGAATTGGAACAAGTCCGTAAACGAAGTCGGGGAAGGCCTCCTAGGAAGAATCATAGTGCCCATGAGAGGGGATTCTGGAACTCTCATTTCCCACCTCACTATCTCCAGAGAGCTGGCCTACAAGATGAATGGGGTATCTTTAACATCGGTTAGCAAAGTGGAGATTCCGTTGTGTTTTGGTGGAATACAAGAAACGTAAAAACACCAATTAACCTTATTACTTAAGGATGTGTTTTGGGCAAAAAGGACTAATGGATGTGTTTTTTACTGGCGAAGAAATCTTTTGGTATTGTTTTGCTACATGGTTTTATAAAGTTAAATATATTAGTTTGAACTTGAGTTTGAATAAAATCAAAATTTTCCAATTAATTAAATTCTCGATATTTGGTGATGTTTTAAAGATGGATTATATTCTATTGACCAGTGTTAGTCCATTTTAATAGTTTAAAATTTACATAATGCAAAGGCATTTGTAATATTTTAAGTATTTAAAAATATTTTCCAGATAAATTTTAAATCTCAATTAACAGTGAAGATTTTTTTCGTATTTGCAAATATAAAAACACCAATTAAACACAATAATAATAGCCCCCCGTTTCATCAAGAAATATTTTGGTATTGTTTTATTGTTTGCTGCAGGGTTTTATAAAGTTAAAAATATAATAGTTTAAATGAAATCAAATTTTCCAATTAATTAATTTCTTGATATTTGGTGATGTTTTAAAAATGGATTATATTCTATTGACCTGTGGTTGTCCATTTTAATAGTTTAAAATGAACGTAATGCGGGGCAATTTGTAATATTTTTTAAATTAATTAATTGCTTAAAAGTAACTAACATATTTTCCAAATAAATTTTAAATGTCAATTAACGGTGAAAACTTTTTTTTTACTCCACATTTATCTACTCCTAGACATCTCTATTCCATAACATATCTCCTCCATAACATCTCTATTCCGCAACATCTCTACTCCATAATATTTCTACTCCACAACAACTCTACTCTGCACTGCGTACTTGCTCAATATCTAAATATGATTTTTCCTTAGCGGAAAAAAACATTAAAGTTTGTATTTGCACTCTATTATTTTAAAATTGTCATTAAGAATCACGGTGTGATTTTTTTATGTCAATAATAAAAAAAATGGCCCAACTCGAAACTAGCCTTAAACTATTCCTATAAGTCTAGCTTTCATTTCATACCAGATTTAAAATAATTCATCAAAGAATTTTTTTTTCACCTTTTTTATTTTTTTCAGTGTAGTGTTTGAACCAAGTTTATTAAACTTTTTAGTTATTTTTACTCTCTTTAACTAATTTTGGGTCTCTCATTTAAACAATAATATCAGTTTTGCTGTAAAAGTTTTTGTTCAAGAAAAATAAACCATGCCAATCTATGATGATCTGCATATTTCGCTTAAGTATGTATATTATGCATTGTATAAATATTTTTTAAAGCAGAGATCCAAATTAGTTAAAAAGTTAAAAAATCCAGGCTCTATGACAAAAGTTTTATATTATTGGCCAATTTAATAAATTTAGTGCAAAAAAATACACTGAAAAAATTAAAGTTGAATATTTTTTGTCGATGGATTATTTTAAATTTAATCTGAAATAAAAGCCTGACGTATCGTTTAAGCCTTGTTTCGCGTTGCGCAATTTTTTTTTGTTATTGACCACAAAAATTGCGCCGCGGAATGTCAAAGATGACAAGGCAGTAGACCGTAGATCATATATACTTTGTTCCGCTAAGGAAAAATTACCTCTAGATATTGAGCAAGTACGTAGTGAGTATATATGTTAAATAACCTTTTTTCGTATTTGATGCAAATATAAAAACACCAATTAAATACAATAATAATACCCTCGTTTCGTTATTTATGTAACGCTCTGGGAAATGAAAAAATAACTGCTTTTTACATAAAATTACATAATTTTATGTAATTATTTACTAGGGCCCAGTGGTACTCTAGAATTGTAAAAGTAATGTGGCCAGTACTACGCTTTAGTCGCCTTATATTACACCAGGATTTTAAACTTATGTGTACTCATTTAAGGACTGAATCGACGTAGACGCAGACTAATGAAAAGTCCGGAACTATTTTATTTTATTTAGTAGTATTTATTGTTTTAGTTCAATGTACATGTTTGTTTAACCTCGTACTATTCTACTTAATTAAGCATCACCTAAGTCTAGGACTTGTGTGGGCTAGTAGTAGAGGGAACCACCGGCTTATACTGACTTTCGAACCAGTTTTTATAGGGAGTGTCCGCTTCACTTACGCCTTCGCCCAATTTCAACTATTAACTAAAAAAGGCAAATCGGCGCCAGTGAGAATCGGACTTACGCTAGTTGGCTAGTAAACTTGTCATGTACAGACGCGGTAGACCACTTCACCAATCCTCCCATTATACAACATCATTAGGACATCCAATAAGATTTGTCTAAGCTCTATTTTTGATTATTACTTTAAATATATATAAATGTTTTTATTGGACGAATGCTGTATTTCATTCCACAGCATCAAATAATATTTCGCAAATAGCCAATTTAAGTAAACGGTATAGCAATTATCGAGGTCTGCTTGAAATCATATAAAATCTGATAGACACTGTGGCTCTCAATCCGAAGTCAATTTGATTTTCAGAGTCTTACTGCCCTTGGGAGTCTAATCTGGTCTAAGCTCAACCTGTAAGTGGTCACCGATATTAAGACACCTATTTGGAAAAACATCGTAAGCACAAAAAATATTTTTTTTTAATATATGAGCCCTATCTTGCACTTTTAGAGCAAAAGGGGAAAAAATTGAATTTTAACTACACGCAATACGTGCTATTGCAGTATCATCAACTATACGCGATATGCGAAAAAAATAGAGTTTTTCTGTTTAAGATTGGAACACTAAATATGTAGTTTAGGTAGGATACTATATATTATATATGCCCATGATTCTTCCTACCAGATATGGCAGGAATTACCGACTACCTATAGGTAGCCCAATTAGCTACCCTACCCAGTGTGTCATTTCAGAAATTTAATAACAAACAGAAGAATACATTTTTTTCGCATAGCAGGTTTTGCAGTATCACCGACGTTATCGGTAAAGTATATTCTGCCGTCCTAATTTAAGAGTTATCATCTACAAAAAAAAACAAAAAAAACGGATTTTCGATTTTGCTCATATTTGGGATTCTTGCATTTTAACAGTGTAAAAGATCCAAAAGTGGTACCTCTACAGTGTGTCAAACAACTTTTTACACATCCTTGATCTCCGTTATAATAAAAAATAATAATTTAATCAAAAAGAATCTTCATTGGGACCAAATCCAATAACACCACTTTTTTTAATGATTCCTAAAGGGCAATAAATTTTAATTTCAAAGATGTATAACACTTTATACTTCCCACTAAGGGGTCTCTTAAAAAAATATAAGTAAAATGAAATTAAATTAAAGAACTTTTAATTACCACAAAAAAAAACCAATGTTTCTGACCCCCACTCTTATTAATTTTTATTATAATTATTAGAGAAGTATAACAAAGGAAGTTTTTCAGCGTTTTAAGGTAGTCATATTTCGTTGTTTTTCTTCCAAAATTTTTTTACTTGTACAACAGGGTGGGCCAAAAAAAACCGACCACTTTTTAAACCGTTATAACTTGTTTGGGTTTTGACCAATCTATACAAAATTTTGAATGAATATGCTCAAAACATGTCAGATTCTGCAGGTATAGAAGAGAAAACGATGCTTCGCGACGCATCGACGCGTCGATTGGAAAACAAGTTTACACTACGATATTTCAAAAACGCTTTGACCCAGTGACTTGAAATTTGGAACAAAGATTTTCTAAGTAGTAAAGAAAACTTTTTTTCAAAATTCAAGTCTCTTGTCAAAGATTTCTTGAAATATCGTAGTGTAAAGTTGTTCTGCAAGCGACTTGCATCTTTTTCTCTACTATAATTTTAATTATTTAAAATGTTATATTTTTCAGTAAAAAAGATTTTTCTAAAGGAGTTATTTTAAAGCCGTGGGGATTAGAGCAAAATGTATAATTTGAAAATTTTTCGTCTTCATAATGTTAAGTGTTATTTCTTCAGTAGGTGAGTATATTTAAATTTTAATTTGATATTATAGTTTATTTTTTATTCTTATTTTTCTGAAAGGCTACATATTGCAATAAATTAATTTTTAAGATAAAAAAAACTGACTGAGTACTCGAGTTATTTATCTGACATCTTTCAAAAAATTATCTGTAAATTTAAAAACTATTAAAAATGACCAAAAATCTGTGAAAATCTCCAATTACGTAAAAAAATATGAGAAAAAAAAGTAAAAGCTGAATTGTAGATGTATATTTTAAAGGGAATGATTACTAAATAACAGAAGAATTACTAATGAAGTACGCACATTCAAAAATTGTACCATAACTCTATGAATACAACATGAAAATTAAGAAATTGCTAAAATAAATCAAGATTTAACTATTAGCTAAATAAAAAATGTGTATTTCAATACTGTTAATTTTAGAATTCTAAAATATAAAAGTAAAAAGCATTATATTTTCATTGCAAATAAAATTAATTATTTTAAACACGTTTTTAATTATAAATAATATAAAACCATATAATTATGGTAGGTACAGGATCTTGGTTGGCTATTTGCAGTTAAAATTCCATATTCTGAATTACTGATTTACAAAAATTTACAAATCCTTTAATAAAGGACCTTCGAAGGTTCATCTTAAGTTAACATTTCTAAAACAAGTATTTTTCCTCGTTTTGACCAAAACTACACTTATTTCTTGTTTATCTACAACTTTTTTAATTTAAATATATTCGTTTTTTATATATTGCTCATCTTGTTTAAAATATTTATTCAAAATGCTGTTTTTAATTTTGATTGGTGATATTTAATAATTTTCAAATTGACATATTATTTTTTAGACATGTCAAAAATAATTTGAGATGAGTAACAACCTACTTAATCCGTGTTTTTATGATATTTACTGCACCCTTTCTAAAAAATTAATTATTATTTATATTATAATATAAAAATTAAATACAATCTTAAGAAAATTATACATAACTATTAAGGAAATGCCACTTAACATAATAAAGAAGATACTTTTTAAATTATACATTTTGCTTTAATCCCTACGGCTTTAAAATAACCGCTTTAGAAAAAGCTTTATTTCTAAAAAATATAATAATATTTTAAACAATTAAAATTATCTACAGAATCTCACATGTTTCGAGCATATTCATTCCAAATTTCGTATAGATCGGTGGAAAGGCAAACAAGTTATAATGGTTTAAAAAGTGGCTGGTTTTTTTTGACCACCCTCTATTTTGTTTTCTTCTTTATTATTCACACAATATATGGGTTATAGTAAAAACAATTCTTGAGGTGCTTTTAAGCGAAGGGGCGGTTGGTATTTTTTCCGTCCTTTTATATTCATCCTTAAAAATGAGTTACTTACGATGCTATGCAAGAGCAGTACAGATATGATGCGGTGAGTTAGGGGCAAGCAAAACTCAATATTCAGCCGAGTGGAAACCTTATTAAGGTTACCACTCAGACGGAACTGGATATGTCATATCGTATGCAGATGGGCAACAGTTGCTTTTGCAATTAAGGATGTTACCTCGACAAAGTCAGAGACATTTATGGCACTCTTATAGGGTAAAAGAAGAATAGATGTCAATTTTTTGAATATTTTTGGCTTTTGATAACCCTTATATATCGCAATGATCTTCATTATCATCAGTTTATTCTAAAACGCACTTAAGGCAGCTCTCCATTCTACCTACCCTTTTGTTATTTGTGAGCAGTGTTTTATTAAAATCTGCCGACACCCAGCTAACTATTTCATGTCTTAGTATGAGACCCAGTGGGTCTCAGAGCCACACTCCTAAAAGCCCTTATCACAAGATATGCTTTTCCCAATTTTTCTCAGTACAGTCTAGTTTGTAATTCTAACTGGCTATAACTGGCTTTATCTTTGATATTGTTTTAAGTAACATATTTTTAAGAATTTTAATTTTTTCGTCTGCCTTTACTATTGTCTATCTTTATCAGGGATGGTCAAACAAACAAAATTTTAAAAAATCTTTGGGTTTCATCGAAAGCCTAAAGATTCATCGAAAATGATCTGCCAACCAAACAAAATTCATCATAATCAAATTTTTATTAGATAATTTTAGTGAAAAAATATTAATTAGTTACTTGCCTAAAATTATTTGCTACTGCCCTCCTTGCAATATAATAAAAAAATTCTATAAACTTTTGATCGCTGAATCTAAATCTGTATGCAGAATTTATCTACCCCGTCTGGTTTTCGAGAAAACCATTATAAAACTGATAACAAAATTGATATATTGAATATTTTTCTTATTAATTTTTCTTGAAAACCCGACTGATCAAAAATATTTGCGTTGAGGTTCGGATTTAGCAGCTTAAAATGCACAGGAAATAATATAATACATCACTGTAACAAACAGTTGGTTACCGAAATTCATTTTTGTTTTCAAAGTTGTCACATTTTACTAATATACTAAAAATACCAAATAACTTTAAGCTAATAACTAATTGATAGCATTTTTGCACTAAAATTACCTGATAAAATCGTATTTATATGAGAATACAATTTATATATATATGTAGTATGCTGTACTGATAAGTGAAAATACCTTACCCCTACGATGGCTTTTTTTACCCCTCTTTTCTCTAATCTAAAATCGTGCTTATTGTTTGCTTTTTAATTTATAAAATATAATTTATTTGTGGATTAATACGTTATAATTAAGTGGTATGTGTATTAAGTATAAATTATATTCTCTTCCTAAATATCAATTCGTGATACTAGGTTAGGTACCGGTGCTTTTTTTTCAAATTTTACTCATATTAATCCCAATTTTTGGAAAATGCAACTCCTGCTAAAGCAGTCGTTGCATTTTCGTCATTGGGATTAATATTCGTAAAATTTATGTAAAAAACCACCGATACCTAACCTAGTATCACTTATGATATTACTCCTGAAAATTAGGTCAACAATTAGCACGAAAAAAAAGTACGGAATTTTGGTTTCTCGAGAAATCTTTAGGCTTACGGGGGAAACTAAAGATCCATTTCTGTTTCAGTTTTCTTTGACTATCCCTGATGTTTATTTGTACAACTAAATTATGCAGAAAATTGTTAAGAATATGAAGTTCTTTATTGTTTATGGTCCCATATGGGAGCTACTAAACTGAGTGTCCTAGACATTGGCTTTTAAACTCCTAATCAATCAACCTAACAAGGTTGCAAAATCTGATTAAAATTTAAAAAGTTGTATTATCTTTCTTTCTTAAATGTATACAATGTATACACATATATACTATACAAGTAGCTGGTCTTTTGTCAATATAAAAAGTTGAAATGTTTTCATTTAAAAAGTTATCAGAAAGAAGGATATTGCGTCAAAGGCAAGTTTTGGGCTAAATACGAACAATATGTTTTTGTTTAAAAAAGTGCAAATTAATGAAAAGAAATGATGAAAAACACTTAACTAAGATTATTTGTAAAAAAAAGCAAACAATTTTTTTATTAAAAATTCGTTAACAATCGTAAACATGACAACAATGCACCATTCATCATAATAAGCTAAATGCTTTATTATCTTGAAAAAAGTGAAGCTTTTTTTATCTGAATACAACATACCTAACATTTGAAAGGTAGATATAATAAAAATACTGTACAATATTAAATTAATTTATTTATTTAAAACTACAGCTTAAAAGTCTCTTAAAACCTTTTCATGAAAATAAAGTTACTTAACACGTTGAAAGCCACATTTAATTACTATTCTGGGGTCACACTGTCCCATAGGACTGCAGGCTTTAGGTTACTATATAATAACGTTGGATTGAATTATTAGCCTCAAAAACAGCTCGATAATCACTGAAAAGTCTGATAAGTCCAACCTAATTACACATTATGTATTTTATACCATGTTAAGTAAAAATTAACAACAACATATTTAAATTTTACAGTCAAGCGCAATAAACAAAACATATGTCAAAATTCTCAATTAAAATAATTAATTATAGTACGTTTCGGGATGTAGAAAGGGGAGAAATTTTGGCTAAGTATTTATTTTTTAATTATCTATTAGCATGTAAAATCTTATCGTTGCAGGCGATTTAGCCCAAAAAACGATACATTTTTTTTATTGCTCTGATGAAAATTGTTGAGGAGTTTACTTTAAATATCAAAGCAATTTCAAAACAAAAGTTATTCGCTGTTAAAATATAATTTGAATATTCTCGGAGTTTGATAACCTTAATTTACAGGACCTCAAGTATAACTTTTAGGGTTGAATTAATGTTGTCAATATGATTATGTATTACCTAGAAACATGTCCAAATAGATGTTAAAAACATGGAATCCAATATTAATTATTTATAGACTCAAGATCACTTCAAAATTTTTAGATAACGAAGACTTCAGTAATTTAAAATTTAAAAATACAAATTTTCTTTTTGAAAGTAATTATGTTTCTGATAAAAAAAACTATCTATCCTTTCTTAGTTGTTCTATTGTATCAATTTTATTACATTTATTTTTATATACGTACAACAATATATATATATATATATATATATATATATATATATATATATATATATATATATATCTCCAGTATAGGAGAGGTATGAGTAGTTGTCTACATCTAGAAATAGATGGCGCACAAGTCTACATCAATCTAATGGCTATATTCCTTTTGCGAGTAAAGTCTAAAAACATTTTCTTAATCAGCGTGCAGAGTTGACTCTTGGTACTGAAGAGGGCCAGCAGCCCGAAACTGTCAGTCTACCAATATCACTCTGTACGATGATTAGAAAATAGATTGATGGAATAATAAATTAATATTTTTATAATTTTGTTTAAAATTAAAATTTTCTGTCCTTACTAATTCTACGTCTAACCACCCGTTAGTGGTACTATGTGCTTGAGACACACAAGTCTTCAACTTGCTACCATTCAAAGTCTCCAGAATAGGAGAGGTATGAGTAGTTGTCTACATCTAGAAATAGATGGCGCACAAGTCTACATCAATCTAATGGTTATATTCCTTTTGCGAGTAAAGTCTAAAAACATTTTCTTAATCAGCGTGCAGAGTTGACTCTTGGTACTGAAGAGGGCCAGCAGCCCGAAACTGTCAGTCTACCAATATCACTCTGTACGATGATTAGAAAATAGATTGATGGAATAATAAAATATATAAAAGTTGAAAATCGTGTTTAAATTAATGTTAAAATATTCTTCTGTGGAGCTGCAAAGTGTACCTATACAAGTATAATAAAACCCGTACTTATCATAACTAAAATTGATATAGGGACGTATACACTTTTGTAAATATGAATATGAATGCCTATCATCATTTTATTAGGTAGATGCGATATAAGTAGTAAATATATCGTAAATTCCATAAAAAACAATTTTCAGAAATTGATATAATGTGGAAAATGACATAAGTAGCGTATACTTGGAAAATGGATACAAAGTAGTAAAATACAAATAGAAAAGGGAAAGAAAATTTAAAACAGACTTTATTGCATTCGAAAAATACCGAAAACATACCCAATATAAATATTATTTATTAAATATATCTACTAAGTACACTGAAAAATGGGGGTTAAATAAGAGTGTAATATTAAGATTAAATTGTTATATAATTTTCTATTAAAAAGGGTAATTTGTAATTTTATTTTCTATTAGTACTTGCAGATATATATTTAAACCTAGTTTTCTCGAAAACTGCACTCGAGTGCAAAATTAAACGGACAATAGAAATTTGCCACCATTTTAATGTTGATTTCCTAGCGAACTGCTCCTCTGATTTAAGAAGAACTTTTTTTCGTAAAATTTGTGACACCCTGTGGGGTGAATCAGCAATAACAGCGGATGTTAATTAGAATCATACTATACTCCTATGTTTTATGAACATTTTATTATTTTTTATTAACGTTAATATCTCTGTTATTAACGAAGATACACTGTTTTAAAGTCGAAGTTTGGATATACACTCGTTTAAAGGCAACGTCTCGAAGGCCATGTGGTACCTTTTGCGCCATTTGTTGGAGATAATTTTCTTCTAATTCAATTTAATTTTAATGTTGATTTCCTAGCGAACTGCTCCTCTGATTTAAGAAGAACTTTTTTTCGTAAAATTTGTGACACCCTGTGGGGTGAATCAGCAATAACAGCGGATGTTAATTAGAATCATACTATAGTCCTATATTTTATAAACATTTTATTATTTTTTATTAACGCTAATATCTCTGTTATTAACGAAGATACACTGTTTTAAAGTCGAAGTTTGGATATACACTCGTTTAAAGGCAACGTCTCGAAGGCCATGTGGTACCTTTTGCGCCATTTGTTGGAGATAATTTTCTTCTAATTCAGGATAATGCTTGACTGCACACAGCCCTTGTAACTCGTCAGTACCTTCACTATGTTGGTAGTCAGTGCCTGGAGTGGCCATCTAGGAGTCCTGACCTAAACCCTATAGAGCTTATGTGGGACAACCTGGGCAGAAGGATAAGGCATAACTACGGCGAGTTTCACACAGTGGTACAGCTGGAACAAGCTCTATTAAATGAAAGGGAACAAATATCTCAGGATTATGTTGCTTCCTTGATTCAGAGTATGCCACGAAGGATGAGAGCTGTCATTCAAGCTAGAGAAGAAAATACTCGATACTGAAGATAAATTGACGTTTTTTTTTGTCACAAAATGTTTATTATTAATGAATAAAAATTATTTTCTGAAAATCCTAGTGTCCGGTTAGTTTTGCGAACGCTTTATCCGAGGCGTTGCCTTTAAAACAGTGTATCTTCGTTAATAACAGAGATAATAACGTGAATAAAAACAAAACAAAATGTTCATAAAAGATAGGACTACAGTATGATTCCAATTAACATCCGCTCTTATTGGTGATCACCCCACAGGGTGTCAAATATTTGGAAAAAAAAACTTCTTACTTTTTCACCCTGCATATTCTCAAATTGAAATCGGAATAATTTTTTTTTACCATAGCATCGTTACTAAAGAGTCAACTTACGGTTAAAAAAAAATAAAAATAATGAAAATCAGATGAGCATTTCGCTAGGAAATCAACATTAAAATTGTGGCAAATTTCTAGTGTCCTATTAATTATTGCGGTCGAGTATATTACGGGTGGAAACACCCGGGTGTTATTAAAATCGACCGAAAAATCGTTTTTTTTGCATTTTCTGCTTTAGTTTCAAAAAGTCATGAAACGTCGAAAAAAAGTGAAAAAAGTGGGTGTTAAAAAAATGTCTGTCTGTGTGTCTTTTAGTCTGTATGTAAACCTTATAACTTTTTAACGAAATGTCAGATTAAAAAAAATCCTTTCACCAAAAGACTTAGGATCTTTTTTATTTGCGTCACATTAAATATGGTTAACATTAGCATAGGGCAAGGGGGGCAAAACAGACAAAAACAATATTTTTTAGCGATATCTCACTTATTATTTATAGTATGATGAAAATTTTTACAGAAATAAAAATAATGTTCCCTACAAAAACATATGTAATCATTTTTTTTTCGTAGGGCTATAATAATTAATTTCGTTTGGATATAGTCATTTAAATTTATTTTGATATTTTTTCTAGATTAAACTACACTTTTGACATTAAATCATATTGGTTTGGATTTGATGAAAAGAAGCAGAAGTCAATTTGATATCTTAATTTATAAACGTTCTCATTTTTCCACCCGTCTAGAAAGGGTATCCGTTTTCTATTTTGACGTTTTTAAACTTAAAAGTTCAGCTACGTTTTTTAGTTAAAACTAATCAAGAAAGAATATTATTTATTGTTTATTAAAATCTTAAGATTTTTGTTGGCTTATTATATATGACAGAAATCGTTTAGAACGTAGCTACCCATAATTAGTAAAAACCTATATTTAGGATCTCGGTTAGAGAAATCTTCGGATTTGTGTTATTTATAAAGTTTTTTAAAAAGTGCTACATTTACATCATTTTAAATTTAAAGTTTTTATTGCAAACACCTAACTCAATTATTTAAAACCCTACTCAAACAATACCTTACTCTTTATAAATTTATTGGTTTACAACTATCTTTTACGTTAAGTTAAAATGTATTTATTTTTAAGGCAAATCCTGACAAGGATATAAATTTACAAGTAAACCACGAACAAAACCTTAAACTTTAAAGATTTATAAATTTTCAAACGGTTAACTTGATTGAGGCTCTAATTAAACTATTCCTAAAGGACATTCGATACGAAGCCATTAGAAATGGTGTACGTTTGACACGAAAGTCCATTGTTGTAAAAAACTTTGGTATAGGGGCTAAAGACATAATTTAGTGTCCCTACGACCAGCTATAAAAATTTCATACGATTTAGATAATAAGAAAGTGTCACATATTATACGCGTGCGAAATAATATCACATGTGTGGAAAAGCAAATCATTTTATTCAAAATACCTTCTTATTAAACATTTTTTCACGACATTTTTATACATCTGGGTAAATATTTTCTATACATATTTAATTTATCTAATAATTGTTAATTTTAATTTTAATGATCAAATCAAAAAAGGAATCAAAAACTAAAAACAATTTTTTTTTGCGGAAAATCGATACTGTCAAGCTATCAGCTTTTTTTTCCATTGGATCAAATTTGCATTGGATATAAATTATTTTTAGTAATGCTTTATTGGAAATGTTTTTTGAGGTTATGATATCGTTGCAAGAAATTATATATTATATTGTTTGAAGTTTAATAAAAAAATTAATACAGGTAGATAGGCAGAGTAGTAGAATTAATTAAAAATTGTATTTCTTTAACCAAAATGTATGAAAAATAAATTGTCTTTCTTTAAAATTGTTGAAAAAATACGTATATTCTTAAAATCCATGTAAATTATCAGAAATTTAAAATCTTTAAAAAATTCTTGAAAATTTTTAAAAAGTTTATTTTTTTATAAAATAATGCATTTTTAAATTTTAATACCTAGCAATATTATATATTTTTTTGGGTCGTAAAATGTATAAATTAGATAAACTGTTAATTAAATTACCGCCTTCTAAATGAAAAAATGATTTAAATAAAAACCCTATTTTATACAAACCATCAAAGCTTATGTTCGTCAACTTAGGGCCCCTTCCCCTACTTTAATATTTGACAAAAACACGCAACATTTCATGTCCGTCTTTAAATATTAAAGTACGAGGCTTTAGAACTATAGTGTTTTTAACAAAAATTAAAGTACATTTGTATAGGTTAATAACTTACGTTTTCCTATCCACTTGTAACTGAATATAAAGTTTACTTTTTACAGTGTAACACGTTAAAGTGAATCTTTATAGTAGTCGCATTTTGTTGTAGCACATTTTGTTGTAGCGCATTTCAATGAATTAGAGGTCTAGAACATCTACCAATCCAGGTCACTGTCTGACATGAGTATACAATTACACAATGGACCTCAGAAACTGTTAATTTAGTAGCTCAATTACGTAAACATTATTAACTAGTTGGTTAAACTTCTTAAGCATTTAAATTATTAAACTTCAGGACATTTAAATTTTTAAACTAGGACATTAATACTCCAAGTAAAAAACGTATGTTTTTGCCTTAATTACCATAAGATTTTTATTTATTTTTATTAAAATGAAGCTAATTAGCTAAAAGAGTCTATCCCAAGTTTTTGGCTAAAATCTTAATAACTTATAACACTAATAAAAGGTTCAGAAACGATGCTTGACAAGCATTGCTTGTACAAGATGCACTCTAATCAAGTACTTTTTGTTGTATATGTTACAGTAAAAGCTCTAAGTTTTTCTAATCCTAGGATTAACGTGTTAAACCTAGGATTTACCAATTACATGTGGCAAAACTACGAAAAAATGTATTATCTATACAATTTCGGACTTCTTATAACGGTCAATTTTCCATTTTATATTGGTAAAAGCTAGTTTTGGTTTGTAAAAAAGTTCTTGTTGACGGTTATATCTATTAACTAAGTACTGAAAAAGAAAAAAAAACTACAAAAAGTAGATTATTTAATACACTGTTTTATTCTACATATTATTCAAGTAAAGTTATGACCATTCAACATAGTAGGTACTTATGTTTATTGTAAATTTATAAAAGCTTACTTTTAGTACATGATAAACTTCCATGACATTTTAAATTGCATAGTTTGCCGAAATTTTATCACTTCCGCGGATATTCCTGCAAATAAAATAAGTGTAAGAGGAGCAGTGAAAAAAATCTCTTTATCTGGCATACAAGGCTTCCAAAGATGTAACTTTAGTCGAAAATGTTCTACCAAGAGATGTTTATGTAGATCATCCGGCAAACTATGAAATTCAAAATGTCATGGAAGTTTATCATGTACCAACAAGTAAACTTTTAAAGCTTATAAGCTTTTATAAATTTAAAATAAACAAAGTAAAATAATATTTAAAATATTTTATTTATTATTATTATATTATATTTATTATTTACTGCACACACAAATAAGCTAGACTTATTTACGTGCATACTATGCATATTTATTGTTAAATAGGCTTTATTACAATAAATATTATTATTATTATTATTATATAACAGTTTGTTCAATAAAAAATTAACTATTTGTAATTTTTGTTTGCTTTTTTAGACATTATGATGTGGCAGAAGTCCGAAATTATACAGATAATACATTTTTTTCGTAGTTTTACCACATACATATGATTGGTAAATCCTTGGTTTAATACGTCAATCCTAGGATTAACCAAACGTCGAGCTTTTACTGTAACATATATACAGGGTTATTCACGGAAGTGACCTATTAAAAGTTTATGGAGGACCAATAATTTTAAAAATCTGATATTTTGCACTTTAGGGTTTTTGAATATAGCCAATCAATTAAAAATATTTTCATGCTTGTGCCACTTCCGGTGTACCGGAAGTGGCACTCAACTTTGATTTTTTAAACCCCATATATATTTTTTTAATTTTTAATCCCATATATATGGGATTTTTAAAATCTGCATAAATTTGCTTTATTTTGATGACAACACTTTATTTCTATTTCCAGTAGTTTTTGGGTTATTCAAGTTTTTATCGAAAAATAAGCAAATTCAAGCACCCCTAAAAAATTAATTTCTCCTTGATTTTTTAAATTTACAAAAGTTGTTTTATGGTTTACTCAATGATACTTAATCGAATTATTCTAAACCGAAACAGAATTCAAAATTTATACAGGGTGTCTCATAAAGCAGGTCAAATCTAACAAATTTAAAATAGCCATCTCATTTTTTTTTAATGGCACCCTATAATTTTGATATCCTATATTCATTTTAAAAAGCAAATTTAATTCTCTATTTAACCAAATAAAAAAACTATAAGGGGCCATTTAAAGAAATGAGTTATGGCTACTTTAAATGCGTTAGAGTTGACCTGTTTTCTGTATAAATTTTTGGTTCTGTTTCGGCTTAGGATAATTCAGTTAAGTATCATTGAGTTAACCACAAAGTAACTTTTCTTCAATTTAAAAAATCAAGAAGTAATTAATTTTTTTAGGGGTGCTTGAATTTGCTTATTTTTCGCTAAAAACTTGAATAACTCAAAAACTACTGGAGATAGACATAAAGTGTTGACATCAAAATAAAGCAAATTTAATGCAGATTTTAAAAACTAAAAAATGTATGGGGTGTTTTGTTTAGAAAAACAAAACTGTGTGCAACTTCCGGTACAACCGGACTTCCGGTACAACCGGAAGTGACACAAGCATGAAAATATTTTAAATCGATTGGCCATATACAAAGACCTCAAAGTGAAAAATATCAGATTTTCTAAATTATTGGTTCTCCATAAACTTTTAATAGGCCACTTCCGTGAATAACCCTGTATATACTGATTTTTTTTTATTTTGAAGTGAAGTGAGCTAATATTCTTACCTATGTTTGTTTTTCCTAATAAGTTTTAAACGTTTTTACTAAACCACTTAAAATTAAACATTTACTTGTTCATGTATTAGAAATTGTATTTTATTTAATTCAATTCCTGTGAAAGATATTGGGTAAAATGTTCCGTAACCTACTGTCACTTCACAATGTGGGTTGGTAGGTTTCTGCTTAACGCGGCCCATTTATAATTTAAATATAAAACGTATAACACATTCTTAGAGATTCTAAGATATTTTTAAAAAAGAGTTGAATATAAAGTGCTTAATATTCTTGGAGGTCCAGGTAAGTTTTAATTAATTAAAGAATTTAATTCGCATACATATTTTATAAATATAGATATTTAATTATCATATAAAATATCCAATTTAATTAAAACCCATGAACAATATATATCTATCATTTGTCACATCAGTAATAAAAAATATAATTTCCTAGAATATAGAGTATCATCCCTTTTTTAGCAATATTTTATCTTTTATCCTCCATTTTATCATTAAAAAATTAATTAACACGTTAAGTCCCACTTTGTTTGATGAGAACACGTATTGCGTTTTTAATTAAATTTAGAAATTAATCGGAGGTGAACTAGCCTCTTTATCAAATGACCACGGCGAAAAGCGTCGTGGACATTCAAGGTATGTAATGGCCTTCTGGATATTCAAACTTTATACTAAAAAATGTACATTTCTATGTAGAAAGGCATACATGTATATCGAGGAATAAGATAGCTAGCTGACCTCCTCAAAATAGGATTTATTACCACCACAAAATGTAACTTAAAGGTAGATGTCCAGGCGTGATGTGTTTTGGTTAGTTACCTACTGCACGAGACAACAAACCGCCCCATTTAGGACCTAAACTTTAGGTGTTAACAACTAGTGGTTAATTTTTCACCTTTATTACCATTAATCGGAATAAATTCAGTTATGACTCATTAACTTTGAAACTAAACACAGAAACATAGGCTTACGGAATAATTTTGCCGAATTATGAGGGAAATTTTTATAAAGGTCACTAAATCGAAACATTTGACGACTTATTTGTTACACACAACAATATTGAATATACATAATTACTATAAATATGTAAATATATCGGTGTTTTTCGTAGAAAATAAAAATGTAAATATTTAAAACCTCGCGTCAACGATAGAATCGACGCGGCACCTATGCGAGTACTGGAAATTCGCCGATGACTGTTTATTACTTTTAAGTATGCTTAAAAGAAAAGCTAAATTTTAGCACCACAAAAATTTACACTTACCTATGCAAAACGGTTTATAACACTAGCCTTGTGGGTAAAGTTAGTCTTGTGTAAATTATACAATTTTGGTTATATATGTAAGAAACATTTTATTAATGTGTGCGGTAACTTCATGAAATTAATAAATTAGACTGTTCTATTTTTAAGCTAATTTAGTTGGAATGTTGATTACTTTCTTATGAATATTACTTTCTTAATAATATTAAATATTAATTTTTCGATATACTTCGGTTATTACATTGGGTACATGACTAATAATATAACCAAATCACTTCAAAAAGGTCTGTATGGCTTTGAAGTTTTTTTAATATTCTTTGGTTATAAGTGTTATCATAATGAATACTACAACCAAAGTATAACCCAACCACATTGTTGTGTACTTGGATGTAGTGCATATATAAAACTTTAAGAAAAATTGACAAAAAATAAAATAAATGTGGGCTATTTGTTATTAATTTGGTAATATTACCCAGTAAAAACTTAGTGCTTAGCTATAAAGAAATATTAAAGAGTGTAGAATTAAAGAGTATCTGGATTCACCCTGCGCAAAGAACGGGTCAGTAGGTCTACAAATTGTAGACTACAACGTTGTAGCTCCCAATTCCCTTTGGAATATATCTATACATAGCTAATATCCGGCTAGCCATGATGATAACACTTTCATGTTGTCTTGGATATCCTCGGCAGAGAAAAGCTATGAAAATTTTAATGCAGGAGGCGATGAACATATCAAAGACCATCGTAATGCCGCACCTCGGTTGACGGGTAATTAGCGAAGGAGCTTGACGATGCCATCGCCATAGAGGTGCGGTTGATTTGTTATGCTTTCCGTCATTCAACTCAAAATATTGCGTTAGAGATAAAAGAATGTAAAGTTGGCTGCATATATTACAGATGGGGGGCCCTTATCAAGCTATCGGCCGTAGGGTGTGACATCGTAGCTTCATAAATTTTCTTAATTAAGTCAGGTGTAGGGGATGGTCGGGTGTAAAGTGTCCGGTGACATGTATTATATATGATCGGCGATGCCCATTATAATTTTGTACATTTATTAATTTTATTAAAGTCATAATTTATATTTTATAAGGCTTGTGGTTTTATTATTTTGTTTTTCGCTATATAACCTACCTGCCTAACTATAAATTATGCTATAACATTATAGTAATTAATTATCTATAACCATAAAAAATATGAGATCAAAAGGATAAAATATTATGTAAACTTTTTGTTTAATATTTTTATGAAAATATGTAGATATTAAATTTGTAAAAATTCTTTAAAATATTTTTGATAAATACATAACTAACTAGCTACAATTTTGGTGTTAATCATATAAAAAAAATTGTTATTATCTGAAATTATGTATATAAAAACATATTCCCTAAAAACACAATAGTTACTCATGTTTTGACTAGGAGCCCTCTTGTGAATATAAAGCAATGCTTAGTGACTATAAAGCATATTTACAATAAGAATGGCCGAATATTACCCACTGCAAGGGAAAGCAAAGAGTTCATTCACAAGCAGTAAAACAATTATTTTCGAAAACAGTTAAATTATGAATTTAAAGCATTATCAAGGTAAAGTTATATAAGATTAGTTTTTTGGGACTGTACTTTCTTACACTGACGTAAACTTTTCACTCAACGAAATAAGTACTGTATACAGACAAATAATTTTGTTTAAGTGTGAAGTGCAAAAGTGCAGGAACCAACAAACATACCTATAAATTAAATCAAATTTTGTTCAATTAAACTCAATAAATTAACTAATTTTTAATGAAACAAGAACAACTTGTTTACCTCTTATGTGTTTATTACTCGACTTTAATAGTATATTAAAGTACTAGTTTCATAACATACGTTTTTAGCGCACGAGTATAAGTTTAAAACTTACATTTAAATTGATGACTGATTTAGGGATTTTTGTTTCGAATTGGCATTACAGTTTTCGCCATGTTTAAAATTCTAAAAACGAATATTATATTGATATATTTTAAAGTCATTTCTTCTCTTTTCCACTGAAAGTAACCAAGCCACAATTTTAACACGGTAAAACATAACCTAAACACAAAATTTTGTGGAAAATTAAACTTTAAACCGACGTTCACAATTGCACGGCAAACGTCAAGAGATAGACTTTTGTCTGTTGACAACCCAAAAGAAAAAAAAAATAAAGACATCTTATAAGAACACGCAAAATGCGTGTGATTATGAGCTTATAAGAGTCGCAAAATAGAAAAAAATGAATTTGTAAACATTAGTTTTAAAAGTAAGGATTATTATATTTTTATAAATACTAGTTTATGTATGATACTTTTAAAAACAATTTATTAACCACAAAATAGCCTCCATTCTATCCTATATCCCATTTAAATATTAAACGACATAAACTTTGCTGTTTCCGAAAAGCATCTTAAATTTTAACTAATCAAATATTTATAATATTTGGTCGTGTATCGAATTCATGTTAGCCGCAACAAAAATACTTCTTAAATGGGTGCGTCCACAGGATTTTACCCCCGCGCCCCTTCTGAAGAAAAAGAAGTTTGACAATGGACAATATTTTAATATTTTAAAATAATTTACCGAAATTCTTTATTTTATTTTTAAAAGTCCAAAATGATCAAAATTTGCGATACGTAATACTTGAACGTTCCCTTTACTGTGAATAATATATAATGGAATGCGTAGCATTACATATCTTCACGGCTTGTTTATTCATTATATCGCTTTAGAATTTTCCTTTCATTTATTTTTATTAACTTAACTAAAGCAAGAGTCTTGTAAAAAAATGTAAAAGAAGAACATATTAAGTTAGTCTACTCTAAATATTTGTTAATATTAAGTGTCGTATAAAGTTTGAAATTATAGTTTTAACGCAGTTTTAAACAAATAAGAAGTATCACAACTTTATACAATACTGTATCGCATATATTTGACTTGAAATAAAAAAATTAAATAAGATCATTACCCTGGTTTTTCGGTTATAGAGAGTCGATATAAACTCCATTCAACGAGAGAATACCACTCGGACGTCACAGCGCGTAAATTAACTAGCACTCCTAGGGAATTGAAGCTTATTTCTTAGGAACTAATAAACAATGTTTGTAAATATACATTTATTATGTATTAAGTCTTAATAAATACACTACGCGCGGTGACGTCAAAGTGGTATTCTTTCGTTGAATGGATTTTATATTATCACAGACCTGCATCAAATTTGATTTTTGGTAGTTTCTACTCGGTTTGTACTTTTGCTTGCACGCAAATAACTTTTTCGTCCAAATTTTTTTCTTATTACATAAAAAAATAGAAGGAAGTTTTTGGCAAGACTGACTTAGGGATCCAGGAATATAAAAGTGACTAAAATATGAATGCCCGCATTTTGAATATTATATTGTAAAATCTTTAAAAAATCCGCGACCTTAGGGTGGTACAATTGAAGACTAAACGACAAAAACGCCACAATGCGAATAAGACCGATTTCTATATAAATGTGCACGGCTTATTTATGTCAAAGTCGACCCAATTCGCATTGTGATCCTTAGCGTATTTGTCGTGTAGTCTTCAATTTTTTTTTAAATGTACGATTTTGCTAAAATTTACTATAGTCCAGTTTTTCATAATGATCCTAACATAGGTCAATACTCAAATTTCCTAAATTAAAAATGGCAAATTAAAAATGGCGGATAGTTTTTTTTTCGTTTTTCATTATTGTCATTGTTGTCTAATTCAATATGAGCCATTTTTAATTTTTAATTTTCAATGGATTCGATTTCAGCAACCTTAAAAACCCCTAAATGCATTTTTTTAAATTAAAATTCATTAAAATTCATAAAACTTTCTAACCATATTGGATCCGCCATTTTACATTTTAAATTTTTAAATTTTTAAATTTCCTAAATTAAAAATGGCGAATTAAAAATAGCGGATAGTTTTTTTTTTCGTTTTTCATTGTTGTCAAATTCAATATCAGCCATTTTTAATTTTTTATTTTCAATGGATTCGGTTTCAGCAACCTTAAAAAACCCCTAAATGCAATTTTTTTAAATCAAATTCATTAAAATTCATAAAACTTTCCAACCATATTGTATCCACCATTTTACATTTTAAATTTTTAATAATGAATTCAATTTTAGCAACCTCAAAAACCTCTAGATACCAATTTTTACAAAAATACTACTAAAAGCCGAATTTTGGCTGCCAAAAGCCTCCTCTGATCCATAGTGCAGTAGTTTGAAAACGTTTCGTGGTAGAAGGAAACTGAAGGATATTTTGAAATAACCATTACGCATTTATAGAAGATCACTTAACGAAATACAAAAAGCTTTCAGAAACTTTTTAAATACAGACCTGTATCTTTTTTTTACTCAAGGTTTTAGGCACAGTGATGCCATCGATGGAATTATCAATTACGCACTTTAAAGTTTAACATAAACATTGCAGTGCAGTTTCTATGGATAAACCCATAAGATACAAATCTAAAAGATATCAAATAGCATGTATGCAACACACAAACGAATGTAAATTCAGTTCGATGCATAAACAGAATTCTAACACCTTTACCATAGATCATCCCCGGGGTATTGCAAAATTGATTCAGCAACCTCAAAGGATTTTTTTTTATTTATTTACATTTTTCTTTATCATAATTCTATAAATAAACAGAAATATTTGAATTTGTTTTTATAAGTTTATTACAATAAATATTTATTTGCCATGACTAGAAATAAGCTGAAATGTATACCTTTCTAGATAGGGGGCAATAACTTTAAATGGCTATATCCTGAAAAGTAATAGTCCTACGACAAAAATTATTCTACTTCGTTTATAGCAAATTTAATAATATAAGGCCGAAAAGTTTAATTTTTCGATTGAGTAGGTTTCTAGAAACCGAAACCCGACATATTTCTTTTTAGTGTCTTATTACCTATCTAGTTATCCATGACAAATGATAATCCAATCAAATCGCTAAAAAAAAACAATTAAATCGTTTCTTTTGCGTGAAGTTTCATTTTTAAATTAGCTTGGTGTTATGATTAATTGGTGTTAAAATGTGTTTGTTATGAAAATATAATACTTCTGAAACCGTTCTATAAGTATTATAAATACTGATATTGATTTTTACGTTTAATAAGATTCTTTGCCCAAAAATATTTTATAATTAATTGTTTTTCTTGCCTATTTCCAAGAAAAACAATTAATTATTGATTTTTACTTAAATTTTGTGTTTATGGTTTATTTTAGTGGATTAATCCGGATTAACCGGTTAACCATATGTTTTGAGGTTATGTTAAGGAATTTTTTTTATTTAGATAAACTGATTAACATTTAGTTCAAGGCCAAAAGGACATTTCTTTATATAAAATATAACAGTAAAGGTAAATCATCTTATTTAAAAATAGCTTAAAAATAACAAGTCTTAGTTATCCGGCCAAAAAAACTTTTTCGGGCCTAGGGCCACAAAGTCTAACTTTTCGCCCGCAAAACATGAACAAAAAAATGTCACTTTTTAATTATAAATGATTATAATCAATCGAATAAAAAATGCTTTTTAACCCATTAAAGGCGCAAAATGTTTATTCTTTATTTTTTTATTTTAATGTCCAAAATAAGACAAACAATATAAAAATATTAAAAAAATGTATTGTATCCCTGCTATTGCTAATTATATTGCCATTCATAATTTAGATAAGCAGTATTTTTCCTTGCTTTGTAACAAAATATTTAGCTGTTTTCTGAAAAATATATTTATGTGCAGCTAAATATAGTCACTAGGCGTTAAGGGGTTAACTACATAAAGAAAAAATATTTTAAAACGGAAGCTTTTAACGTAAATAACATAATTTTCAGGAAAATATTGTGTAAAAGTTAATATTAAATCATGTAAAATATTTTTTTTTAGAATATGTTGTATGAATTTCATATTACTTTATAATTTCTAATATAATTTATTATTCCAGGTAGTGGATAGGTTCTGACTTACAAAATGTATAGGAGAGTTCTAATTTAGTAGATTTGTATAGTTTGGTGTCCTCATCAATATTTCGTTTCCGACTTTGAGCGCCGCGCCGCTTGCGCCGCCATATTGGAAAAATTGTACCGAAAACCAGTTTTTCGGGAATATCTTCTCTCCAGTGCCAACTGTATAAAATAGTATAAAATTTCCTGCAACTTTTGTAGTTAAGCTTTATTAAGGCTGCCTTACACATTTTGCCCGCCTAGGCACGCCTCTGGATAAGTAAAAAATAAACGAATTAACATAAACTAATTGCCCTTATTAATACTAGTATACATTTAAAAAGTCGTTGCTCTAGCTTAAAGGGTTATTAATTAAAAACGTAATTTTTGGTACAATTAAAGGGCCTTAAGGCTTATTTCCGGACCAACCTTTATAGGAACTTTTTTTGATATTTTTGGATGTAGAATCACCTCTTAAATTTTGGCAAGTCAGTTAGAGATCATCCTGTATGTAGTGATTTTGCGAATTGTAGAGTTTGACTCAGCCGTAACTCGTGATCTATTCGTTTGATTGATAAATGTTTCATTTTTTTTTCTTTGAATTGACTAACTATTAAAATATTTCTTCATCTACTTAATATTTAAATTGCTATGGAAACACAGAACAGTTTAACCAAATGAATTTTTTCTATTTTGCGACTCTTATAAGCTCATAATCACACGCATTTTGCGTGTTCTTATAGGCTCATAAGAGGTCTCTACTTTTTTTTCTGTTGGGTTTGGAACATACGAAAGCCTATCTCTTGACGTTTGGCGTGCAAATGTCAATGTCGATTTAAAGTTTAATTTTTTACAAAATTTTGTGTTTGGGTTATTTTTTACCGTGTTAAAATTGTGGACTGGTTAATTGCAGTGATTAAAGAAGAGATGACTGTAAAATATATCAAAATATCATTTGTTCTTAGAATTTTAAACATAGTGTAAACTGTAAAGCCAACCCAAAACAAAAATCCCTAAATCAGTCATCAATTTAAATGTAAGTTTTTTTAATTTTATAGCAAAATAGAAAAAATTGTATAAAGCACTCGTTTCATAACACATTTTTAGAGCACTAGTACTTTAGAAAACTCCCCGCAAGCGGCTCGTTTTCTAAACTTGTACTCGTGCGCTAAAAAACGTATGTTATAAAACTAGTACTTTAATATACAGTGCGGTCCAAAAGTTAAGAGGGGGGGGGTGACTTTTGGACCGCTCTGTACTATAAGTATAACTGAGTTTTCTTAAAAATTATTTTTTTGGTTGCTAAAGATCTTAAGATCTAAAGTGTTACTTTTAACTCTCAGCTATGCCATTACTTGGTTGCAAGCCTTACAGTTATTAAAGCAGGCATTTATTATGTGCGTTCCTCGGTAGAATTTGTTGATGAATATTTTAGAAGCAATATTGAAGTGTTAGTTTTCACGAAAGCTGTTAAACAAGGTATAAGTGGAGAGGGAGAGGGATATTGAATTTTATTACATTTTAGTACGACAGCTAGAAATAAAACTGTTAAATTGTTAACACAAGAAACTGGTGTCGACCCGGTCTCCCCTAGGATTCAATCCAACAGTTTCGATATTCCAAGAAATAAGGGATTATTTCGTGAAATTTGCCAAAACCATTAAAGTTTTGTTTGTTTCAGAGTTTAGCCGAAAACTTATAAGGCATGAAAAGATATATTAGACTCGGAAAGGTTAAAATAAGACCCCTATTTCTTACCGTTTTATCTCGATTTAATATTAATTATACTCATCGCAGATCTAGTACAGCTGCTCTACAGCTAATAAAATATAAAGCTATTTATTAGCTAAGTTATTAACTAAATTTTACAAAAAAAATAATTTTGTAACAGTAATCAAAATTACTCTTCTTATTTGTAAATGCACACACAAGCCTGGATTAGGCGGTTTACAAATAAAATAAGTAAGTATCTTGTATATCAAACTGTACTGAATAAATTTATTTATTTATTTAATTTATTAAAATTTAAATTTTATGGCTAATTCTCTTATCATGGTGCGGTGGGAGAACAATTTAAATTAACTTCAAATTAACCCATTTCTGTTTCTATACGTCAATTCTATGAGACGTAAGGATGATTTTTACCAAAAATAAAAAATCTCTCAAGCACTTTTTCTTATTAAGTTAAAACCTCGGCAAAACCCCTGTATTAGGTTTCGAAAATTCGAAATGTAAAAGGCCCACCCCCTCATTTTATTATTTCCTTTAAAAAATGCCTCGGTACAAATTTTGCCAAAATCGAACCATTCCTAGAGGTCCCTACCATCAAAAACAGATTTTTTTTTTTTGTATAATCCATATATTTTTCTCTAAAGTTATATATTTTTTTTAATTATTTATGGATAAATTTTGGCTTAAAATGCCCCAGACAAGTAATTTAATGTAGCTTTCAACGTGTTAAATAAGTTTATTTCCATGATATGATTTAAAACTAGATTATGAAAAAGTTACACATAGATTTTTAACTTAAAGCATATTTAATTAAATAAAAATAAAAACGACAAAATATTTGTTGGCTTATTAATAAATAATTAGTTCGTTCGAAAAAGAAACCTAAATGTTCCAATATCGTTTAAAAGTTATTGTTCCAATTTTAATTTTATATTTTTATTTAATCAAAACTAATTTAAAGCTTTAAAAATTAAAAATTAGATTATTATTTACTTGCCGCCTACCGATCGGTAAGTAATTTACATACTGATCAGCAATTTGTAAACATAACCTACTGCTGTCATAATTAGGCTAGTAAACACGTCAAATTACCCGATCGTGCAAAAAATATTTTTCTTATTTAGGCCAAAACTCCCTTCTTTAAAGAAATTCTTTTAAAATTTAATTTTGAAATACATAACAATGTATAATAATTCTATTAAATGGGAAGAGTATATTTATAAATACTAGGCAGTAATATATTCTTGTTCTACTTCTTAATTACACTTTGAAACATTTGTTGGGAGAACAACTTTAATCATGATCCATACCTAATGACAATTTAAATTTTAAATCAAGTCGATCACTGCAAACTTAAAGTCTTCTCTAAATAAGTTTTAATTCTACTTAAAGTTTCATTTATTTATCACTTATCTATAAGGAAACTGATCTACATTGTTAAAAAATTACCAAGGAAATTAATGGTCTTACAGTCATACAGTGTATTCCTATATCATCCGTTGCAAAACGGCCTAATTTAAAAAGAATACTCCCATTTTAAGCAAAGAATGGCCTATTTAAAAAAAAAATACAAGAAAAGGCTTTGAACGGTCCTATAGCTCATGGATAACCAGTTGATACGTAGGCTTACCAGGTATCAATTCTGATAAGCCTACGTATCTATTTAAATAAACAACTATACGTTAAAAAAACGCTATGCGGCAGGTAGACTATTCTATAACATTCATAAAAAAATTATGGTAATATAACCATATAACAGTGTTCCAAACAATTTTTGGTAATCTTATCTCACACAGAAAATTTTACATTTCCTAATGTAATATTAAAAATGACCGGCGCATAATGACATACCCAAAAACCAAAGTAAAAATCTGTAACGTATACCCATTATAGGCAGGTGGCAATTCCTTTAAATATTATACAATTCCTTTAAATATTATATCTCAGAAACCAATATTCCTGTGACAAAAAATATTAAAAATAATAATTTTCTTTTAAAAATATTTTTGTAGGACATTTAAAAAGTGTAAAATTTTTATCCAACGTCAATATTAAATGAGTTATCGTAAAACATATTAGTTTTTGATGTTAATTTCTTTTGCTAAGTACACACATTTAATAAATTAAAGGGTTGAGTATGGAGTATTATTTCTTTTTGTGTGTAATAAAACAATTTATTTTTCCTAAGTACTTTCGCTTTTCTCGAAAAGCATTATCAAAGGACAATTTTCGAACTAGTGCTCTTAGAATGGACATTCTTAAATATTATAAACATACATATCACGTTTCTACATTTAATTAGGACATTTTACATTTAAAAAAAGTGGACATTCTTAAATATTATAAACATACATATCACGTTTCTACATTTAATTAGGACATTTTACATTTAAAAACTTTTTTTAAATGTAAAATGTCCTAATTAAATGTAGAAACGTGATATGTATGTTTATAATATTTAAGAATGTCCATTCTAAGAGCACTAGTTCGAAAATTGTCCTTTGATAATGCTTTTCAATAAAAGCGAAAGTACTTAGGAAAAATAAATTGTTTTATTACACACAAAATGAAATAATACTCCATACTCAACCCTTTAATTAGTTTTTGACCCCTTGACACCCCCTAGCCTATGGTATTTCACGCGTCTCAACGGTTCTGAATAGTTCGCTCAAATATATTTTTAAATCGGACATTCCGTTAACGCGTTATTAGGTTTACATACCGGACGGACCGATAGACCGACATTTTATGACAATGTACCGTAATTTTACACAACTATAGTCTAGCCACACAACTAACTACTAACCCCCAGGGGACAGGGGTAATTATTTTTAAATGTTTACAATTCTTTATGAAAGTTGGTGTATTGCAACACGTTTTACATATTTTTTTTAATACGCTGCTCATGGACTATATGTGTGTGGCTAGACTATAGTCTGTGGTTGTGTGGTTCTCGACTATTGTTGTTTAATATTACGGTATGTAATATACAGGGTATTTTTTTCACCCGAATCTTTCAAATATCTCGAATACTATGCAAGTATAAGAAAAAAGTTGTTTATTTTAATGGCCAAAACAAAATGGCCTATTTATTTTTTACGGATATTTACATTTTCAAGGTAATTTAAAGGTCAACTTTGTTTTTTATTAATAGAAACATATATTTTTTTACTGCTATTTAATTCTCCTCAAAAAAATCTTTTGTAAAAAGCTTATTTTGATCGGACTTTTAGTTCCAGAGGTAACACAGCCACACAAAATTAAAAAAGTTCTACGACGGACTCGACTAGTCAGTTCCTATGTATTTTAGCTGCCATTCTCAACATAACCCCAAAAAAATATCATTGCAAAAAGTATGTTTTTTTAGGTTATGTTGTAAATTGGAGCTAACTTTCAAATTCAGACCTCAGATTCGGATTCAGCGGCTCACAATACATAGGAATTGACTAGTCGCGTTGTGGGAGTACAACTTTTTTAATTTTGTGTGGTGTAGTGGTCTACCGCGTCTGTACTTGAGAAGGCTACTAGCCAATAGCGTGAGTTCGATTCTCACTGGCCCTTATTTGCCTTTTTCAGTTAATTAATGATTGAAATTTGGCGAAGGCGTACGTGAAGCGGACACCCCCTATAAAAACTGGTTCGAAAGTCAGTATAAGCCGGTGGTTCCCTCTACTACTAGCCCACACAAGTCCTGGACTTAGGGGATGCTTAATTAAGTAGAATAGTACGAGGTTAAACAAATATGTAATGTAATATAATGTAATGTAATGTAATGTAATGTAATGTAATGTAATGTAATGTAATGTAATGTAATGTAATGTAATGTAATGTAATGTAATGTAATATAATGTGTTATCTCTGGAACTAAAAGTCCGATCAAAAAAAGTTATTTACAAAAGATTTTTTTTTTCGAGGAGAATTAAATAGCTGTAAAAAAATATGTTTTTATTTAAAAAAACAAAGTTGACCTTGAAAACATAAATATCCGTAAAAAATAAATACGCCGTTTTGTTTCCCCCACATAGAGAAAACGGATTCCTTCAACAAAAGACACGTGTCTTTGAACATATACAAAGACACGTGTCCTTGGTTCAAGAAATCTGTTTTTTCTATGCATTAAAATAAATAACTTTTTTCCTACATTTTGTTTTCTAAAATGCATAGTATTCGAGATATTTGAAAGTTTAAAAAAAACACCCTGTATATTCAAAATCCAAAAATGCAAATAGGAACATTTTTTAATATTGGGTGTAGCTGCACATAAAAAATAATAAATCGCATCCAGAAAATATCTCATTTATATAGGTTTTAGCTTTCTTTGGTAGAAAGCTTCGTCAATTACAAGAAAACTAACACCTTGACAGATTTATGCCTGAGCTATAAAATATTTCAACTACTTATTTTTTTCTTTATCCATTTCCACGGCGTAAATCTCTTTACTTTCGGTTCATCCATCATCATTGGTGATGAAGTACGGAGGCCGGTTACGAGACTCCAGAGCTCTCGATCATTCTAATTGAAATAGGATCCACGACCCAACCTAATCAGCTGCTTAGGATGGCTAAAACTTTTAGATTTTTGAATTGCGTCTGAAGTCTGGAGTCATGGAGGTTTAATCACATTGACTTATGATTACATTTTTCGATGAAATTATCTTATAACAGTACAGAATGATTTTGTACATTCATGCACTGAAAAAAATTAAAGTTTTTGGCTCAAAGTAGTCAACACTCTTGGCAGTTATTCTTTTAGCTTAAAAGATGTGTATCTTCAAACAAAAGTATTTATCTTGTCCCAAAAAAAGTGTCGCTTTTGAAATATTTTTAAACTTCTCTTGGACCTGGCGCATTTGAGGCAAACGCCATTTATCTTGTTTTAAGATTGTTAAAAATTAAATAATTTTAAATACTTTGGCCCAATAATTTTATAATTTTTCTTTTGAGACAAGACCACTTGCATTTCACACAAGATCGAAGAATTTTAAGTTAAAGAATCAGAAAGATCTTGGCAAGTGAATTATATTTTCATGTTTTCATGAGAAGGCTTATTCAAGAGTGCGAAGCATTTGGCCTAATTTCATATGCCATTACCGCAAAGGATCCTTTTTTTCAGTATGGGGGGTACTTACTACAGAACTACTTACTATTCTGGAAATAATTATAATTATACCAAATTTTTCCTATTGCCAAAACATAAATATTGACTTATTAAATCTAGATTTTTACATTAAATAAAAATCACTACAAATCCCTAAAAAATAATAAACTAGTTAATTTATATGACTAAATATGGTGCCTTTGTAGTAACTGTGCCACTGTCGGATGGATAAATATTCTAGTATATTTATAATAATTCCGGAGATCATATATGTTATGCATAATTTCTCGTTAATTATAATTATAATTATAATTATTTATCTACTTTTAAAAAATTTCTTTTAATTTTTTATCTATGATTTAAAAAAAAAGTTCAACAGGTTTATTTTTACAAAACAACCCTATATTTTTACAAAACAACCCGATTGGTGAAACTGGCTTTACAATATTTTCAGTGCTAGCACAGATTACAAAAGATCTGCTTTTTACCTTAACATACTGTGGTGTAAAATACCTAGTAATGCAGGTCATAAAATACAATAAATTTGATTTTTATTATATTTTTTGTCACACGGTTCTAAAACTATCGAAAGAATGCGGCAAAAAATAAGAAAGCAATATACTTTCACGTTGAATTCGCTTTAATCGGAGCGTTTTTTGTTCCTACCTCCCCCTTTCATCGTAGGTTTCTTACTTTCTTAACGTGTGTCAGACTATAATTTGCTTCTAGGTTAATTTTAAGAATTAAAAACTCTAATCAAATCTGTACTTAACTTAGTGTTAAGGGTTAATGCTACATAGAAATTGTGCATTCTTTTTTTGACCCAACCTAATGAGTGGGTTCGAGGTTTAGGTTACGGTAACTTTAGCCATCTGAGAAAATCGCTCCTTAGGATAGCTCCGCTGAGGATATTATCCTTCGTTCAAAGTAAAAGCTGACAAATACACAACTCGTTTAAAATTATCGATTTTTCGTTAAGTATTTAAATAAATTAATTCATAATTATAAAATAATTAATTAAAGGTTTAATTAGACCAGACGCTTTTGCTAATGCTTGTCTTTTTAAAGTAATTAATGTAAATTAGAAAATTTACTACTTTCCCGCCGGGAAATTCCTGGCCTTCCGGAAGTAAAGTATTCTATTCCATTCTATTTATTAGCTTTTTTCTTTCAAATAATTGTCCAGATCACGACTAAAAAAATCACCAATCTCATATGATGGGGTAAAAAGTCAAGGGGTAGAAGTGACATTTTTACCAAAACTTTGTTAGGCATGGAAATAGGTTTTACTAATCCTAAAAACCTAATCCTACTTCTAACAAAATTTGGTTAAAAATATCACCTGTACCTCTTGGCTTCTCACCCCATCATATGTATGATGCTTCTCCCATAATGTAAAATTCTTCATTATTATTAAAATCACTGTCCACATTAAATAAAATAAATCGAGTCCTGGGCATATCAATGAGAGCAAAGTTGTTGCTGTTCAGCCATATCGACTGCGCCTAGGCGGAAAAACCTACCATACACAGTCTTTGTTTTTATAAAGACATGTAAAGTATAACTTTAGTTCACTATAAATGTTCAAATTGATGTCCTTTGACAGTGGACAGTAAAAAAACGGGATTAAAATCGATTAAATAGTAAACATAAAATTGGTCAATAAAAAGAAAAAAAATTGCATTTTTCAACAGGGTATAAAATATTACAATAAATTTAAAATAACCCTATTTATATTCTCAGGAAGGTGCCAAGTAGGAAATAGGGCAACAATTATCATAGTATGCGTAATATTTCACACAAACAATGTTTAAATAAAACATGCGTTTTTTCATAGACCCTTTAACAAATTAGGCTTTATCATACACTGTTGGAAAGCTTATTAAATTACCTTTCCAATGATGTATCACAAGGGGTAGGTTGCTATTTGAAAAAAAAAGTTGGGGGGTGAGGGTGCAAGGGGGTGCCAATTTTGATAACTTTTTTTAGACCAAAATTTGCAGAATTAAAAATATAAATCGACCTGTCTGAGGATTTTTGTATTTTACTTGTAACTAAAAAGTTATTCGGGTGATTCCAGACTTAATGCACGCACTGTATATATGTAGGTATATTTGTCCTCAAATTTGCCAAATGCTTTTTCATCCACTTAGAATAGACTTAAAGAGCTGAAATTTGGTATTCATTATCTGCCCTAACAAAATAATTTAATATAAAATTTACCCCCCAGCCCCCCACCCCTAAAATATCAAAAACCTTTTTTTATCCACGTGAGTTAATTTAAGATTAAAATTGGGTTACGTACTCATCCCGTAATAATAAAATTTTACTATAAAAAAAACAACCGTCAACCCCCCCCCCCCAACACCCCCCGTGCGGCTAAGTTAACTCTAAAGGGCCCTCTCTGTTATACTTACTTATAATAAACTTAGAAAGCTGAAATTTGATACACATGCTTATCTACCGTCAAAAAATAATTTAATATAAAATTTACCCCCCAACCCCCCACCCCTAAAATATCAAAAACCTTTTTTTTTATCCACGTGAGTTAATTTAAAATTAAAATTGAGTTACGTACTCATCCCATAATAATAAAATTTTACTATAAAAAAAAACAACCGTCAATCCCCCCATCACCCCCCATGCGGCTAAGTTAACTCTGGAGGGCCCTCTCTGTTTTACCTACTTAGAATAAACTTAAAGAGCTGAAATTTTGTAAACATATTTATCTCTCCTAACAATACAATGATATAAAATCTCTGTGTCACTCCCGGGTTGCTTCACACATTAATAAATTATAAATAAAAACTTGAAAATAAAACTATATAAAAAACAAGTTTTTAAACTTAAAACCCTTCTATTGTTTACGTATTATGTATAACTAAAAAGTAGAAAACAAGATATACCAATTTACAAAAACGAATTTTTTAAAAGAAGGGTTTTGGAAATGCTGGCAAAAATAAAGAAATCACAAATTCCAAAACCTTTCTTTTAAAAAATTCGTTTTTGTATTGGTATATCTTGTTTTCTACTTTTTAGTTATACATAATACGTAATCAATAGAAGGGTTTTAAGTTTAAAAACTTGTTTTTTATATAGTTTTATTTTATAATCTAAATGTCCTAAAATATATTTTCACTTTATTGTAAGTCCATTTACAACTTTATGTTATGTTATCATTTGTTTTTAAAAAAATAGCCAGTTGGTGGTTTATAATATAGCTATGTACACTTCTGCTCAAAAATATCGGCCCACCTAAAAAAATACACATTTTTGAATGCAAATATCTCCAAAACTATTTAATGGATTTATTCGATCTTTTTTTTATTTTGAAGCTTGAACTTTTAGCTCTTACTTACTGGAATAAAAATTATCAAACATCTTTTTTTATACCGGCAGCAATGAAAAGTGCACAGCTATGTTTTTTTACTGCACCTTTCGATATGCGCATGGTTCGCCACTGCATATTTTTTTACAATTTAATTAATTGATTTTATAGCCTAATTAAATGGAAGTAATCTCTTTTTAAATTTTTTAATTTTCCTTTTCTCGTTTAGGAGATATAAGGTTTTTTCTAAAAATTTACATTTTTGCAAGTAACAAAAAAACTACACAATGGATTTAATTGATTTTTTTTTAATTTGAAGCTTAAATCGTAAACTTTTATTTATTTAATTTAGGTTTCTGTTGGAAACATGTTTAAACTGAGTTTACATTGCTTAAATAGTCATGTTTTTTTTACTCGATCTTTTTTGTTGCAATTTAAACACAAACTCAAATCTTTCCATAAGTTTTAAAACTTATTCTAATAGCCACACTTATTGTGACTGATTCCGTCTTTTATTTTTTATCATAAGTCTTCTCATTTAGGAGAAATTATGTTTTTTTGGTAAATAAGGACTTTTTAAGTGGTGGGCTAGTGCCACCCCTGTAACTAACTTTTTTATGATTGACAAGACTTGTCACTTATGTGACAATACTTTTTTAACTCGTTAAAATTTTATTTAATTGTATTATTTAAATGGAAACAAGTCCGGAAGTAGCTGCCCAAGCTGTAGCTCTGCTACAAGAAGGGCACAGTCAGCGTTATGTTGCTCAACAGTTAAATATTACGAGAGCAGCGGTAAGAAGAGTATTCCAACGTTTTGAGGAGACCGGTTCCTTTAGTCGACGCCAAGGAGCTGGCAGACATAGGTGCACGTCCGCTCGGGATGACCGATTTATCGAGCTTAATTCCCTGCGGAATCGTAGTCTAAATTCAGTTAATTTGAGATCACGGCTTCAAGAAACAAGAGGTGTAGCAGTAAGTAGGTCCACTATTGGTCGAAGGCTTTTTGAAAGAAACCTTTGCTCTTATAAGGCCGCAACTGGACCTAAACTCACTGCTAACCATCGTCGTGCCAGGCTGCAGTTTGCAAGAAGACATTTAAACTGGGACAGAAACCAATGGGCAAAGGTTATGTTTTCTGATGAAACCAGGATATGTCTATTTGGGAATGATGCAAGACAGCGTGTCTACCGACGTCCTGGAGAACGTTATGCACAGGCCTAAATTGCAGAAAAAGTTAGTTATGGTGGTGGATCGTGCATGATATGGGGAGGTATATCATTGGAAGCTAAAACTGAACCCGTTTTTATTATAAGGGAAGAACGTGGACGGCAAAGGCGAAGTCTTACAGCGGAAAGGTATGTCGAAGAAATTTTGGAAGAGCACGTCGTACCTTACGCCGGATTTATAGGCGATGACTTTATTTACATTAAATTGAATGTTTTATTGACCATAATGTAATGTAACTAATAATAACGAAAAACAGCATTGTTGTAAAAAAACATACACGTCTAATACGTTTTTTTGTGTTTATAATTGTTATTAAATAATTTTAATAAAATTTAAAATTTGTTTATTGTTATTTTATTTGATAAAATATTTTGTTTAAAAAAAATTAAAAAGCAAAAAGTCCTTAAAAAGACGTTAGAACTTGTTTTTGGAGTACCATTAGAGATTTAAACAGTCTGTGCAAAGTTCGTTCGACATATATGCCTCAAAACGCAGTCTGAGCTGGGAACCAAAAAGTTGCTAACGCAGAAAACGTGTTAATTACCGAAAATCAGAAAAAAGGTGTTGATATACTTTTTTTTATTCAACGTTCGCTATCGCACATTTAACCTACCTCACGTCAAATGGCTCCGTGCCCGAATTGTAAAAACCCAGTCAACTCTGACGCACTGACAATTAAATGCGATGGTTGCGACAGAAGAATACACGAGGCCTGCGTTGGTAATCAGGCCGAAGTACAGCATTTAACTAGACGTACGAAGAATAATATTAAATTGTTTTGTGACGTCTGCAATGTTTCGGAAGACAAAATGGACAGATTAAAGTTATTTTTGGTAAATCTGGTTAACGAAAAAATTACCGCTCTTGAAACTAAAATCATTAGTCTCGAAACTAAAATTAGTGATAACTTAAATGATGCTTCGCCCGTCAAGTACGAAAATATAGTTGCTGAGGCGGTAGAGAGAATTAAACGTTCTCAAAATGTGATTATCTACAATATCCCAGAACCACCCATCAATAATGCCAACATCAATCCAGTTCAGCACGATACGGAAAAAGTAGCTGAGATTCTAAGTTTCCTGCAGGGCCCAGTGGGTAACAGCCCAACGTATATTCGTCGAATCGGAAAAATTCAAGCTAATAAGCCTAGAATGCTAAAAGTATCGTTTAACACTTCATCGCAGGCTACTAATATCTTAAAGAAAAAGAAAAAATTGGCAAACTCAAGATTTTCCCATGCGTCTATTAGTGATGACAAAACCCCGCGCCAAACCGAATTTCTTAATAATTTACGGGCCGAACTAAATCAGCGTACTGTTGCCGGCGAGATGAACCTAACGATCAAATACATAAATGGAATTCCAAGTATCGTTGAGTTGCCAAAAAATTAACTGCCTGTATAACTGAAATTAAAATAGCCTATACAAATTTGGATTCTATCATAGCTAAGCTTAACGAATTTCATCTTTTTATTCAACAACACAAACCGACATGCTTTATAATTTCCGAAACTAAACTAAATCCTTCAATTCCAAACTCAGTCATCAAACTCCAAAATTATACTATATATCGTTGTGATCGAACTAATGGCCAAAGAGGCGGTGGCGTTTGCATATTCATAGACAAACTGTTCTTTAAAAACTACACAATTAATCGCATAAATAAGCATATTGACAATATCGAAACTGTATGGCTGCAATTTGTTTCAAATAGTTTCTCTTTTACTCTTGCTGGATTTTACAGAACACAGAAACCAGGTGTTGTTTCTGACAGGCTCTTAACGGATGAGATCGAACAAGCTAGCAGGATTCACCACAACCTTATAATTATTGGCGACTTTAATTTTCCCGATATAAATTGGAACACTTTACAGCCCTCTGACAACACGAATGCAGCATCACTCTTTTGCAATATGGTTATAAGCTCCAACCTTTCTCAACTTATTACAGACTTTACCAGATACCGAGCAAATAACATCCCTTCCCTTCTAGATATTGTTTTGACAAACGATGAACACTTGATTAGTAATATTGAAATGCTTCCACCCATTGGAAAGTCTGACCACGTTGCGTTTATATGTCATGTTCAAGCTATAACACACAAAACATCAAGAAATATTACAAATAACTTTAAACGCATCAACCACACCCAACTTCGCGACGCTATTTCACATGTAAACTGGGATTTACTATATGATTCACCAAATGTAAACGCAAAATGGAATATATTTCATGAAACACTACATCAAGTCACAAACTTAAATACAACAATACACAAAAATATTAGAAATACTGTAAAACCTTATATTACAACAAATTTAATAGCTCGTTCTAAAGAAAAACGTCAACTCTGGCGTCGCTACAAATCCACACTCTCTATAGAAGATTACGAGGTACACAGAGAATTTTCCAATCAGTTGTCTAATGATATTCGTGCACAGAGACAAAATTATGAACATTCGCTTGCCCTCAAAGGACCAAAGGCTGTTTACAAGTACACTCGCTCACAATTATCTTCTACGGTAAAGGCACCAATTGTAAAAAAGCGTGACGGTGTACTTTGTATATCAGATGCTGAGTCAGCTAACACATTAGCCGATGTATTTGAAGCAGTTTTTACGCAAGAACCTGATGACGTTCTACCTAATATTAACTGTCCTAGAGCAACTGAAGAACTGACTGAAATAACGTTTACTGAAGAAAAAGTTATAGCAGAACTCAACAAACTATGTCTTTCAAGCGCACCAGGACCCGATGCTATCTCAAACTTGGTCATACGAAACTCTGCTAGCACTTTGGGCAAACCCTTGGCAAACATCATGCACCATTCTTTTGAATCCTCTGAGCTGCCCGATCCATGGCTTACTGCACATGTTACTCCAGTATTCAAAAAAGGAGACAAACTGGACCCCAATAATTATCGGCCTATAAGTCTTGTGTCAACCTGTGCAAAATTAATGGAACGAATTATATGTAACGAGCTTGTTCAGTTTATTTTGACTAACAAAATCATACCTGATACGCAACATGGATTTCTGCCTGGTCGCTCTACAACCACCAACCTACTCTATTGTTTGGACAAGTGGACTCGTGACATTGATAACGGTCTCCCTGTAGATGTGCTGTACCTCGACTCATCAAAAGCTTTTGATCGTGTCCCAACAAAAAGACTAGTGCACAAATTAATACATTTCGGAATACGAGGAAAACTACTAAAGTGGATTAAAGCATTTCTATCTAACAGGAAGTTTTTTGTTAAGATTGGAGCATCACTATCGTCATCTCGTTCTGTTATATCAGGGGTCCCCCAAGGCTCAGTTCTAGGCCCCATTCTCTACCTTATATACACTGCAGACATACCATATCACCTAAACTCACTGCATGCCTTTTTCGCTGATGACACTAAGATATTTGGAAACCCATTCGAAGACGAACTCTTACTAAAGCAGGACTTAATCAAATTAGAAAAATGGTGCCAGGATTGGCTGCTTCCATTAAACCCAGACAAATGTACTGTTCTCCATATAGGCAAAAATAATCCAAAAATTGTTTATAACATTAATGGAACAAATCTTAAGGTTGTGGAGAGTCAGGTTGATCTTGGCGTAACAATTAATAATACATTATCATGGTCGGAGCATATAACCAACGTAGTAAGAAAAGCCAACTCATCTTCTTATATTCTTCGAAAATCCTTCCGCTCTCCTAGTCCTCAACTATTTCTTCCTCTCTACAAATCCTATATACGTCCCCTCCTCGAATACAATGTGGTCGTATGGAGTCCCAAACTTATTAGAGACATCAAGTTATTAGAGAGTGTACAACATAAAATGACCAAATGGTGCGATGGTTTATTTAATATTGACTATCATAGACGCCTCGAAGTATTGAATATACCACGCCTCACCGAACGAAGATCTCGGGGTGATCTAATTCAATCATACCGAATTTTACATAATACCTTTACTGTTGATCTAAGTAACATATACACACAAAACATGGATAACAGACTCCGTGGCCACTCCCTTAAACTTGCAAGAGAGAATTTTAAAACTTCAGTTCGAGAACATTTTCTACCTAACCGAACGTTTTACAAGTGGAATTCGCTTCCAGATTCTGTTGTATCTGCACCTTCCATTAATACCTTCAAAAACCGATTTGATGAATGGGCTTCTCAAGAGCTAATATAGTATTTTGTATATATATATATTTTTTTAATTTAATTTTTTTTTTTTTTAAATTCCTATTCTTTTTTTTGTCTAACTTTAGTTATTGTTTCACTTCTTTTTTTTTTATTAATTATGCGGTACATAAAAATTATAAAATTCAATTTTTAATTTATTACTTTACCATTTAAACTTTTTATATATTATATATTTTTTGGGCATAATAGGTCTCCTCTGCCCTAATCTGTTATTAAATAAATAAATAAATAAATAAATAAAAAAAATTAAATGTATTTATTTAAGCTAAAGTTATAGAAGTGCAATAGATCTTTATATTCTATCGACGCTTTTCCGTCATATACAGTTTTACAGGGGTGGCACTAGCCCACTGATTAAAAAGTCACTTTTTCCGAAAAACTTTAATTTCTCCTAAATGAGAAGACTTATGATAAAAAATAAAAGAAGGAATCAGTCACAATAAGTGTGGCTTTTAGAATAAGTTTTAAAACTTATGGAAACATTTGAGTTTGTGGTTAAATTGCATCAAAAAAGATTGGGTAAAATAAACATGACTATTTAAGCAATGTAAACCCAGTTTAAACATGTTTGCACCAGAAACTTAAATTAAATAAATAAAAGTTAAGGACTTAAGCTTCAAATTAAAAAATAAATCAATTAAATCCACTGTGTAGTTTTTTTGTTATTTGCAAAAATGTTTATTTTCAGAAAAAACCGTATATCTCCTAAACGAGAAAAGGAAAATTAAAAAGTTAAAAAAGAAATTACTCCCATTTAATTGGCCTATAAAATCAATTAATTAAATTGTAAAAAAATATGGAGTGGCAAACCGTGCGCATATCGAAAGAAGCAGTAAAAAAACATAGCTGTGTAATTTTCATTGCTGCCGGTTTAAAAAAAGATTTTTGATAATTTTTATTCCAGTAATTAAGAGCTAAAAGTTCAAGCTTTAAAATAAAAAAAAGGTCAAATAAATCTATTGAATAGTTTTGGAGTTATTAGCATTTGAAAATGTGTATTTTTTTAGGTGGGCCGATATTTTTGAGCAGAAGTGTAGGTAACTATACAATGTTTAACCAATTTATGTGCTTCTTTTCAAAAGGCTAAATTTATTGTAAAATATCTTTATACAAGGTGTATTTTAAATAGGGTCCAAAATTTTAAGGGGTGATTCTACATCATAAAATATTACAAAAAGCTCCTATAAACAAATGTTTAAAAATGCGTCGCAAGGGAGCTAGGCTGGTAAAAATTTGGTTTTTATTTAATATCTTTATTTTGAGATATAGCAACGATGTTTTGCGTGTGAACTAATCTTAATAAGACCCATCTTCGTATGTTATTTTCGTTATTTTAGACAGGGGTGTACGAAACGGGGGGGGCTTATCAGTGTTTTGTCCCAAACTTTTTTCTGTGTAATTTTTTGATTTAACTGTCTGGTATAAACTACTGAAAATTTCGACAAAAGACAATTAAAGAATACAAATGTTAACTTTTTTTTATAACTAAAAGCACTAAAAATATATTTTCACTTCATTGTATGTCCAAGGACAACTTTATGTTGTGTTTTATTGTTTGTTTGAAAAAATAGGCAATTAATGGTTTAGAATGTAGCTATGTAGGTAACTACAATGTTTGACCAATGGCGATTTCTCCTGTTAGATTAGACAGGGACAAAAGTTCTACCCAAAAAGGATAGAAGACATACATACACTCCCACTTCCACCCAACCAAATAAATTCTGTTGAACAAATACAATATTTACTTGGCCGGGCGAAAAGTGCAACTATAATATTTTTATTAAAGAAATTACTGGCGCCATCTAAATTTTAGTAGAATTATCTTATTCTACAGATTCACATTAGCTATGTGCGTTCGTGCCGCTCACTGCTACACTTTCCGGCCAAACCAAATAAATACTGTATTTGTTGTATGAAAAACAAATTCAGTATTTATTTGGTTGGCTGGAAAGTGTAGCACAAATGAGATAGAGATAGGGTAGAAGTCTTTTGTTTCATAATTCTAGTTGTAGAGAGCTCCATTTATGTGCCTCTTTCCAAAAGGCAAAATTTATTGTAAAATTCGTTTATATATGGCAATGAATCAATAATATTTTCGCCATTTTTATGAGCATGTATATCGCAAACGTTCGTAATGGGGTCAAACATAGTTTATGATTAGCCTCGGTGGACTCATACCCAAATCTCAATTAAAACAATTTATTATTATCTTTATACTTTCTAAAAAAAACATATATTTAATAAATAAACAATCCAAGAATATATCTTAAATTTTTAGATTTTTACTGTTTAGTATAAACTTAGTTATTTACCTCGGGTTTTTGTTTTCTTCTTGTTAAATCGTTTAAGGAATACAAATGTTAACTTTTTTTTATAATTAATCTAAAAGCACTAAATAGTAGTAAATATGTACACTATTTTTTCTATGATTCTGAAAAAATATAAAGTTTCTTAATTTTATATTTTCTAGTTTTTATTACTTATTTTTGAGAAAAGTAAAGCATATAAAGCAAAAAATAGCATACAAATTTACGTATGTTAAACAGAAAATATGATTTTCTTTCACTTTTAGCTTTTTAGATTTAAAATACAATATATTATTATAATACCTAGCTGTTTAATGGGTTGCCTATAACGCAAACCTCTTGTGTAAATCAAGGCAACATTGAAAGTTTTCTAATTAAATTAGATTTCTTTAGATATGTTCCCTTAAAAAACAGTAAAATTGTACTATTTTACGATTTCATAAGAAAAAGACCGTGTATTAAGATGTTTTTTTATGAAATGTAAGGTAACTAAATCAAAAATTAAGTAATTTTTATAAAATCTGGATATAAATAAAACATCCCAAGTTATATCTTGGTCAAACTAGTAAGGTTATAACTATAGTTTCTATTTTTGACATGAAAAACAAAAATATTTGGATTAAAAAACATAAAAGGCTGTGATGAAAGGTGGAAAGTGGCATATAAAACGAGGTGAGATAAATTTGTAGAATCTACAATGTAAATTAAGGCAAACCTACATACTTGAAATTAGGTAAACTTAAATACATAAATATCAAACTAGTGAGATATAAGGCATTTTCTGAAGACCAAAAGATTGTGCTTAATGTCATTTTCATAAAGGATGGTAGGTAACTACAATGTTTGACCAATTTATGTGCCTCTTTCCAAAAGGCAAAATTTATTGTAAAATTCGTTTATATATGGCAATGAATCAATAATATTTTCGACATTTTTATGATGAGCATGTACATCCCAAACGTTCGTTAGGGGGTCAAACATAGTTTATGATCAGCCTCGATGGACCCACACATCACGCTCAATTAATAGCACGATAATCTTATTTAACGAGACCCAATTGCATCAGACCGATGTCATATGACTAATGGTTGTTCAATAGCGACATGTATGCATAGCTTTGGAGCAATTAACTACAATTGTGGAATTACTCTGCATACATGCTACAAATTATGATCGTTAATTTTCAAATCAATAACGATTACATAACTGACTGGTCCAGGTAATGCGTCATAATTCTCTTTTTTTCAGTACTAGCTTTAGAATATACCAGTATTTATCATGTGACTGTGAAATCAATTTTCTTCACCTTTAGCAATATTTTTATCTCTCCTAGTAGGTGTAAATTTTATAAACAATTGATATCTGCCACTTGATTTTTGTTGAACATAGCTATAATTTTAGAGGTAGTCAATTTTATGGTAATACATTCTATCATCTAATCAGTCCCTTATTTCTTTACTTTGTGGTACATATTTGGCCAATCTGGACCCAACAGTAAAAATGGTTAAATACATTTAATTGTGTCACAAGAAAAATATTTGTAATCAAATTTAAAGTTCTTCTGGGAATCAAATATATGTATAGAAATATTATTCTAGATTATTATTTCATAGTTATCACAGGGTTTCAGTGATGATGTCAAACTATGTGGCTTCCGTATAATAATTTGTAGACCATCCTTACCTACCTACCCCGAGTTGAGCTAGTGTAACGGGGCATTACTGATTCATTGTATTTCGGCATATAGGGTACAACGGGGCAAAAATAAATTAGTGGGAATTGTTCGAGTTAAATTACCGATTATTATAATTTTGTATTATTGAGGGTAATATGATTTCAAAGGCTACTTGTTTTTGCGCAGTTAATTAAGATCCAGCAAACATTTTAGTTTATTATTGATATAAAAATGTTAAATAATAAGAATAAATGCGCTAGTAGTGAAAAAAATAATATACAAACCACGGTAGAGAAACCTCCCACTCTTATATTCCTCGTTGCTACGCATCTCGGGATTTAATACGCTGGACTATAAAAAATGTCTTCTCTACCTTGGTATATAATTACTATTATACTATTATATCATGACAAATATAATGGTTGTATCATACGAATCATATCGTTCTCTATCTAACGTAAAGACGTAACTGACAAAATTTACAAAATGTCAGTTACGTCGCGTCGTTTACGTGATAGGGGACGTTCCCTATCTCACGTAATGACGTAACTAACATTTTATATATTTTGTCAGTTTCGTCGTCATGTGAGATGCGGACAATATAAATGCACCTATACCAGTAAAAAATATTTAGGGAAAATGGTGTCAAATAGTGCAAAATAGGGTAAATTTTATAAAAACCTTTTTGTTTTTTCTACCCACTTCCAAAATGAAAAATTTACACGCAATAATTTTTAATAAATTTTTTATAATGTCCTTTTTGTTTCCAGGTTAAAGTGGATTTGAAAACTTCCTAATTTTGGATAACCATGAAACTGTATCATAGAAAATCTACCAAAAAGGTATGTATGATAAACATTTTCAGTGGCTTGCAGATTAAAATTAAAAAAAATCGAACCATTCAGAACATAAATGAGGTTTAAATATTCCATCAATCTATTTCCTAATCATCGTACAGAGTGATATCGGTAGACTGCACTCTGTACGATGATTAGAAAATAGATTGATGGAATATTTAAATATTTTTATAATTTTGTTTAAAATTAAAAATTTCTGTTCCTTATAAATAAGGTTACCAGAAAATCTGTCCAAAAAGTTCTTTAGGGTGCTAAAGAAACTCTCTAAATTATACCTCCTTCTCAGTATAAAGTCAATTTTCTCTCAAAAACAAACTTCTTAGAGTCAGACAATAAAAGTGGCACAAAGCTCCAGTATGAAATTAACTCCTTGTTTATTCTGGACTCTAAGAGACGAAAATGATGATTTGCAAGTCCGTCAAAACTAGGTTTAAATATTTATTTTAAGGACCATTAATCCTAGTTTCCTCCGATATAATAGACATAATGCATAGGGTAAACTAAAGGGCATAGATTACATAAAATACTTCTTCACCCTTATAATCAAGAAGGCACTCACCAATAAATTGGTGTAGAATCTACCAATTCATTGGTGAGGGCCCTAAATGCTGTTATTCTGTTGATATTCCAATCTTCGGATGTTTCTTGAAGATTTTGGTAAAATCGTTTAGACGTACACAATATCATTGATTCATGATAAAATACATTACAATATTAAACTTTTAGTCAAGCATTAGTTACTGTAGTCGCGATATATTTCTACTTTTTTTGCTAATTGGCGATACGAACAACCCCGTACATTGTGTTTGTTCACACCTGCTGAGAGTGCACTGTCGTTCCACTATAAGTGAGATTTATACCTTACTTGAACTAAAGGCAAAGTGGGTATCTAGTGTATGCACCCTTATTATATAATTTATATATCTATGCTTTATTTAACACTCCTCCTTAATAATTTGACCAAACTTAAATACTTCCAAAATCAAGTATTAAGGATTTGCGCCTATGCACGTTGGTGATTAAGTAATACCCAACTTCCAGAGATCTCCAAATATTAGGAGTACTAAAGTTTAATATCACAGATTCACAGATCTGACCGAATGCTACTGCCATAGAAATAAGCAGATTTAGTAAAGATTTTGTAAGAAACGGCCAAGAGCACAGATCCCAATGTCACAAATATCTCAAACTCAAAGTTCGGATATTAGTTGCGAATAAATTAGTAAAAGATTCTTAATTCGAAGATCCTATTTAAATCTAACTAATAATAATTTTAGACCTATCAACTGGACTTCAAATGAATTATTTCGTATTAAATTTAAGTTCGTTTATGTGATGGAATTATCTCGTTATCCTTTTTACTATTGTTTTCGTATGCAGTTTTTGGTCTGATTATCAAAGAAACCTGATTATTTTTTATGCTTTTCTATTTTTATTTAACAAGTTTTATTTAACCTAGTCTTTAAAATAAAAATTTTAACAGTTTATTATTTTTTTTAACAAAACAAATTTTAAAAATAAACAAACCGACATATTATTCACAGTAAATGGTATATTGCATTTTTCCAAATACAAAAATATTAAAAAATAAAAATAATTATATTTTTCCAAAAGACGAAAAAAATTATTTTTTAAAAACGAAAAAAATTATTTTTAAAAAAAAAAATTTCGAAAAAAAAATTTTTATTTTTTTTAGTTTCTTTTCGCGAAAAACGAAAAAATTTAGAATTTTTTTTTCAAAATAATTTTTTTTATTAATATTTCAATTTTTTTTTCTCGGAAAACGAAAAAAAAATTGTTTTTTTTTTTTAATGATAGTTTTTATTTTTTTTTAAGTTTAACCCCCAAAACTTCTTTGTTTTTAGGGGGATTACTTTGAAAAACAAGGGATCTTTCCTTCATAAAACTTGATTTTTCCTGAAAATTTGAAGTCGATCGGATTATTCGTTCTTGAGTTATCGTGTCTACAAAAAACATGACATCAGACAGACGGACAGACGGACATTTTCAAAGTTTCTTATTTTTTCATGAAACACATTTGTATCCAAGAGTTTTTTGTCTAGGACGTTTTTTTGGCAATTTTGGGAAATTCGAGGCTACCGTGTAATATTATTTTAGCGCAGGCGATGTGAATAATATAATAAGTATATGAATATAAATATGAGCGATTTTTTAATACTCGGTTAAAATTTATTTGAAAAAGTTTTGGTTAACGTTAAATCCTAAAGTAAGTATTCCTGTAAACACTTACTAGCAGATATTTTTTTAATGCAAAACCTGTAACAAAAATGCATAAGAATGACAATTTAGTTGCAATTCATTATCATTCAGCCCTCAACGTCCACTGTTAGAAATAGTCTCCCCTAGACTTTTCCAATTGTCCCTAACTTGTGATTCTTGCTGGTAATTCCTTTAAGGTAATCGGTCTATAAGTTGCAATTGCATTTGCTTATATTTATAAAAAAATATTTAAAAATAGTTACTTTTAAATTCTAATTTATAAATAAGGAAAAAAGTAAAACCACATGTTTAAAAGTACCAATGAATACTTAAATAGTTAAATATAACTTTATAAAATATTTAGCTATATAAAATTGACAGTTTATTAACTAAATTGTAATATTAAGTTGATATATAGATTAATCCATTAGTATTTTAAATTTGACACCTTATCCATTACAATTTAAATAAGTTATTAAACAATTACCAAAAAACCATTCTTGTCCCGTAAAAATTCTAATAAAATATGTATATGAATACATTTTGGTCTAATATACGAGGGAGGATATTTTTATACTCCTTTCTCTTTCTAAATGGAAATCGTTTATCTTTATTTACCTAAATTAACTTAATCTAAAAACTCTTCCTAGAGCTAGAGCTCCTAATTGGCGCCAATTTTTTCATATATTTTAAAAAAGCCGTTATTTAAAAACTTGAAACTTGGACACCCTGAATTAATATGATTTGTTGATATGAATGTAATGTCTCCAATATTTAGTTCATTTAAAGTTGTTCCAAAAACATAGCGGTTTCGCAAAAAAATCTTCTCCCTAACTCCAACCTTTTATAACTAATTCTTAACTCCAGCAAATTCCCCTAATTCGCTAACTGATCCTCCTAATTTATTTATGTATTTGTGAATGATTTATTTCGTCGTGTAGTTTTCTCAACCTCGTATCTTTAAACAATCGATTTTTGGTTGCTTGTACTAATCAACTCTGTACATGATGACCGGTGAACACCGGCGGATTTAGGGGGCGGGGGCATGGGGGCCATGGCCCCCAGCGATTATATTTTGAAATATATTGGTTTAATTTTTTTTATTTTTGGTGAATGCGCAATTTTTTTCCTTCTAGATGCCCCCCTTAAAATGAAATAAATCCGCCGCTGCCGGTGAATTATACAAACTCCAGTTTATTTTTTATTTTTAGATATTTATTTACGGGATACACCCAATTTATAATACATGTTACAAAATATATATATAACCAATATTCAGTATAAAAATATAATATAATATATAAATATGTATAAATAATATTTAATTGAATCATAACATAAGATAAAAATATAAAAATATATAGGAAAGAAAAAGAAAACAATAATAATAATTACTTACAGTTACCAAAAAGGCAAAAAGTAAGGTAAAAAGTATCGAAAATATGCTACAGAACACGTTTTAGTTGAGCCTTAAACTTAATAGTTGATAAACGAGAATTTTTGTATTTCGGTATAGTTTTTTATTGAAAAACATATAGATTTCTGCCTAGCGCTTTCGGAGTGTTAGTCCATCTTCAGGGCTGGCACTGAAAGTAAGTAAAGGGGGGGGTCAGTTAGATTTGGACAGATTTTGGGGCCCTTGAAATTAGGTTATGTTAAATTTTATTAAATTACTTACTTGTCAGTGCCTTACAGGGTGCAGCAGAGGATAAATAGTTGTTGGAAAGTACATTTAGAGCAAAGGGACGATTACATACACTTTAAAACTTAAAAACTAACATATTAAAATTGCGGGACATCTTGACATTTAAAATATTTTTTTCTTCTTCTTCTTCTTCTGCGTAATGGCTATGTTCAGGGGGGTATATGGCCAGTCCAACGAGGAAGGATAGGCGGCCAGCGACGATCATTTTCAGAAAAATTATTCATAGGAAATTGTTGTAAAATTAGATTAAGTTTTTAAAAAGAGGGTTAAAATTGTTATTTAGGTTTGTTTGGTTGTTAATACAAAGTTTTTTATTGTGTTTTTTATTGTGTTCTAATGCTAATGAAATTTCCAGATCTTCTAGTAAAGAAAGTTTTGGATCATATTTATGTGTATAGAGTTGGTGCAAAATTTCGGTGTTGTTTTCAGGATCGAAAATGTGGTGATTGTATTGAAGGTGGTGACCGAAAACTGATTTTCTCGGTCTTTTTATGTGTTCACTACATCTTATACCGATTGCCCTAGTAGTTTTACCGATGTAGAAAGTATTGCAGGGGGGGGGGCATTTAATCTTATATATTCCACTTTTTCCCAATTCAGGGATTGGGTCTTTTGTGTTTGTTAAGTGATTGCCCATGCTGATGGCTGTTTTAAAGACTATGTTTTTGTTCGTGTTCTTAAAGAGATGTTTAACTTTGTATGAAATGGGGCCTAAACATAGCCATTACGCAGAAGAAGAAGAAGAAGAAAAAAATATTTTAAATGTCAAGATGTCCCGCAATTTTAATATGTTAGTTTTTAAGTTTTAAAGTGTATGTAATCGTCCCTTTGCTCTAAATGTACTTTCCAACAACTATTTATCCTCTGCTGCACCCTGTAAGGCACTGACAAGTAAGTAATTTAATAAAATTTAACATAACCTAATTTCAAGGGCCCCAAAATCTGTCCAAATCTAACTGACCCCCCCTTTACTTACTTTCAGTGCCAGCCCTGAAGATGGACTAACACTCCGAAAGCGCTAGGCAGAAATCTATATGTTTTTCAATAAAAAACTATACCGAAATACAAAAATTCTCGTTTATTCTTATATACGGTATACAAAGTCAAAAAATCTTTCTTAATAGTTGATGTTCCTATAAGATCAGTACCTCCAGCATATAAGTTTGCATACCTTAAAATTCTAGTAATAGGACTATAACTACCATAATTAGTAGAATGATTTGGAATAAAAAATAGATTTTGATACCTAGTGGGATGTTGTGGTACAATAAATGAAACAAGTTCAAGAAGAGCGGGCGAGTCTATCTTGCTATTAATTAAGTTATGCAAAAAACAAAGATCTGATATAATTCTACGTGAACTAAGTGTTTTAAAATTTAAATAAGACATTATAAAAGTGTAATCAGTTTGATTGTGCTGGCGACCCATTTTAAATTCGATAGTTCTTAGGAATCGCTTTTGAACTTTTTCAATTTTATCTATGTAAATATTATAGTAAGGAGACCAAACTACGGACGTGAATTCTAATTGGCTTCTAACAAGTGAACAGTATAATATTTTTAGGGTATTAATAGAAAACTCATTACAAGATCTCATAATGAAACCCAGCAGTCTATAAGATTTATTAACAATATTTAAGATATGATTTCTGAATTCAAACTGATTGTTTATAATAATGCCAAGATCTTTAACTTCATTTACGATTTTTAAGTCTGTGTTATTTATATTATATATTGACTGTATAGGTGATCTGCAACGTACAAAAGTTATTGACATACATTTATCAATATTTAAAATCATTCCATTTACTGTACACCATTCATACAGTTTATTTAAATCTTGCTGAAGAAGCTGTGCATCATATAAACTCTTTACAATTCTAAACATTTTGAGATCGTCAGCGAACAGCAGGAACAAGCAGTTGGTCAAAACTTTTTTTAAATCGTTAATAAACAAATTAAATAATAAGGGTCCGCAGTGGGAACCCTGAGGGACACCGGATGTAACAAAAATTAGTTTTGATAAAAAACCGCTTATTCTTACCTGTTGAGTTCTCCCAATTAAGAAACTGCCTAACCATGACAAAATTTTACCACTAAACCCCTTTGCTCGTAGTTTATTAATCAAAATTATGTGACAAACTTTGTCAAATGCTTTTTTAAAGTCAGTATATATTGCATCGACTTGTGCTTTAAATTTTTCAAATGCCTCTAAAACATAATTTTGAAATAGCAATAGGTATGTTGCAGTAGATTTGCCACGGCAGAATCCATGTTGCTCCTGAATAATCACATCTTTGCACAACCACATCAGCATATCAGTAACTAAACTGTCGAATATTTTGGGAATGGCCGACTGTATACAGATACCTCTATAGTTCTCAATATTATTTCTAGATCCCGATTTAAAAATTGGTGTGATAAAGCTTCGTTTCCATACATCTGGAAAAATGCCCTGATCCAATGATAAGGAAAACAGTAAATAGAGTGGCAAAGATAATGAGCATACACACTTTTTAAGAAGAATATTTGGGATGCCGTCTGGGCCTGAGCTAAACTTATTTTTGAGACTACTTATCTTATCGAAAACATGAACTAGTTTAATTTTAAGTGATGAAATGTCTATTATGTTTTCCATTTGATATTGTGGCGATCCCAAATTACTGTGATCTTCATAGACGGATGAAAAAAAGTCGGCAAACAAATTGGAAGTTTTTTCTCCTGAAGAGCTTGATTCTTCCATGAAATACATTTTATTACCTTATACCTTATTATCTTATACATCGTAAATTATAAACTAATTAGAATAGTTACTTGGAGTGCAAGGTGCAAGGAAAATGGATTTTTTGGAGATACGAACAGTGAAAAGTTTTGCAAGACTCATTACACTGCTGACCACTCAAAAATTTGCCGACACCATTTTAATTGCATCTGGCTATATTTGATGCGCTAATTTCGGAAACTTTTTTTGTTTTTCTCGATCAGCTCGTTTTTTTTTGAGATATAATGCACAGTGGGGTTTTTGCTTATAGTTGTAAAAAAAAATAAGGTTCAATTAATTTTTTTGCAGTGGATTGGTTCTCTATTAATAGGGCTTTAAGCCAAAAAAAAGCGGATTTCAAATATCTTTATTCGTTTGTTTTTTATAGGCTTCTAAATTAAAAAAAAAAAATTGTTTTTTTCGCATTTTTTCGATATATTTTCATGAAAATTTTATATAAATACTAAAGATATGGCTTTGATTTTTATAGGCAACACTAATACACATGTGAGATTTGTAAAAATAAAAAAAGTTTTAGATTGAATCCAATAACGGAGATTTTACGGGGAGTTATTGAAAGTAGAACAACAATATTCTGAATTATTTAATGTTTATTTAATGTTTATTTAATGTTTATTTAATGTTTATTTAATGTTTATTTAATGTTTATTTAATGTTTATTTAATGTTTATTTAATGTTTATTTAATGTTTATTTAATGTTATTTTAATATCTTTTTTCTCCTTGCTTTAGCAAGGAGAACAAGTTTTTTTTTTAATTTTTCGTTTTGTTTTTTTTTCATAATTTTAATTTATTGTGTTGCTCTCCAAAAAATAAATAAAATATTTCAAAATTTTTGTTTTTTTTTTTTCGATAACCCCTGGTAAAATCTCCGCCACTGGATTAAATTAAAAACTTTTCTTATTTTTATAAACTGCACATTTGTGTTAGTATTGCTTATAAAACGAATAAAGATATTTCAAAACCGCTTTTTTAGCTTAGAGCTCCACTAATAGAGAATCAATCCACGCTAAAAAATAATTAGAACTATTTTTTTTTTACTACAACTACAGGCAAAAAAACCATTGTGCCCTATATCTCAAAAAAACGAGCTGATCGAGAAAAACGGAAAAAGGTTCCGAAATCAGCGCATCAAATTTAGCCAGACGCAACTAAAAGCTTGCGGCAAATAAAAAAATATTTTTTTGTAGAGCAGTGTTATCGTCAATGAAAGTAAAAAAGGTTGTACGCCAAAATTGTTCTTTGTTCTAAGTTGTATGAAACCTAAATGAAATGACATTAAACTCCACACTTTACACAGTGTAGAGTTGAATGTCCACTCTATGCAGAGACCTTACCGAATTGTGACGTTTTATTTAAATGCCACAATTTTGCAACAAAATAAAACAAAGTAAAAATATGACATACGACCTTTTGCACTTTGAGTAACGTTATGTACTTTGCTTATATTTTTATCTGACACTTACGCATCCATGGAATTATTGTATTGATCCTTTATTGGTTTAAAGTTAATTTTTTTAATATAGTTTGTAACGATATAAATCGTCACTTTGTAATATAGCAAGGGTTAATTAAACTATTCGTTTACTTACGTTATAATTTATGTTTATTTTGTATATAAATAGTTACGTACGTACAGAACTATTTTGTATCTGGGACTATTTAGTAGCAGGAACTGAATTCTAACCATATGAGTCTCTATTCCATAGTTCTACCTGAAAATAACATAAAGAAAACATAATTAGAATATGATTTTTAATAATAAAGAATCATATGACTTATTTCTCTATAGTGCATTTGTCTATGGACTTACCTGGTTTTTATATGTTTCAGAGTCTATTGAGGGTTGGATTTCACTGGCTTTCATCTGTAGCTTGTTTCTCCTGGAAAGTTTCGTATGATTATTCCTTCGGGATAATCTAGAATTTGTTGAAAATAGTTTGCTGGAACTGCTCACTTAGATTCAGTATTTTGTTTATACTTAGTTCACAGGACACTTAGTATTCTGTTCGTATTTTTATTAGTTTTGCTGATAAACAATAAGTATTGTTTATATTTGTTTCTTAGAGTAATATTTTGAGGTTAGATATCACTAATACGGATTTATTAGGAAATATTCTTTTTGGTTATTATCTTTGATGTAGTTTTCGTTACCTTTATTAGGAATCCTATACGGTAAAACTGTAGTTGATAATGACTTACATAGATGTCGCTAATAGTTCAGAAATAGGATTTTATTTACCTGAAGGGTTCATACCGGTTGATAAGGTCGATTTTCGCTCTTTCTTGATGCAACTCGAATACAATGGTGGTGTCATTTTGACGAGTGTTTATTTTCTGTAATCATCGAAGTAATCCTTCATGTATTTTTATTTAAAGTTAGTGAAAATGAATATTTAAACAATGCGGAAGATATTGTAACGGTTATTTTCTACAATTACGCATTTATAACGTTTCGATGGACATCGAAGACTTAGTATGACATGTAAGTTAAGTTTTTCTGTTTCTTAGAATATTTCTAAGATATAATTATTGTTTTAGCACCATTAATTAAGCACCATTAAGCACCATTAACCACCATTATTACTACATTACTAGACCATTAATTAATCACCATTAAGCACCATTATTACTACATTTCTATACCATTAATATGGAATTACATTAATTTAAGTTGAAGTTTATTTTGGTATATTTGATATACAAGTTCTCCGCATGGAGTGATGTTCTGTTGGAACATGGTTCTGTAATTTTCGGCATAGATAAATTCTATGTAACCGTCTAGCAGACAATTTTATATTGGACATAATTTTCAAAAGCATATTTTATCCCGGACAACATTTTCAATCGTACATTTTATCCTGGAAGATAATTTTTCCAAAGTAGATGGGACAGCCTATATTTTTTTCTTTCATTTGAGAAATGAGTTCATCAGCATAGGGGAGACTTGCACAGATGGAGACAATGGAATTCATACCTCATGGATTTTGCAGAAACCAGCTAAGTACTCATTCTGAAAACTTTTGAAAGCAATATTTCATATTTTTAAATTCTTTTATTTCAATATTCTTATAACTGTAAACTTTATCAGATCTGATATAGTATTGATTTTGAACATTTTTAGGTACTTATTTTTTTTAAAACATTTAATCTCATTTATTAATTATTAAATATCATACTTTTGATTAAATGATTTCTAATTTAAGCATGACTTTTATACACTGCAAGAAATGATTGTTGTTTACATACATTTCTTGGTGCTTGCTGAACTTCATGTTTTCTTTATACATTTAAGTCAAATGATTTCTGAATTTAGTAATTTTTATTAAGATTTCTTTAATTATATCTTAATATAATTACACATATTTTTTATATATATTAATACATTACTTGATGTGCTTTCATTAAGTTTATTTATAATAAATTTCTCAAATGAATTATCTTATTTTATTTAGGGGTTATATTTTCTCAAACTGAAAAGCTTAAGTATTTACACTAGGTTGTTACTTACCTAAAGGAGTAAAAGCTAAAGTAACTGGCGCCCCTAACAACATTAATCAATTCTTTCTATTTTTCCCTTGCCCATACCCATTGCTCCGCTGTCAAAACTAGCCGTTGGCAGTGAACGTATTAATTACGGTTTTAAGAAAGTTTTAAAGAAAGTCTACGGAAGAGATGATGACAAATTTTACAGTACACTTTTTACTACAATTTTAAAAAATCCATTTTAAAATACACTGCCCAGTAAAAGAGCTTTCCCATTTTAAACCTCCGCGCGTGAAATGGATTTTTTAATTAGATTTACTTTTAGCAACCTTAAAAATATACCAATTTTCACGAAAACTACCGCCCGCCTCTTAGGGGGTGCAGTTAAAACTTTTTTATTATCTGATTCTCTTTCAGCAACCCTAAAAAACCCAATACATCAATTTTCACAAAAACTACCCTCCACCCTACAGGGGGTGAAATCAGAAAAATTTTATTATAAGTTTTAGCGACTTTAAAAACCACAATATATAAATTTTCAAGGAAACTTCCCCCTGCCCCTCAGGGGGTGGAGTAAGATTTTTTTTATTATCAGATTCACTTTCAGCAACCTGAAAACCTCCAATATATCAATTTTCACGAAAACTACCCCCCGCCCCTTTGGGGGTGGATTTTGAATTTTTTTATAATCAGATTCACTTTCAGCAACCTCGAAAAGTCCAATATACCAGTTTTCACGAAAACTACCCCCCACCCCTCAGGGGATGAAATTAGAAAAAAAAAATATCAGATTCATATTCGCAACCCCAAAAACTTCTATATACCAATTTTGACGAAAATAATGAAATTATTTAAAAATACAGGGTGATCCATAACTGGCATGCCAAAATTTAAGAGGTGATTCTAGATCCAAAAATATAAAAAAAGTTCCTATAAAGGTTGGTCCGTAAATGAGCCCTAAGGGATCTAGGGCCCTTTAAAATTGTAATAAAAATAAGGTTTTTAATTAATAACTCGGGTACCGTTTAAGCTAGAGAGGCGAGCTTTTGCATGTATACTAGTATTAATAAGGGCAATAAGTTTATGTTAATTTATTTTTTTAATTTATCCAGAGGCGTGCCCAGACGGACAAAATATATGAGGCTTAAAACATTTTTGCCCCAAACTTTTCTATGTGTATGTTTTTTGGATTTGTTGTAAAAAATATAGATTTCTAGAGTAAAAATACATATAAAATATCATATAGTGTAACACTGTAGGAGCAACCGTTATCAAAAAAAAAAATGCAATTAAGAGGAAGTAATATTTTGTGCCACCAAAAACGTTACTTTTTAAAAGGCTATTACTCCTTTAATATTAAATTTAGGTGTTTTGGTGTATAATACTTTTTTGCTCAGTTTTAAATGAAGAATCACCCTGCAGCATTAAAATTTTATTGGTGCTTTTTTTTGTTCCCCATTCAATACGTCATCTTCGAAGGGCCGTAGCTCCCTTAGGGCTCATTTCCGGACCAACCTTTATAAAAACTTTTTTTCATATTTTTGGATGTAGAATCACCTCTTAAATTTCGGTACGCGAGTTCTGTAACTGGCTGTATTTATCCTCTCACCCCCTCGGGGTGGACTTTTTCAATTTCAGCAACCTCAAAAACCCCTATATAGCAATTTTCAAATTTTTCTAGAAAAAAAATACATAATTTTCTCCATTTGCCCCCCTTGCCGCACCCCAATGTTCACCAAAAACAATCCCGAGCTAGAACTTTTGGTAACATACCCGTATATCAAACTTCAAGTCTTTAGCTTAAAGCGTTCTTAAGTTATCGTGCCCACAAGATTTCCCGGACCGACCAATCGACCGACCGACCGACCTATCGACAATTTTTTTGCTTGAAATTGATTTATATCGACATAAAACGTCATAAAACACAAAAATATGCAAAAAAAAATGTTGAAAATTTTTGCGCTAATACAAGGTTTTGCAAAATTTTGAAAACTTTTAAAATGGGAAAGCAAAATGACTCTAGAAACTAATAAGATAAAATATTTTCCATCGTCTCACTCAGACTTACCTAACTAAACAATTTATATAAAAAAAAACACATTAGTTAAGTAAGTTATACAAATCAACCCTCGTATACGTCATCGAAATTCCTAATGTATTTGAAACGAGATTAGCGGTTCACCGTATATTTTAAAAGCTCTGAATTTTTAAAAATGGAAACTTCAAATTTAATTTCAAGTGACAAGTTTGAAGTCCATATGCCGGTATCGCAGTCGACCGTCATCTGAAGGGGTCCGGAAAATTTCCATAAAACAACGGAATACACTTAATAAACACTATTAAGTGAAAATGACAACGACCTATACTCAGAGAGTGCAAAATGAAAGTTGAAAAATGTAAAATGAAAATCTCGATGAAAACTTTACTTGTCCAATATTTAAACTATACTGCCGAGACTAGTAAAATAACAAGTTATATTTATAGCAATCTGTGATAATCTCTTCCTGATTAAAGCGTTTATAGAGTGTAGAGATATGTCTACTCTCTACATTAATAAACGCTTCAATCAGTAATCGCTAATTAGCTAAAATGGCGAGCAAACGAAGTACTAGTACTACTGCTAGAGGTCTAATCTACTAATAGTTTACAAGTATTTTATTAATAGTCTATTAGTCTACTGTGGTCTATTAATATATTAGTGGTCTACTAGTAGTCTACTTTGGTCTACTAGTGATCTACTAGTAGTCTGCTAGTTTACTGGTGGTCTACTAAAAGATACTCAGTAGTCTAAAATTTGGTGAATGGCAATTTTAATCCATAAAGTTTTTACCCCTCTGTGCTTAAGCCTCCATCTTTGTAAAATTGCGACTGTCTTAGCTGTTCTACTTATTTAATAAATAACACTCCTAACGATAACGGTACAAACTAGATGCCCTCGTTTGATCCCTCTAGGTCGACTCAGTTCTGAATCAGTACCTGGAATTAAAATCCAGGAATAATAACACAAGTCAAAATTTTTTTTTTTCTTGTGCCTTGGTTTATTTTATGATTTTATATTTGTCATGCTTCAAAATATTGGAAAATACCCACAAGTTTGCTTTTGTAGTATTGGTAGTAACAATAGAGTAATACCATTTAAAATCTATCAGTGGTTGCGACTTTTTTTAGATTTTTTTTTTTAATTTTGGGTATGTTGTAGTACTGTACACCAATATAATGTAGTTTAAAGGATTTTTTAAAATTTTTAAAATTTTGCTTTTTTAATATTTGATAAATATTAAAAAATTTATATGATAGCTTCGTATCGGTAAGACATATGACAATATTTGTTTTTCTTCAAGCGTACATTTTGGAGTGTTACGTCCATGTTAATGGTATAGGAAAATAGCGTTACAGGGGGGGGTTCCAAAATGATCAAAATTTGCATTACGTAATACCAGATCCTGTTTGGTGAGCGGCATGTTTAGTAAATCCGGTCCTGGTCTATACGCTTTATATTATATTGTGTGATGACAAGCCACTAATTTAAGCTTTCTTGATTAATAGTTTATAATGGAATTAAGTCAGCTATCTTGTGCACTGCGAGCATATTAATCAGACAATTTCACCTGACAGTGTATTAAGATTGCAAATAAATAATTCCATTAGTCTGTTCCATACCATCTCTGTCAACATTCCGCCAAATTTACATATTTAAGAGACCATAAATGTCTATTCTTGATTATAAAGCAATGGAATTAGGTTTAAGTAAATTAATTGCCTATGAAAGAATTATGGCTATTTTCTTATCAATATTCTTAGTGGCGGTAATTTTGATACCCGGTCTTTAGTTCCAAAAAAAAAGTTCGAAAATTATTTGTTCGCACAAAAAGCTCGCAAAAATAAGTTCGCTAAAAATAAAAGTCGCTCGGAAATTAATTCGCACGCCATTACTTCGCGGGACATAATATCGCATAAAATTAACTTCGCAAGATTTTAGTTCGCAAAGATTATGCTTTAATAAACTTTGGGGGTCATCCTACAATATGGAAAGTTATAGAAGTTTTTAATAAGCAACAAAAAATCACCGACATTAAAATGGAACAGCATATTCGAGGCGATGTATATTCACCAAAAAAAAATAAAAAAATTAAAACAAATGCAAAAAGAATTAAAGACGTTTTTATGTCACAAACACAATTAAAATATTAAAGAGGTATTTGCTATAATTTGTATTAATTTTTTTTTTTAATTTTGATTTTCTAGTTTAATAATATTACATATTACATAAACATACATTTTTGAGTCACTTTAATTAGTTTTGGGTTGATTTAGATTTATTGTTTCGTTTTGGTTTGAGTTTGGGTAAGCCAATTTGGTTTATGTTGTGTTTTGCGTCAGATGTAAAGTGATTTGGATATTGTGCTGGTATTGGTTCAATTTTTCTTGTAATAATATTATTATGCCGAAAAAATTATGCATATCTTTTTAAATGTAAATTAATTAAAATATTATTAATAAATAAATATAAATATTTTTCTAATTTTCATATTATTTATGTTTATTTATTTTAAAGTAAAAGCAATAATGTCACTGCAAATTATAAATGGTCGAACAAAACTACTAAAAGAAACTGTAAAATTACAATCGCGAAATTTTGGACTAAGGGAACTTATTTTTTTGCGAATTAGAGGTTTTGCGAACTAAAAGTTTGCGAACTAAAATTTTGCGAAAACATTTTTGCGAACTTTTTGCTCCGAACTTTTTTTTTCGAATTAAAAACCGTGAACCGGTAATTTTAACCCTGTTGAAAATGACGGGTCTGGGCGGGTATAAATGGTGCACAAACCGCCCAGATCCGTCATTTTCGACAGGGAAATCACAAACCACCAGTTCTTAGTTGCTCTTGGTATTTTTTTGAGCTGGTTCATCTTTTGCTATTTTCCTAATCAACTGTTTATGATATTCTGATTAATAACACAGGCCCACAAACTATTCTTATGTATTTTGGGATGCTGAATACGAATCTGTCATAAAAAAGGCACTTCGTGGGCTTATTTTGTTTCTACACTGAAAAAACTGTCTGGACCCACAAAAAAAGTGATCTGTGCTGTGGTTAAGACCCACGGATTCTTATGTATTTTTTCGATGCTGAACACGAATCTGCCATAACAAAAAGGCACTGCATGGGCTTATTTTGTATCTACTCTGAAAAAACTGTCTGGGCCCACAAAAAAAAAGTGGTCTGTGCTGGGGTTGAGATCCACTTATTCTTATGTATTTTGGGATGATGAACACGAATTTGTCATAAAAAAGGCACTTCATCGGTTTATTTTTTTTTCTACACTGAAAAAACAGCATGGGCACACAAAAAAAAAATAGTCGTCTGTGCCGGGGTTGAGACCCACCTATTCTTATGTATTTTGGGATGCTGAACACAAATCATAAAAAAGGCACTACATAGGCTCATTTTTTTCTACACTGGAAAAACTGTCTGGGGCCACAAAAAAAAGAGTGGTCTGTGCTGGGGTTTAGACCCACCTATTCTTATGTATTTTAATATGGTGAACAAGAATCTGCCATAAAAAATACACTTCAATGGCTCATTTTTTTGTTACACTGAAATAATATGAGATTTTTAATATTTTTTTCAGTGTAGCAAAGAAATGAACCCATGAAGTGCCTTTTTTTATGACAGATTCGTGTTCAGCATCCCAAAATACATAAGAGTAGGTGGATCTCAATCCCAGCCCAGACCACTTTTTTGATTTTGTGGACCTGTGTAAATATTATTTAATGTAAAAGACTTTTTATCGATTAAAGTTTTAAGGATATAAGTACCTTTCCTGTAAATAAGGTTTTCGGTACGAAGAACCTGCAATTACCAGCTATCGGTACCAGACTTGCGAAAGAAATAAAAAGTTTACAGTAAAATCAAATTTTTGCTTTGACTTTGAACTTTAAAACTGTAAATATTGCCCAATTTTATACCAAAATTTTAAAATAATATTTTGGTTTTAAACTTGATTTTAGGGTAAAACTTTAATTGTAATGTCATAGCAAATTTAAAGAGTAAATTTTCACAATCAATGAGGCAATCCCTACCAAAATGTCATATAGCTGCTATTTCACGCTTTTTTGCGATCATCAGTGAGCATCTATTGTTATGGTGGCTTTCGCACAGATTGTTGAAAATTAAAAATAAGCATATCTGTATTGAGAGCGTACAAATTGGTGGCGCCATCTAATGTTGCACAAAAAGTACTACATTAGATGTTGGCAGACATGTAATCTTATAAGAATTATCTATATCTAGACACACAGGCGGACAAAAAATTTGTCTCGAAGCCAGCACCTAGTACCGACACGGAAAATCAAATTATAAATGAAAAATAAAGTTTACTGCGGAAAACTATTTACCTCTATAAAGAATGAGACAATTCTGTAGTAGAGCAGTGCAATTTCTTTATAGATTTTAATAGTTTGCCATCTATAAGGCACTAAACTCTAATTTATAATAATCTAAACTATAATTTTAGACCTACGGCTAAAACCAATTACCTTTTAATTAAGGGCACAATTAAATTCACTGTGATTCTACTCTTAAAATTTAGTACCTAGTGCGTTTCATATAAAAACGCAAAGATGGATTGAAACCAATCCTATATTTAAAAATATTCCTCTTAGACTCCATAATTTTAAAAAGGCAAACCAAGCCTGCAGGCTTTTGGAACCATGGTTCTAGGCCAGAACTTCGGGTAGAGTCTATTGGACTCCAATATATTTAAAGTATAAAACGCGTTAACGCCTTACTTTATTTTTATATTTTAGAATTTTAACTTTAAAAGTATAAAAATACACATTTTTTTAGTATAATGTATTACATTTTTTAAACATTTTTTTCTTGTAAACTAAAATTATTATTATATTTAAATTTTGTAATATTTCAACTTAAATAAATAGTAGGAACCATTTCTGTAGCTCACTGCAATACACTGATTTTGTATCATATATAATCAAAAAGCCATAATAATTAATCCCAGTAAACGGACGTCCGGACGAGTTATTTCAGCCACTCTATCACGATCGAACCAACACATTTGGACGCAGTACCGCATTTTTTGCACTTGGTACTTATAATTATCAAAAAGCTAGAATTTTTTTTCGCATACTTGATACTTGATTTTTTGTAGAAATTATCAAAATGTTAAAAGATCTTAATTTTGTTAGTTTTGTTAAGCCGAGGCGTGCAATACTTTGTTTTGTTAAGATGCCTAAAGAAAATAAGGTACAAAGTTGGATACGGGATTATTCAGAAATGGAATTCAACGTTGTACATTTATTCTGATAAAATTTTGAAAAACAAATACCTTCTGAAAATAAAAATGAAATATTTTAATACATGTTTCCACAAATTAACTCAAAGGCTCTAATATAAAACAATAAAAGTAACAGAACAGTAACTCTGACCGGACTTTTTAAAAATAAATACAAGTAAATGAATATGTAATGAATTCTTAGATAAGCTAAGTATATGGACTTATTGATAATAAACGAACCCTTATTCCGGATTTAATAGAGTTCTTGTTTAGTTATAGAGCTTGGATGTAAATTTTACATAGGATAAAACAACTTAACATCAAAGTTTTTAATGAAATAGGTTAGCAAAACACGATCAAGTAGCCTAAATGAATTTGATCGCACTTATGTCAGTTATGTTCAAAATTAGCATTCATTATAAATTCATCATTTTGCCCGTTCAAATGTTCCCAACTGCTATATGATAGCTGCCGCTCTGAATCATTGGATGAAGTTGATTCCCCGAGGAGCTGTTACCGGTGCCGACCCCGTCTCTTTCACACTAAACTTAAATTGGATACTGGTCACTTTCTATAATTCAACTTCTATATCTCATAATGTTACGACGGTATCTATTTCTTTCCTATAAAACAACAATCCGTAGAACTGTAGCCTAACATTAATTAAAGTGATTTATTGAAGAAATACCTTTTTTCTGGGAAAAATCTAAAAAGTTATAAGTTTTTTCATAAAAGAAATATTGATCCAATCTTGTTTAAGATTAAACGAGGTACAAACATAATATATATTTTATTTATATTACGTGTTTAAATCTAAAGATTGTAAATTTAAAGTCTTGAGATGTAAATTTACAGAAAAGCATTTTGGTAAAAAAAATACTACTGAATATCTGAATACTGATCAATATTTTAAATTGTTTCGTAGTAATTTTTTTTAATGTTATTAATTATGGTAAACGAGAAGTTTTTCATAATATGAAATAAAATAAAAAATAAGCTAAGAATAATAATAAACAAGAAATAAAAGATATTCTTGAAGAAATAGAGAAAAAGAAATTATTACTAAAAGCAAATATATATTATTCAGATTAAGTGGCTTAAAAGTTTTTATACCCGCAAGCATGTTAAGTACTTAGATCATATGTTTTGCTTGAAGTTGAAAAAGCATCTTACTTAGAAGTGTACTTAAACTTAAATTGCAAAAAAGTGCTTGATTTAAATTATAAAATTTCTTGTACTGAGTTTTAAAGAAACTTAAATAAAGATGGCGAGTAGATATACTAAAATACTAAGTATTTAAAATACTTAAAATAATGAAAAAAATTATTAATACTAATTTCTTGGAAACAAGTACTAATTAAACTTGAAAAAAAAATATTGATTTTTTTAAATTTAATGATAATAATATCTTTATTGCCTAACAGAAAAACCAAATACAGCACAATATTATTTGAAAATTTACAAAATTAAAGTTTACAAAATTAAAGTTTAAAGTTAATCAAGAATGTAATAAAATATCTAATATTATAACAAATATAACTAATACAAATACAATATACCACTAAAATGGTAGAAATTAAAATCAACATTTTGGCCAATACTATACAATTAATTGAATAGTTTTATACTTGCATGGCTCATCTAGCCAAAAATCAGAAATGAATGTGATTTTTGTTTTATGTAAGATTTTTACCTTTGTGTTTTATTAGGTTTAATTAAACTTAACTTATGAATATTATTCTCCATTAATTTTTATTTTAATTTCATTACTAAGCAGTATTAACATATTAATACCTTTGTTAAAATACCTGTTTTAAAAAACTAATTAATGGAAGAAAGCTAGTTAGTTTTTGATTAATAAATTTCACAGTATTAAACCAATATACTAAAACAATTATCCAGATGATGCCCCAGATGATGATATTTCATTAAAGATGCAAGCTCTTAATATTTATTAATTTTTTATTCAAATATATCTTAATTTAATGAAGGACCTAATAAAATTACAATAGAAATAAAATCGGGAAGGCATGTGCGAAAAATTTGTATCAATGTATGTGTATAATATGATAATTAGTCGTGACAAAAATGAAATTAATCGGCAATCTGTTTTAGTTATTATACTCTTCACAGTACGGGCTAGAAGAGTAAATGGCGATCACTCCAGGATGTCAAAAAATATTTTTGTTTTGTCAAAAATATACCAAAATGCATTAAATATACCAAAATACATTTATTTAAATTCGAATCAATTAAAAAATACTGCTGCCAACAAATTATTACCTTACCTTATAAGCCTAGGTTCATTGAAATTAAAAACAAAACAAAAAAATATAAAAAAAACTCAAAATTTTTTTTTTCCTTTTTCAAAAATATAATTTTTTTTTTCGTTTTTCAAAAATATTTTTTTTTTTACAAAAAGTTTCTTTTTTCGTAAAACGAAAAAAAAAATAAAAAAAAAAATGTTAGTCCAATCCGATTTTTATCAAAAAAAATCCAGCCTAGATATTTGGATAATCAATCTATAGTCCAAATTTGAAGTGTTGAGTTATCGTGGTCACAAATTTTTCGGACACACAGACAGACAGACCGACCGACAGACCGACAGGGATTTTTGTTTTTGACGAAAATCATATTTTTTTATATAAAACGTCCAGAAACGTAAAAAAAGCAATAAAAAATTTTCGAATTTTTTTACTCAAGACTTTCCTTGGGGAAAGTAAAAATCCGTCTCTTTGTCGGTCTATTAGAAAAGCATATCGCAACCACTCCACGTTTTCAAAAATTAAAAAAAATATATATACCAAAATGCATTTAATTAAATTCGAATCAAATCAATCATTTTTAAAAATAACACAATTGTGTGCGCCAACTTTAAACAATTACCAAAAATAGAAGGAGAAGTCTGATAAACTTCAAATTTTTAAGAATATTAACATTAAAACAGAATATAAAATTGTAAACAAAACATTAATAGCCACATTTGAATAAAATATAAAAAATACAAGGAAAATTCTGAAACCAGAAGACTTTTCACAAAGTATTACTTTGATTTATTTAAAAAATTTAAAAACAAAAAACTTAAACAGGGTGTCACTCTTTACCATAGTATGTATAAAAAATAAAGTGGGGGAACGAGCGGTAAAATATGGGAAGAAATCGAAATAAAGAAGATTATACTATAGAATGTTAAGCATTACATATCTTCACGGCTTGTTATAGATGCGTTCCACTTGAAACGCATTGTTCGAAATAGATTTAGACTACACCAGCAGCGCCGAAACATCGATAGGGCGGGCTAACCCCTCTTTGTACATGTTTTATGCAGCATCCCACCCCAGGCTACATATGATATGCAACTTGCTAATGTATGTTGCAACACCATATGCCCATACTAGAGGACCTGCACTTTAGGGTGGAACTACAGGCAAATAAATTACAAACTATAAGATATTTTAAAGTTTTAAATAAAAAGTTCCGATATTTAAAAGAAAATAATCCTTGAATTGAGGTAAACAGCCTTAATTTAAAGATGCTGGTTTGGATATGATTCTACGAATTATTACCTTATTTGCATAGTATTTCTTTAATCCATGTTTCCTCTTCTTTTTAAATAAGGATCGTTTTTTTACTTTGATATTATAATATTTTTAAATAAGATACCAAAGTACTTAAAATATAAAACCTTACCTAACATCAATATATCCATGCACTTAAAATCAGAACTTCCACTTTTATTTTTAGTCTCTACAGTTTTGTATAAAATCGCTAATCTCTTAATAGAAATAACCTGGATACTATAAGTAACTTTTATTGAGCACTGCATCATATTGCTTTATTTTAATAAAATATTGGTAGACTTATGTATGTATTTTCTCTTGTTCTAATTATGTAATAATTAAAATAATTCTCGGTTTATAGAACTTCGTTTAAATTATATATAGACAAAATTTCCCAACGTTTCACCATTTATTGGATTGGCATCTTCAGGGGATAAATACAATAACAAAAATATTACTTAAATACAAAAAATTAAATTAATGACATTGACATGAAAAATAAAGGTAACAAATTAAAAATAAGGTAAATTGAGGTGTTAAGGGAAAGTATTAAGTTTGAGATGTGGAAGTGTAAGGCGTAAGTTAAAATGTACAATTTTTAACTAGGTGGCGTATATGAAATTCTTTAGATGAAAGAAAACAAATATGCCCATACACTTATGCATGAAGCCAATAATATTGTTCATACAATAGATTATGCTTTAGTTTCATTTTAAGGACTTTTCTTGTTACTTCTACCATTTTGTTCTTATTTATTATTGTGTTTAAATGTCAAAATAATGTTTTGATGAACTTTGAATTTGAAACACCAGATAGGCAACCTTACAAAGAGAATATTGCCAACCATAAAACAAGAAACAAGTAAGCATCAACTCATATGGGTTATGCGCGGAGTTTAAACTACTATGAAATATAGTATTTTTATAAAGTCAGGAACTAATTAATTTTAAAGATCTTAAAATCCGAAAATTAAAAACAAATTAATAAAATTATATAAATTATTCAAAGATGTTGAGAAAATAAAGGAATTAAAGTATTTGAACTAAAACGTATACATCAGTTGTAAACCAAAATGTTGTTTGGTGCCTCCCTAATGTGTTTTCCTATGCTGGAGGACCTGTCGATCTAACAACCCCTGACGGCTTCATCACCACCCTATGTCAATTTGTTACATATTTTACTTAGTTTGATTCGGCTTGTTTGCTTTCGTATTATTTCGACTATGTTTGGAAATCTAACCTAGTAATTTCAAGCTACGAGGCACACGCATCAGGGCACGTCATTTATTATGCAACCAATTATGTTTAAGGAATTAAAATGTTTAACGTGAGCCCTCAGCAAGAAAATGCAACAAAAAAGTCAAAGGAGCAAAATTAAAAGACCAAATAACCAGCCGTCTCGAATGAGCGAGAATACATTTATGTCCAGAAACAATTTATTACATTTTGGGGAGACGGGAAAAAATTAAAGTAACATTTTTTGTGTAAGTTTATTTTACCTTGTAGGTGGTTTTTAAATTTTCCTTCTATAGGGAATACTAAAAAAGTTTTCCCCATCAACAATTTATTACCTTTCGGGGAGATGGGAAAAAATGATAAAAACATTTTTTATGCAATTTTATTTTACCTTTTAGGTGGTTTTCAAATGTTTATTTTATTGTGAATAATACGAAAGTTGCGCCTGGAAACAATTTTTTACATTTTGGGGGAGAGAGGGGGCACTGTAGTAGCATGTAGTTTTATTTATCGTTCTATATGGTTTTTAAATTGTTCTTCTATTGTAAATAATAAAAAAAATACGCTAAAACAAAAATTTAACCCCCCTTTTACCACCCTTCCCCCCAACCGATTTTGTTAAAATACTAACTTGTCCAAGATAATATAAAAAAATATATCATATAAAATTTCAAGTCGCCAGCTCAAAGCGTTCTTAAGTTATCGTGGATACAGACAGACCGACCGACAGACAGACATACATCTTTTGTTGCTTATTTTTAGTTTTCTCGACGTTTTACGAAAAAATAAGATAATTTAAATAAAAAAAAAATTATTTTTTTTTCACAATCCTTTCTTTTATGAGAAAGTAAAAAGGGGCAGAATATCAAGACAAAACATAACGCCAGGTAGGATGGGTAGAGTAGGTAAATTAATTGCTTAGTAAGCAATGCTTACATCTGGTATCCAAGTTATTAACCTACCCTACCTAGCCTACCTACCTAGCTCTCTAATTCATCCTAAAGTTTGAAGCATTTTGTATGCATTATATTAGGAAATACAAAAATCTCCGTTTGGCTCAAAAAAATCCAAAAGTTTTGAAAATTGGTAGAGATATACAAAAAAAGCTCGGTTAAAACCTTCCTGGTAAACGTACTAAAAGTCCCTAACGATTGGAGGTGAGCTCGCGCCACTATCTTGATTCAAAATTATACTTTTGTCGAGTCTTTTGCAAATAATTTGTATATTTTTTAAATTAATTATTTGAAAAAGAAAGTTTATGAAATTTTCTACAAAATACTTGCGGCCGGCATTTAAAATCAGTTTTTTAGCTTACCTGAAAATTTTTACTTTTGTGACTTTCGCCCTTTTGGTACCAACCCCTTGATATTACCTGTTCATTTTTTGTTGAAATGTTCGCAAACTGTTTTAAAGTGAGTATAGCCGGAAAAAGTATCTATTAAATTCGTGCCCTAAAAAACCTGTCGCATGTATGTTCAACAATTTTTGCCTGTTAACTTTTCTACCTTTGTTAGTATTGTAATAGCTGTATGTCTATTATCCCACGGGAATTATCATTGTAGACTTTAACAAAAAATTCTCATCATACCAATTAATTTAAAACAAATGAAATTGAATGTAATTCTTCGTGTAATTTTATGATAAAATATATAATTTCAACACACACAAATAGTATATTAAAGTACTAGTTTCATAAAAAACGTTTTTAGCGCACAAGTATAGAAAACGATCCGCTTGACGCGAGTTTTTTAAAGTACTAGTGCGCTAAAAACGTGTTATGAAACAAGGGCTTTATGCAATTTGTTATATTTTTCTTTAAAGTTTTAAAAAACTTACATTTTATAAAATATAGCTAATAATCACTTTCACGTTAATATTATTATTATTAATATTAACGTGAAGGTGATTATTAGCTTTTTTATTTTATAATAAACCACTTCACTATAAGAAGTTCAGACGTTTAGAACCATGAATGAATTTTCAAACTGGACTTACATTTTAATTGATGACTGATTTAGGGATTATTGTTCCGGGTAAGCATTAAAGTTTTCTCCATTTTTAAAATTTACGAACAAATGACATTTTGATATATTTTATAGTCATGTCTTCTCTTTTTCACTTCAAGTAACAAAGCCACAATTTTAATGCTGTAAAAATAACCTAATCACAAAATTTTGTAGAAAATTAAACTTTAAAGCGACGTTGACATTTGCACGTAAAACGTCAAGCCATAGGCTTTTGTCTTTTATCAATCCAAAAGAAAAAAAGAGGTTCAGACCTCTTATGGGCCTATAAGAACACACAAAATGCATGTGATTATGAGCTTATACATAAGAGTTGCAAAATAGAAAAAAGGTTAAAATTTTTTTTAACCAGTAATGGTGCCTATCAATTCCTGACCGATGCAACTCCAGAATCAGTGAGCTAGACTCACTTGACCCACTAAATCCCCATTCAAACTATTTCCTATTAAGATAAATGAGCCATAGGCACTAAGCCTTTCTCTTAAATGGACAAAACAATTTACAGCTGTAATTTTTTTTATACACGGTGTATTTGAAATAGCGTCCGAAATTTGGGGTTGATCAGAAAATATGACAAAAAGTTCCTACGAATATATGTCTAAAAATGCGTAGCTACGCCCCTTTGAAAGTGGCTGAAAAAAATCGGTTTTTATTTAATAACTCAGATTGAGATATAGCAATGAGGTTTTGCACGTGAACTAATGTTAATAAGGTTCATCTTCGTATTTTATTTTCGTGTACTTATTATAACCAGGGGCGTGCGAAACGGGGGGGCTTTATCAGTTTTTTGTCCTAAACTTTTTTCTGTGTAACTTTTTTGTTATTTTATTTTTGGAATATGATTCCTTAAGTCAAAATACATAAAAAGGTACTCTTGTTGTAACACTGTAGGACTAACCGTTTTCGAGAAAATTTAATTTGAAGGTGAAATTTCACGGTTTGTGGATGAAAAATTAAATACTAACATGTTGAAAACCGAAATTTCAATGATGCTGGGAAAATGTACATCAAAAACTAAGAATAAAACCTCATATACATGTACTTCCAAAAAACAATCCTAAGTGAGCTATGGTCTCCTAAAAATGCATTATTTAAAACAAGTACATGAAAATTACATACTAAGATGGGCCTTATTAAGATTAGTTCAAGTGCAAAACCTCGCTGCTATATCTTAGAGGGTTCCTGAGTTAGTAAATAAAAACTGATTTTTTAGCCACTTTCAAAGGGGCGTAGCTCCCTTACGACACATTTTTAGACATATCTTTATAGGAACTTTTTGTCATATTTTCTGATTTAAAAGCACTCCTTAACATTTCGGACTCTATTTCAAATACACCGTGTATAATTAATTATTGACTATTATGATATTGATATTTGTACTTTACTGTCTTCAGTGTTCTTGAATGATATTTTGTATTGACTTCATCTCAACAAAAAACTTCGTTATAAAACTAAAAGATCTAGTTCGCAACCTAGTAAGCGAACTAGATATTTAGTGCATATATTATGCAGCATAATATATTATTAATATATATACTATAATGGTCTTTTTTTCTACGACTTTATATTGTTGCATTAGATAATATTTACAAACAAATACTTTATTATAATATTTATTTTAAAAATTATTACCCAGGGAATAAAACATACATAGCCAGAAACCTATTACAATATACATACTATCAAACAATATTTACTTTCCACATAAAAATGGAAATAATGAAATTATGCATGAGGTCCTTTAGGGAGAAAATACTAGATTAAATTTAAAACTAAAATACTATTTAATAAAGAGCGTGTTAAAGAATAATTATTGTTTTATTTCGACTAAAACATTTCATAATGTATTCAATAAAATATTTTGTTTATTAAAGTCTATACAGGGCAGCCCAGACTTATTAGTTCATGGACATTACCACCTTTGCGCATGCGTGAGCTCGGCATTTAGATTTTCGAAATGTGAGAAGCGGCTAATTGTAGAACCAAGAGCCGAGCTTACGCATGCGCGTAGGTGGCAATGCCACATTGCCAATGTTTACAGTTTCAAACTAACCTCCGTTAATTTAATTACTTCGTTGTTTCCAAAGCACTCTGCGCAAAAATGATTTTTTTTTAATTTCGCTTAAAATGTAAGACTTGATCATGCTGTGTAATACATCATTGTAATTAGAAAAAACCTGTATTCAAAAATGCAAAAACCGAAAATTGCGGCCATAAGAAAAAACGAAGTTAAAATTTCATGGAAAATATAACAGACTTAGATTCCTTGCATTAAAGTACTTTGACAATGTTTTAGTTAAAAAGGTCTAGCTTTGTCGGTTTTCGCTCAAAAAAATTAAAACGAAACTCTTAGGATTTTCAATTTTTTTTGCAATAATTAAAAAACAAAAAATGACAGGTCAAATTTTCTTGTAGGTTATTGATAAGCATAAATATGCGAAACTTTTTTCTAATTTAACCGATCTTGTATCTCTCATAATAACCGAGATACCCATGCTTAAGGTCGAAAAACGAACATCCTGTATACTACTAATATTTATGAAAAAATACCATAGACAAAATAAACAAATAGATTGATTTTTGACCGTCTGCGCATACTTCTGCGTCCCGACTAAATGCGTCCTCCATTTTGATTCCAATTGTCCAACATAAAGTAAAAAAATATATATTTTATGTTGGTAACACTGTGTTGCGTTAGATAGGAATATTTTCTTTGTTAGAGATGTGTCTTTTCATTTCACTTCAGTAGTCAGTAAAAGTTTATTTTTGTCGCTGTTTTGTTGTAACAGTTTGTTATATATGTAAAAACTAAATCAATATGTTATACTACACAGATATTTATTTATTTTTACCAGTAATTTAAATATAAAAATATAATTCTTCGCACACACCTCTAACATATTCGTGAAACAGGTTAACATAACCTAATTTATGTATGTTTTGAGTTTGTTTTCGAGGTTTTTCTGTTATTTTTTCTACGCGTTTGGTGTTTTGTGCTAGAAGGGTGAACATTTTATTTTATTATACACTATATAATAGCGTTTTTGAACTTTTAAAGTCTTTCGGTGTTTTTTGTATATTTTATAGTGCTTTTTCAAAGAACTAGTAAAGTCTTTGCAATTACGTGTTTTATAAAAAGTTGTAGAAATATAAAACGACTGCTACCCGCAGACAGCAGTATCATATTTTTTAGGTAAGTTTGATTTTTTTTAATATAACATAAGAAAAAAATAAAATTTTATATACATAATGCTTAATAAAAACAATTAAAAGTCCAAACATTTTAGAGCCGATTAGTCTTTTTTCTTTTTTGTTTTTTGTTTGTTGTTGTTTTTGCAATTTTCTTAATAACCTAATAATACCTAGTTTAGGAAATATAAATTAATAGCACCTAGTTTAGGAAATATTTTTGTATACCTTTTGTTCATGTTAGAAATAACGAAGGAGCAATAAATGAATTTGAATTTGAATTTGAATTTGAATAAAAACAATTAACTGCCTGTGATACAGGATAAAATGTAGGTAATTTTTAAAAAGTAAGGTTATGTCGTTTATTTATTTACATTTTACCCACTAATTTAAATTTCCCGGCTGATTTCTGACGTAACTTCCGATCAAAATGGAGGACTCGTAAATTTGTATATAATCTTGAGATGACAGCTCATCTATGTTCTTTGTCTATAAAAAATACCAAAGAGTTAATTAATTTTTCAATATTCAACGTGAACTATTGATTACGTTTCACTGTAAATCAACAAAGAGTCACGCGTTCCCTTTTATACATGTGAAAAGAAAATCCCATCAATTTCGCAGTATTTTTGTTGAATGATCTTTGACAAATAGTCATGACCATTGAGAACAAAATTATTATCGAACAAGTGTTTGTTTAGGTTTGTTTACACTCGGTATAGAAAGATTAAAATGAGACCAAGCAGAAGATTTAAATAAATATAGTGCAAACATGAACCAGCCAATGATTGTACACAATGAGATTACTGGACCAACGTTATATTGTGAAGATTGCACCCTTCACTGTATTTAACCATCCGTATTGTACGTATGTTGTACAATTTTGCATTAATATAAAAGACGTATTTGCAAATATATCAACGAGTTGGATTAATTATCATAAAGTAATTATTTACTTTTTTAAGATTTTCGTTCATTAATAGTTTAATATACTGCTCTACAAAAAGAGATTTTTTTTATTTGCCGCGGAGCTTTTAGTTGCATTGACTATATCTAGGAACGTTTTTCCGTTTTTCGCGATCAGCTCGTTTTTTGAGATATAGCGCACAGTGGTTTTTTTGCCTATAGTTGTAGTAAAAAAAAATTATTTAGGTCTAATTATTTTTGTTTTACCGTGAATTGATTCTTTATTAGTGGGGCTCTAAGCCAAAAACAAGTGGATTTAAAATATCTTTATTCGTTTATTTTTAATAGGCTTCTAAATTCAAAATATCAGTTTTTTTTTGCATTTTTTCGATATATTTTGATAAAATTTTTATATAAATACTAAAGATACGACTCTAATTTTTATGCGCAATACTAACACAAATGTGCGGTTTATAAAAATAAAAAAAGTTTTTTGAAGAGCACACAATAAATTAAACTTATTATGAAAAAAAAAACAAAACAAAAAATTAAAAAAAAAACTTTTTTCCTTGCTTTAAAACATTAAAATAACATAAAATAAACATTAAATAATTCAAAATATTTTTGTTCTGCTTTCAATAACTCCCTGTAAAATCTCCGTTACTGGAGTCAGTCATAAACTTTCTTTATTTTTACAAATCTCACATGTGTTTTAGTGTTGCATATAAAAATCAGAGCCATATATTTAGTATTAATATAAAAGTTTCATGAAAATATATCGAAAAAATACGAAAAAATGTAATTTTTTTAATTTAGAAGCCTATAAAAAACAAACTAATAAAGATATTTTAAATGCGCTTTTTTGGCTTAGAGTACTATTAATGGAACCAATTCACCACTAAAAAAATATTAATTGAACCTTAATTTTTTTGACCACAACTATAAGCAAATAAAACAACTGTGCGTTATATCACAAAAAAAAGGAGCTGATCGAGAAAAGCGGAAAATTTTTAAGTGTTGAGCAGTGTAATTTATTAATTCTATTGATTAGCTTTAGCTTTAAGGTAGGTTTAAATTAAAATTAATTAAAAGCTGCCTCATATAATTAAAAACACTTTTGCTTTATTAATTTGTGATTAACCCTTCGTTTGGCGCGCGGTCTACGATTGTAGACCATGCTTTTTTTTAGCTGGGTAAGTTTTTACACGGAGTGTTTACGCTTGCGCCCCTTCGAGTAGCTGTGCATTATGCATCAATCTATTAGATGAGTAATAATTCACACTTTGAATGGGTATAATATTGTTTTTATTCATATTGAAACCTGCCTGGTCTACAATTGTAGACCGCGCGACTAACCACGTTACCTTTTTTATTTTTGCATTTTTTTTAATTTTGTTTTATGGTTTCTTTTTGTAAATATTGTTTTTCAAAGTTAGTTTATTAGTTTAAAGGTAAATTAAAGATACAATATGTCTTTACCACCAAAAAAAATAGCGGTTTATAGGAAGACACTGGCACGAGTCTTTTTGGGCATGAAAAAGCTCATACGTAATGTTTTCGATAAATAAGGTAATTTTCTGTTCTATAAAACTAAAAATTACTTTGGACACTAAATGTGCCTAAGAAGGGAAAATAAATCGAATAAAAAAATGCTTAAAATATCATAACTACGATTGCAAAGAGCACATGTACAAGGGGCATGAGTTACTAAAATATTGCATGATTTCGAGTCAAATTTTATAATATTTTTTTCTTTTAATTTAGGTGTTTTTTATTTTTTTATAATCGTACATGTTAAAAAAAAAATGTTTTAGTTTCAGAAAGTTTTTTAAGTTATTTTTATTTTTTTTACAAATTACCGTACATATGTAAAATATATGTTAGAATTGTATATCATTTTTCTTTTACCCTTAACACTTACTAAAACAATAAAAATATGAAAAAAATATGTAAATAACTTTTAAATACAACCAAATAAATACCGTAATTTCACACAACAATAGTCCAGATTCACATAACTATGGTCCAGCTTCACACCTATATTCCATAACCAGCGTATTTAAAAAAAAACTGAAAACGTGTTGCTGTATAACCCATATACACCAACTTTCACAAGAAATTGTAAACATTTAAAAATAATTATCCCCTGCCCCCTGGGGGCCTTGGACTATAGTTGTGTGGCCGGACTATAGTTGTGTGAAATTACGGTAACATAAGATATTTGGTTTTTAAAAATATAAATGTGTTTTTTTTTTAAACAAAAAATAAAACGGTCTACAAGTATAGACCGCGAGCCTAAACACGTTACAAAAAGAGGCGCGCCTAACGAAGGGTTAAAAACGTCTTCATGCAAATGAATCTAAGTGTATACTTAAAGGGTGTCGATGGAAAACGTTAATATTGGCTTAGTTAATACACTTAAACAAATTTAATAATTAGGACAAAAATTAGCTTACAAGAAGCCTTCTTCTTGAAGAAGGATAAGAACATTTTAAGCTGGTTTGCAGTGGCGTACGTATTACTAGCAGTATTTTAAGTTCAAACAGAAGAAAAAATGCAGCCTGGTTAACGTTTATTTCTTTCGGTAACTAAAGTTACAGTACATAACGCCGAAATAAATTTATAAATCATGTAGATCTTTTGCGCGTAACATAAGTTTTAGGAAAATTACTTGTTTTTACACTCTTACATTACTGTATCTACAAAAAGTCATATTACCTCATAGAATTGAAAGAGCCTTCTTCTTCCCTCAACGTTGAGAGTGAATCAGATGTTAGGCAAACTAACCTAAAATTTTTCATTTTGGCATAGCCCTGTATAGCTACAATCAATTTTTTCTTTCGCGCTGGAAACCTTGATGCAATATGAACTATTATAATCTATATGTTTTATTATACCGTTACATAAAGAACGGAAAATTACTTAGTACTTATTGGATTTGTTTTTTTTGATTATAAATCAAACAAATAAAACAAAAATATTTTGCGCAGTAAGGGCAAATTTTGCAGCGCGAAATAAAAATCGCACGAAAACTAAACTGCGAATTATTTTTCACGCGAATTTTATTTTATTTTTAAACTCTCCTTGCCTGGTGAATGTCAAAAGATGTCCAAACTTATCTGATAATTTTATTTTTATTTTGAAATTATTGTAAAAGGGATCTAACAAATGACACAACTGTATAGAAGAACTAATGACAACCTTTTTAAATACTGGAGCTCGAGTGGAATGATAAGCTGAAGAAAAAATGTTGAAAAATTGAAGTGAATTTAAGACATTTTTTGGAAAATGGATTTTTTTATGATAAAATTAGTGGAGAGCCCCTAGCACAAGCATATGACTTATTTGGGGCTTTACATGACTTTGTGTACTACTATGAATAAATAAATAAATAAAAAAAATAAATAAATAAAAATATAATGTGCAAAAAATATCTACGCGAGACTTGGTTGCGCAAAAAATACTGCGTAGTTTTGCTGCGCGTTTTTTTACTGCGCGAAAATCACCGGAAACCATATTTATTTTGTCCTTTTTCTTAGATTTAGCACTAGAGTCTCAGTAGACACTTGAGTTCATATAAATTTTAATAGCACAGCCACCAACTGTTAAAAATGTCAAATTAAAATTTAATTTATTGCCTGATGACAGTTTGACACACTGTTCAGTTTAATCAAAATTTTCTTTGCACTGATTCCAAAATGTTATGTTCAAAATCTATTAGTACAGAAGACAATCCTTTTCTACGTCCTCCCAAAAAAGGGCCACTTTACATTTCTTCCAGAGTTTTTAATGCATCAAATTGTGGGACTTTAAAGCCACAGTTGGTCATCAACAGAAAAAGTGATAAATACGAAATAGTTTTATTGAAGAAAGAAAATATTCAAAAGCCAAATATCAATAAAGAAATAAAAACTTCCAAGGATGAAACTTTGGTTTCTCTAAATTATAAAAGGAAAAGAGAGAAACAGTTATTGAAAATGGATTAAACGTTCTAAGCGTTTATAGAAATGTGTATTCAAATTTTGTAACGATTTTTTATGACCAATTAATAAAATTAATAAACAGAAAAATATGAAAACCACAGGTCTTCTTAAAATAAAAAAGAAACCTTTCTTTAGGTCTTCTTATTGAATAAGGATCTACTGTCTAATGCAATTTTGTAAACAATTATTTGTAGTTCTTCTTCCAAAAGTCACATCGCGCACCTCTTAACTTTTAAACAAATTAAGTGTTCGACTTTAATATTGGAGTACCTAAATAAATCAACTATATTTTGGCATATTTTTGCATCTTGAAATTAATCTTTTTTCAAAATTTCTTCTTCTATTTTAAACCCTTAAAAATGCATAAGAAATAGAAAAGTAAATTGCCAATTCGAAAATTTTATAAACTTTAAAATGATGTATCACACGATCCCCTTTGCATTAAAAAAATCCCCCCATGCATGGGGGAAATGGCCATGCTGAGATAACGCGAATAAGGGGGTAGAGGCGACAGCCTTACAACCACGCTCGAGTTGTGAAAATTCACTGTTGAGCTAGGAAATTGTTGGGAAAATTGTTTGGCAGAGTTGAGAAATTGGTAGAGGTGAAAACCTTGTTTAATTTGTTTCTAGTCAGTAGTTTGTTTCTAGTCATTTATTAGTTGCGAAAATTTAACCGGTACCGGAACCGGGAGTCCGTAGAGGACCTTTTTATTTAGTCATCAACATTTTTTATTAGGGGTAACGTTTTTTTTTTTCAGTTTTTTCGTACAACCTATTAAAAAAAAAACAGTAGCCAAACCAAACCCCTTCAAGTGCTTATTTTTACTCGGCTCCGACTTGCAAACATATAAGTACTCTCGTGCACTGAAAACTAGGTTCGCTTACTCGGTGAATAATATACTATTATTCGCAACTGTATCTGTAATACATACATTACATGTATTAATAAATTTTGGGAAGTACGTGATTTCTTGTCCACTGTTTTCCACACCTGGACCTGACCTGTAATGAAAAATAGAGACCAGTAAACCAATTATTACTGTCTGCAATTTAAATCATTAATTTCCGCTAGATGGCGCCATCGATTAAAGTGTCATTATTAATGCTTAAGGCAAGATGGCTGAAGTACTGTTTTCATGATAAACATGAATATAATCTAATACATTTCATTTAAAAAACTTAAATATACAGTTTTAGTCAATGTTTTTTACTTTTGAGAGTGAGAAGGATAATAAATGTTATAAACGGTGGTAAATATGAAAAGAACTAAAAAACTAAGGATTATAGTATTATTTTATTCATTTGAATTCGAACATCTAGGTTGCAAAAAAATTAGTACTTTATTTTTAAATAAAAACAGTTGCGAATAAAATATTATACAGGTCTCCCGGAAAATGGTACTTTTCGAGTCAACCTGCAATCTACTATTTCTGTCGAGGAAAAACTTATCTAGCAGGGTAAAAAATTGGAATTCTTAAGATTTAGATGGGAGATTTTTGACTTGCCCCACAAAAAATATCAATAAAAAATGACACTGACATTTATAGCATGACACACCTAAGTGTGGACTTGACTAATTAAATTAAAAATCCATAATAGTAATTATATACCAAGGTAGAGAAAACATTTTTTATAGCCGAGCGTATTGAACCCCGAGCTGCGAGTAGCGAGGGATTTAAAAGTGCGAGGCTATATCTACCGTAGTTTACATATATGTTTTTTTCACTACTAGCACTACTTAACTATTTTTATTATTAATTATTAACAGAAACTATATTTCTTGAAATTTTTGTAAAAATCAAGTACCTAGCCATGATCAATGACATTTGCACAAATAAATACCTTGAACTTACGTTTAAAAATTTAGTTTTTTTTTAATTTTTTTCATAATATTTAGCTAATTATTAATTGTATTAATTGGTAATAATTATAATTAATTATATATAATAAATAAAAAGTTATTTAAAGCTATTTTCTTGGGTTTAATTAGTAAAAATTGCACAAAGAACTGAAATATCTAAAGTGACAGAAATCAATTGTTTATAAAATTTACTCCTACTAGGAGAGAAAAAATTATTATTATTATTATAGGCGAAGAAAATTAATTTCACAGTCTGAAAACATGATAAATAATGGTATGTTCTAAAGCTAGCTAAAAATATTTAAGAAAAATGAAGTCGAAGAAAAAGTATACTCTTAAATATATATTCTAAACTCGCCTGTGTCAAAATATTCTCTTGTAGAATATGCGTTATTTCAAACCAGAATATACTATTTCTTACCATTTCTAATTTCAGCTGTCCGTGCTGGAGTTTGTTTTGTTTTTTGTTGTTGTTTGGTTTTTGTTTTAATGCGGGGGCCTTGGTTTACGTTAACGTTGGTTTGGCCACTGTTTGGTGTTTTTTTTTTTTTGTAAAAAAATGTTTTTTATTTAAAACAATATATTGAAAAACGGTCAGCGCATGCGCAATTTATCAAAACGCGGCATGAACAGCTGCACACAACCGCTCCTTAAATAAGTATTAGCAATAAATAAAGGAAAAACACGCCACTGTATTCCACGTTGCAGTCAGGTTTTAAAGTTCCAAAGCGTTCTTTAGCGCGGATGAGTGACGTGGTTTGTTAGCTGAGGGAATATCGGTTAACTGCGTTCGTTAAGAAAATTACATTAAGATGGGTAATTTAAAAGGGATTCTTTTTCTTAAATTAAATCATCCCATGATACCTACTGGAAATTATATAATTATATTTTGTCATTAAGGAATGTCAAGTGAAATTCATTTATTTACGCGTTATGGGTTTGGTTCACATTTTTTATTGTTCACGAGTCTGTAAGATTACTATTTAGGGACCATACTTGGGCCTATTCTATTTAATATATTTATTGATGATAGTCCAGTCAAATAATGAGGAATTCATATGCTTAAATTGCAATAAATATACACGGGCTGATATTTTAAGGGGTAGTGTGGATGGTGACTGGAATATTAGTCTAAACCGGAAAACCGGTTTACCCAGCCGTTAAAAAATTAACTTTGAAACAGTTTCTTTGTAAACAACTTTAAAGATGAAAAGTTTTCGCGTAAAAATATGAAAAATAAAGGACCAAAACTAATTTAGCTAATTTTTTCCCCGTGGGTGACAAATTTGCCTATCTTGGGCCGGCAGGAGTCAGTGAGTGACGTAGAATTCGAAATACTTCATATTTCCTGCTTGACTGAGAATTGCTTGTGTGTCAGGAATATATAATTGGCACTTGAAATTGCAAAGCAGATACGAATAGCAATCTTGAGTTTGTTGGTCGGCCTGACAAGTGTCAAGACATTTACGTGATATATGAGAAAAATAAGCTGTGAAAAAATATAATGCGTCGCATTCGTTGGTATACTCCTCGTAATTAAAACGTATTGGGACGTTTCTAATGTTTAATTGGCTTTTTATATTATATATTATAGTTCTCCGCAGGGGCGGATTTAAGTGGGGGGGGGATCCATAAAGAAAAAAAAATCGCATAAACCATATATCTTACTGGGGGGACATGGCTCCTGTACCCCCCCCCAAATCCGCCCATGGTTCTCCGCATGAAAGAAAGTCTCCGACCTAAGGGGGAGGAATCATTCGCGCTCTCTTCTTTCCGTCCATGCCTACAACGGGCCTCCCACTTGCACACACATTCCAAACATATTTCCCGTAGCCACAGATCCGTACGTCAAACCATACTTTTTTGTCTTTGAATGGATTTTTTCAAATTTGGAACCATTAACTCTTTTAATATAGGTAATTTTTCATAAAAACTTTGATAGCACGTTTCCATCTATTATTATAATTGTTTTTAAAAGTTTATCTTCCTGTAACTTTTTTGTTCTTGGAGAGATTTTTTTCAAATTTGGAACGATTGATTCTTTTACTAAAGATATTAGTTTCAGAAATATGGGGTTGATCTCACCTTTTTTTCTATGTATTTTTTAGCCTTTTAGGTAAATAATTTTTTTTTGATTTTTGACAATTTTTGGTAATTTTTTGGGTCCGAAGTAAACGGATTTTTTCAAATTTGGAGCGATTATTTTTTTATGTACATAAGTAATTTTTCCTAAAAAAATACTTTGGTAGCACGTCTCCCTCTATTTTTACCATTTTTTTAAATAGTTTATCTCCCTTAAGTTTTTATATTTGTGGAGGGATCTTTTTTAAATGTGGAACAATTGATTCTTTTACTACATTTATAAAAGTATAAGTTTCTGATCGCACTTTTTGATTTTGCCATTTAGGTATAACTTTTTGGTTGTGGTTGTTTTTGTTTTATTTGGTACGCTTGTTTTTTTAATTATTTTTTTCTAAAAAAATAAATTTTTGATTTTTGAAAATTTTTGTAAATTTTTTGTAAACAGATTTTTTCAAATTTAGAACAATTAACTCTTTTAATATAGGTTATTTTTCCTAAAATTTAAGTTTCCTTCTATTATTACGATTTTTTTTAAGTAACTTTTCTGTTTTTGGTTGTTTTTTTTTTTATTTTGAACGAATAATTGTTTTTCTAAAAGTATTTGTTTCTGAAACAATGACGTTGATCGCACCTTCTTTTTTAATTTTTTTTTTGTTTAGCCCTTTAGGTATAACTTTTTTGTTATTGCGGGATTTTTTTTTAATTGGTAAGGAAACGTGACATACGGACAGACGACATACACTTTTACAAGTTGTTTAGAATTGTATATAACGCACATTGGTGCATTTTTTTTGAGTTTTTACAATTTTTTAATTAAATAAATAATTGATTTGTTAATTTTTTGGGTCCGAAGTAGACTTATTTGCTGTGAAGTGGCGAGGAGCATAATAAGTTGAAAAAAATATATAATGCTTAGTATTCCATAATATAATCTTAGTATAAATTATGTAGTTGCCTTTTTATATATATTTATCTCCAAATCCTTAGTTTATCGAATGAAATCCAAGATGTTCAGATTTCAAAATAAAAACTAAACATATCATAAACTATTTGAAAACCTGTAAAATTAAATAATTGTTGCCAGGATAAATACATTTTTTGGAAATAAACCAAATACAATGAAAAAAGTCCAAATTTATATACAGGGTGATCAGTAACTGCAATGCCAAAATTTAAGAGGTGATTCTATATCCAAAATTATAAAAAAAAAGTTTCTATAAAGGTTGGTCTGGATATGAGCCCTAAGGAAGCTTCGAAGATGACATATGAAATGGGAAAGAAAAAAAAAGCATCAATAAAATTTTAATGCTGCAGGGTAATTCTTTATTTAAAACTGAACAAAAAAATATTAGCCTTTTAGAAAGTAACGTTTTTGGTCGCACAAAATGTAATTTCCTCCTAATTGCATTTTTTTTTTGAAAACGGTTGTTCCTACAGTGTTACACTATATGACATTTTTCATGTATTTTTACTCAAGGAATCAATATTTTTTCCAAAAAATAAAAAAAAAATACACATAAAAAAGTTTGGGGCAAAAATGTTTTAAGCCTAATACATTTTTCCGTCTAGGGACGCCTCTGAATAAATTAACATAAACTTATTGCCCTTGTTAATACTAGTATAAATGCAAAAGCTCGTCGCTCTAGCTTAAAGGGTACCAGAGTTATTAATTAAAAACCTTTTTTTTATTACAATTTTAAAGTGGCTCCATTGCGGACCAACTTTCATAGGAACCTTTTTTTATATTTTTGGATGCAGAACCTCTTAAATTATGGCATGCCAGTTATTGATTACCCTGTATATTTACACATATTGTAAATATCTCACAAAAAGGACCTGAAGGGAAATATCAAGATAAGTTATAATTCTATACGAAAACAAATTATATCATTTTGCAATAAAAAAATAAATAAAAGTTGGTTTGATATGTATGTTAAAAAACTTAAATCGTTAAAAAATAATATTCCTAGTTACACGCGATTCTTCGGATTATCGGGAATAATTCACAGTTTTTATTCATGTTTGTGGCGAAAGGGAATAATTACTCTAGGGGCAAACCCCAGTCGTAATTATTTCCAGACAACAAACTTTCATGAAAACATTTAATAATTCCCGAAAAATTGTCAGTGTATTGTGTAATTATGTATGAAATTTATTTGTAATCAAGTCACTCTGCTTTTCTGCAAAAAACGAAGAGTATCAAAATAAGGAATAATGCTGAACGCGCTATCCTCAGGGACCTGGTTTAACAGGATACATGATTAATGAAAGCTGTATTACAAATGTTCATTACATATGCATGTATGCTGTTCTGATCAAATCGCTCGATTGATTTTTTCTCGGTGTTAAAATTTATATTTTTTATGCATGAACTTTTTGTTATCCGAATTTACTTTTTAATACAATATACAAAATCCTAAAAATTGATAACTGACAAAACCATTTATCTACGACCTATCTTGAGATACCAATATTTTTTTTAGAAACGTACCAATATTTTTTTTAAGAACAGTATCCCATTTGAAAAATTAAATATTGGGTAATTTCTGTAAAATGGAAATTACTTGTTTGAAAAAGTTATCAGGCAAGAAGTGTATCGGATTTTTCCTATATTTCAGCTATGAAAATTTCCCGGAACCTACTTTTTTTTTAACTTTCTTTAATTGCGAATTCTAACATACACTGCGCGTTTTTTGAAGTGGATAATTTAAATTCTTTGAAAAAAAAAACAGTAAAAATATTTTACAAAAATTTATTATTAAAATATGCTTTAATAAGTACTCTACTTATTTAAAAAAAAATTAAGGAAATTGCTTTAACAAGAAAAAGTTATACCAATAAGAAAATAAATCATAAAATTCTTAAAAAATGAGATGAAACAAAACTAAAAAAAATAAAAATAAACTCTTGATCCAAAGCTTGCCATTCTTCTGTAAGAGCATTAGCGAGCTCCTCAAGAGTCTGTGGCTGGTGATTTTGAGCATGAAGCTTCCTTTGGAGATGGTCCCATACGTGCTCAATTGGATTGCAGTCGGGTAAATAAGGGGGCCACTCCATTCGAGAGATGCCATGATGTTGCAACGCCAAACTCGCAATACGTGCGCGGTGAGGCGTGGCATTATCGTCGACAAAAATAAAGTCAGGAACAATTTCAAGAGCAAATGGAACAACAATAGGTTGAATAACCAAATCGTGATACCGTTGGATAAGCAACTCAGCGCGCGACTCTAAAGAAATTCCACCCCAAACTGTAATAGAGCCACCTCCAAAAGCAACAATAGGAGCCATATGTTCTTCATAATATCTCTCGCCACGTTCACGCCATGTTAGAATACGGCTGTCCGAGTGATATAATGCGTACCTGGATTCATCTGTAAATAAACAGTTAACCCATTCTGCTTCAGCCCAGTTACGATGATTGTTTGCCCATCTTCTGCGGGCAGCACGGTACCGCCTGTTTAAAAGGGGGTGTCGATCACGTCTTCTGGCTCTTAGCCTTCCTCTAATAGTAGACAGACTTACATGGACCCCAGTATCTGCACGAAGCCTGGAGGCAGAAAGTTCGCGATTTCTTCTGGCAGTGGTTACCACAAAATGGTCCTGCCTCCTACTTGTAGTTCGTTGTCGACCACCACCATGCCGTATATTGGCACTGCCACTTTGCTGAAAACGATTCCAAGCCCGACTAATCACACTTTGTGAGACATTGTAGATTTGGGCTATTTGTGTTTGTGTATGACCCCCTTGTTGCAAAAGCGCTATGATAGCCGCAAAATCGTCAGAAGAAAGTCTTCTTGGAGGCATTATATAGTGGTACTTTGATAACCCAGAAATTGTTCTTACTAAGAATGAACCGTATAATATATTTTTAAAGTGGTAAATCCCCCAAGCAAACGTTTTTTTATAGATAGGTATTTCACATAAATTTTACAAAAAATGAAAGGTTTGTTTCTTTTATTCTGCTCGACAATAAACTTAAAATACAAACTGCCTAAAATTAAAGGAGTATTCAAATAATAATGTGAGAACATAAAAAAAATTGAAAACATTTTTTAAGTTAATGAAATTCGAGATATTCACAATATCCACTTCAAAAAACGCGCAGTGTACTTTAATTGCGAATTCTAACATAGAAAAATGCAGTATATGACAACATCGCAAGTAAGAGAATGAAAAAGAATAACCCTCATTGGTGAATTAAATTCGCGACTATAATTTACTGTGTTGAGTGATGCGTTGTTGCGATAATTATCTGAAATTTGGCAACAGCGCATTATACAGAGCGGTTCAAAAGTCACCCCCCCCCTCTTAACTTTTGAACGAGTTTAGATATCGACTTTAAATTGATAATTCTTAAATAAGACAACTTAAACTATCTTTTACCATATATTTACTGCTTTTAGCTCTTAAAATGTGGGTCATGGGGGAACTTTTATAAATGGAAAGGGGGGTCGTGTGATACATCATTTTAAAGCAAATAAAGTTCTCTATTGGACTGTATACTTTTTAATTTTTTAAAAAATTGTTTTAAGGTTTTGTTTTTTCAATTTTTTGTGCTAAAAAATAAGATTTTTAAAGTTTTTTTTGTAAATTTTTATGTATGTCAATTAAAATTAGTTTAAAAGTATAATTTATGTTTTTTAATCCTGAAATTAGTAATTTTTAAAAAATTGATTTTTTTAGAGAAATTTTGACAAAAATGCACATTTTCAACCGTATTTTAAACCCAAAAAAATATGTTAAAAAAAATTAAAAAATATATATAGTTAAATAGAGAACTTCATAATTTTTAAAATGATGTATTACACGACCCCTTTCTATTACCCCTCTGCTCACATTTTAGGAGCTAAAAGTATCAAATATATGCTATAAAATAGTTTAATTTGTTCAAAACTTAAGACTTTTGGACCGCTCTGTATGTAATAAATAGGTTTTGAAGAGTTTTTATTTACCTATTTGATTAATATTAATAAGCAGTAGTTGGCGTAAACTCAACATCAAAGTTGAAAATAAACACAGAAACTTAGGCTTACGGAATAATTTTGCCGAATTATGAGGGAATTTTTTATAAAGGGCCCTAAATCGAAATATTTAACTGATTTGTCTAGCGATATTCGATTTTTATCTTTTAAGAATACGAAAGTTTTTAATTTTTATTTATCGATAACTTTTTTTCCCACTTTTAAATGGAATCATTAAAAAAAATCAAGATAAAAAGAAATAAAAATGTAAATATATATTTAAAACCTCGGGTCAACGCTAGAGTTGACGCGGCGCTTATGCGGGTACTGGAAATTCGCCGAGTACTGTTAATAAGTGTTTTTCGTAATTAATTTTAAAAAAATTTCATTTTTTTTTTAAATAAAAACATATTTTTTAGGTTAGCCCAAAATTTCCTATTAAAACATGATGCTTTTTTTTTAATTGAACTTTCTTTAAATACATTTTGGTAATTTAAAAAGATACCTTGTACAATGTACACAACAGTGTACATACAGTGTACATAACCGAGATACACCCGCGCAGAATTTATTGCCCATGCTCATTTGTTTCTTATTGTATGGTTGGTAGAATAAATTTAATTTCATATGTACGGTTTTTACATTGTTTCAAATTCATTGTCAGTCAAAAAATTATTTTTTCATTTAAAAAAAATCTTTTTAAAAACAAAAGAACAAGAAAAGTATTAAAAAAGGAAACTAAAGTGTAAACTACAATGAAACAATATGGCGCAGTGTTCAATCGTAAATGATGGCAGAGATTTTCTTCCTAAGTTAAAATAATTTTGTCCATAATTTAATTTTAAAAATATAATTTTAAGGATCACCAGCTCAGGTAATATAACATTTTATTTTAATAGCACATTATGAATACAATGATTTACTTTTAATATAATTTTTAACAAACTGACACTTTTTAAAAACTTTATCTAGAATAATTTCTAATGTAATGTAAATGTCAAAAAATATTAAAAGCACAATTAGTGTGTTTTACTGCATTATTCTGCAGTAGGAAATGTTTGAACAGAATGAAACTAAGCACAAAAACGGATTATGTCAATTGTCAAAATAAGGCCAAGAGAAGAAGAAGACGAGCGATATTTTATTAAATGTTTTGGTTAATTTCTGAAAATCCTAACTAAGTCTTATCTATGCTGAAAATATATTTCAGGACTGCAGTACATTACATGTAATGGATCGTGATAACCAAAGATATTTAGTTATTTTTCAGATTATTAGGCTAATTTGTGAAAATGAACAGTATAGCCGACAAATGCTATTAGATTCTGGACCCAAACTTAGTTCAGATATTTTAATTAATATAATAAAAAGTAGGTATTTTAATCCATAGTAAATATTTGCAAAAAAAATAATTAACTTTTAAAAAGTAGGTAGGTACTTATTATTGCAGTACAAAATTAAATGTATGAGGTTAATAGGTATATGTACTTACTTTCTTTGTTAAACCAATACAGTTTTCCGTTGTTTCCGTACTTAAGTTCGTCCATATTTTTAATTATAAACGCAGAATCACAAATGTAACCTAATTTTGTGAGCAAAATAATAATGAAAACCGTTAGTTATTTTTTTATTTTGACATTTGACATCTGTCATTCTCTTCATTCGGACCTCTCCCGATCGTTTGGTCGGAATGGAGAGAATGGTCAAATGTCAGCAGTAAAACGATGATTCCGTTCAAACCAGTGGCACCAGTGGCAACAGAATGATGCAGTAAAACGCACTAAATGTGTGATGGAAATATCACTAAAAGTCATTTTTAAACCACTAATCAAATGTGCCTTTTTCCAATTTTTTACTCAGATAGATTCTGTGCCGAGTTTAACTTTACTCCAAAAACAAGGCAATTTTCTGACATAAATAAATCTAATTTGAAATACTCATCTACCTATTTAACTTTTTATAAGGGCATTTTTTCACCGTAAAACTGAAGGGTCAAATACGTATTGTGTAATAAATGACCTCTCCAGGAGCCCATAAATAAATCAACTTTCTCGCTATTTATTTGCTCAGTTCCACCTCATTCTAACGCCAAACAAGATATGCAGATTCTAATAAATATACATATAAATTAGGGACAGACCGTATATACTTCTATATGAATGTTAAAATAAGTTTCAAATTGTCAACGACGCAAGTTGTCTCCCCGGAGACAAAAGTATGGGGGCCTGAACTAATTCCGGTGCAGCGAAAGGCAATCTAGCTTTTCTGCGGACCGGAGCCTAAATTCATTAACAGACCCAGAAAAATTTTGGGTCACTCTATCTAACGGCGTCAGCCATCTTACAAATAGGAGTAGGAGTCTTCACAGCGTAGTCCATTACCGCGACACCGTTACCACACCACCGTTCCCGCGCATAGATTTTACCGCGCATACACTTAAGCACGCATAGACTTTACCGCGAAATTCATTACCGAGAAGAAAATTACCGCGAGGGGGTTCAATACCGCACATACACTTTATCGCGAAAACCATTACCGCGCATATATTTTTTTAATTTTTTAGCAGTAAAGAATATTAAATTTTAAAATTGTTGTTTTTTTAATTGTTTTGCAAAAAACAACATTTTATTGCAACAAGAAAAAATGTTCAAAAATAAAACAAAATATATATTTTTTACATTATTTCAAATTTTTTTATCTATATATTTGCTAGGTCCGGGTTGAGAATAGCTAGTTTCCTTTACAACATTTCCATCAGAAGTATACAAACACCCCTGCAGCAAAGAACGTCGCATTTCAAAAAAAAAATTAAACAGTCTTTTCGTTTATGTATGTTAAATTTTTATACTGCGTAGTCTTTGCCCCGCACTTTTCAAAATTTCGATCGACCTGAAGATTAATAAGAATTGATTGATATAAAAAAAAAACAGATAAAAAAAACCAAACCCAGAAACGTGGGTTCATTTAGGAAACGTTCCACATTATCTATAAAAATACAAATTAAATATTCGCCCTTGGTCTTTATTTGAAAACCTGAATCAAACTGCCATCAATCCCGCAGAAAAACCAACAAACTAATAACTCTTCTCTCTAGAATAGGCATTTCATTTGTAAAAACTGAAAAAAACATAGCCAATATATACATTTGTCGGTCTTACTCGCACAGCTTTGTTCTAACAGGGACAATAATAACAGTTACTGGTAATTGTTATTATTCAGGCCTGAATATACCTACTATTTGTTTACAAACAAACCGAGATGATGGCGTTACTTTATATTAGCGGTATGCGTATTCTAGAGAGAAGAGTTGTTAGTTCGTTGAGAAAAACCCTTACATCAAAATTTAAAATAAAATATGTGACGCGATAGACAATTTTCAATGTAATGGTCATGCGCGGTAAAGACCGTTCGCGGTAGTGGACTGCGCAGTAATGGTCTTCGCGGTAAAAGTAAATGCGTGGTAATGTTGTCGCGGTAATGGCGATCGAGGTAATGGACTGCACGGTAATCGTCTTCGCGGTAATTTTTTCGCTGTAAAGTCCGGCGCCCTACAAATAGAGCACTAGATATGTATACATGCATATGTATATGTATACATATAATCAAAAAAAACTATTGTTTTGTTAGGTTAAGTGGGTAGTTTGCTTGGTAACTCATGAGAGCACTGGCATAGTATAGCCAAAATTTCAGACCGCAAGTAGTTTTTCTACAAACTAAACATGTTGTTGCTACTGAAAAAGACATTGTTAAAATCATGTCTGTTATACCTCAAACATTTGACTTCCGTCCGTTATTTCGGTTTGACGTTGGCAGATTAAATAATTTTTTTGTCGCACAGTGTTATTAAATGTCCATTCTTAGGTTTGTTTTTTAAAAATAATTGTGACACATGGACTTACAATAAATTATTATAAATAAATGTCCCACAATTTTTAGGATCAATTGTAAATTTTAAGGACATTTAGTGGCCTTTAAGGATCTTACAAAGGACAAAGGACCGTCCTTTAAAATAAAGGACGGTTGGCAACCCTAACATAACTTATGTCACGCGCAAAAGATATATAAATTTTAAAAGTAACTTTCAATTGTAATTCTTTTTCCTCACTCTTACGGCTGCGATAAAATCGTCGCTAGATGGAGTGACTCTAGAAAATTTTTCTACCGCTTGCTATGAATTTGGTGGAAGGATATCTCTGGTGGATATTGCGAACTTTTTACGTTTTAATTTAATTCTTTATTGTCCATGCACCTTGCTCAAACAACCGTGCTTCTTAATTGGAAAACCAGATACAATAAAAAAGCAAAATATTTTATTTATTGCGCGAGATGATTAGATTTGACATTATACCGATTTTTAAAATACAGTCAAAAAAAAAGTTCTATTTTAGGCAAATTAGTTATTTTCTTTGCCATTTTTGCGAATGAAATTTATTTTAGATCCTTGCACTTCTTCCAAAGAAATACGTTTGGACTTTTTCTTGGTATAAATACTACAGTTTCTTGCCGATTGGTTTTCCGTTACACGTTTACTTCTGACCCAGAAAAAAGAAACATTTTGTACAAAATCAAAAAAATTGTACCACAGTGCCTGCGGACATTCAAGGACATTGAATTTGATTCAAAGAAATGCCAGCCTTGAAACAAGAGAATATGACCTTGAAAATATCGAAAGACACGTGTCCTTGGTTCAAGGAATTCTTTTTTTTTTTCGGGTATGTGGAATTACGTTCACATATTTTATGACGTAACTAAAACGCGATTAATCCTCGCGACAAGTACATGTCTTACTCTTGAATTACCCACGACATTATCACAAATTCAAATGAAACGACTGCTCTGCTGACTGGAGACTATAAGGCTATGCAAACTTAATTTATCTCATTTCCAGGAGTTTCACAGCCACCTAGAAGATGGTAAAACAAAACACTTGTTACATGAAACATGTTCATACATTTGGATACAAATATTTAATGCGGTTTAATAATTGATGTGGAAAGTTTGTGTTTTAAGGTTTATTAAGCTATATTTAATTTAAATATAGTTTGTAAACTTTTCATTACAATGTAATAATATCTACTGTTATTATTGTAATTATTGTGGATTAGCTGTTGTTTTCATTATTTCTAAGCATTATACTGGAAGTAATAACACTCAACCGTCATCGTATTCAATCCACAATGTGCTGTATAAGGCAGACACATATAATACATATAAAATATCTTACAAACGGTAAATATGACAGTAACATCAGTAAATATTACTGCAATATCAGTAAATAATACTAGGTAATTGTGTGATATTGGATCTTAAAATTTAAAATAACTTTAATGTATCGCCTAGCTCCGTATCATACTACATAATGTGCATATTGTGTTATTGAACATGGTAACAGTGTCTTAGTTATGGTTATAATCTTTTTATTAGAAAGTTATGTATCTGTCGTTAAAATCAAATGAACAGGAAACAGTAAATAGTATCATTTCATCCTTTTTGGGAATCATCAGCACTGTGTATCCTGTATGTTGTTAATATTTAAATAAAACGTTAGATAGATATAAAAGTATGGTGCCATCTATTGATGTGGTCACTGTTATCTGTTAAGTTGTTCCCAAAAGGCAAATCGCCCAATTTAGGGTGTATGAAAAATGCCACAATTTAGGGTGTTTTAAAAGTTCCACGGACCTAAACCATTTTATGAACCTTTAGCCGGTTAACCAAAGTTAAATAAGTTAAGAATTGACAGTCTATAAAAATATACATACTCAAATTTGTATAAATTTTCGTGAAACTCATAAATTAAATTGAAATTTTTCGGGATATTCATCAAAAACTATTAAAATTAGTATGCATTGAAGTTTGACGATGAATTTCTTTTAAACGCTTAATTTAATCGACAAATCATAGGAGACCATTTTTGTAGAGCAGTTAATTTCCTACAAAACTATGAATTGCGCAATTCATAACAATTTTTTGTAAGCGAGTTATAAAATTTAAAAGCAAAACAGAAAAGTCTCCTAAAATAATCAAACTTTAACCTTTGATATCTTTTAAACTGCTAGGTTTACGAAAAAATTGTAAGTGACCTTTTTTGTAGAGCGTTCGATTTCCTACAAGAATGTGAGGAGAGATACTTTTTAACGAACAGTTGTCAATACTGAGGAAAAAATGGAAAATTTTAAAGCGGGAATCTTTTTATCAAAATTAAGAGCTCATATTTGGTGAGAATTTTCTAGAGGTGTCTAGCAACCGATTTTTCAGAGTATAAAGTAAAAAAAATAGTCGTTTTTTGTCAATTCTTAACTTATATAATCATTTTATACATTTTTAAAAGTTAAAAGGTATTAACCTAAATTATAACTTATAATTTATTTTAGTTTATAAATAACCTAATTATAATTAATGCGTGGTAAGTGCCATTTCTATCAAAATGCAATATTTCCGCAACAAAATTCCGCGGAAAAAGAAAAAAATAAAAAATTTAAAACCAGAATACTTACCTATGACGAAGTAGTATTATTAATAGAAAAAAGTCAAAGGTTGTTATAAAAAACTCGTTCGTTTCACTTTACAACACTGTGTATACTACTATTAATTTTTACAGTATTTTGATTTTTCAAATATGTAGTAGTCAAATGATTAGCCTTCCACTCATTTTTTGGCGTGAACCACTTTAATTGCGGGAAAAAACATAATGAGTAGTCTTCTAAAAACCTTTAAAGTATAAAGTTCGTCCGCCTGTTCGTCCATTTAGATACCTTGTTAGAAAGATTAACATGGTATCTAAATGTACGGACAGGCGGACGAACCTGGAAAAGTATAAGTCAAAATCTGAAACGTTTTCTTTGCCATAACTTAATCCTCTCCTATGCTTATGCAAAAGTAACATCATATTGTTGCACTTTAGGCAATTTTGTTTTCTCTTTATGACTATACATTAGGTACCCGTATTCTTTTAACCCTAAAAGGAGGCAAAGTAATACCGCAAAATCAGAATTATTTACGCCCTCGTGAAAAGGTCATTTATCAAACATTATTTATTCGAAGCTTCAGCGCTGAAAAACTTTTTCCCTATCCTGAAAATGAATTAAAATTTGACTTTAATGAAGTTGTGTTTCGGTTAGGTCGGAGATCGAGTATGTTTCGTCGCAATGTCTTCGTCAGGGGAAACCTTTAATTACGAGATACAAGTCCAGCTCTGACAACGATTCCCCGAGCGGCCGACGGGCGCGAATCCTGACTCGTATCTCTTCATAAACATCAGTGCCTGCTGACAAAGTTCTCGCTCTATCTGTGCTGCGGACATTAAGTTTAAGTATTCACTAGGCCAATCAAGCAAGCAATAAAATATGAACAAGAGCAGTTATTTTTTTGGAAAAGTTTGGACCCTCCCCGCCCGCCTGGCAAGCATGGTATTTATTTATTTATTTTTTGAAATTGTGTCAAAAGTTTTATTTAAAAACATTTACGGGTTCCCGCGTAAAAATAAATATATGTATTAGAAAATTTACTGGTCCCATTTACAATGTAACGCGTACCCCAGAAATTACAAATGAAAATGAAAATCAAGGCGGGCATAAAAAAACATTTTTTTTTTAAATAAAATGATAAAATGTAAGAAAATTTAAGGATTGATTTTATGTGCAATGCTAAAATAACCTACTTTTAAAAGTCTGCGTTTTTATTTTTAACTAAATTTATATTTGATCATGAAGTTTACAAAAAATGTTGTGACATCCTTTCTGGTGATAATTAAACACATATAGCGCTTCGTTTGCATTTATATGGCAAACTGATCTGGAAGACGTTATTTGCAATCTGATCATTGAGCAGTAAGTGTCTTAAAATTTAGAGGCGAGTAAAATTCACTCACTAGAAAATCGTATTGGTCAAACATAAATCGTGTTCTCCGTTATCATACAGTACGGTCCAGAAGTCAGCCCCCCCCCTTTAACTTTTGAAAGAGTTGAGATATCGACTTTAAATTTAGAACTCTTAAATAAGACAACTTAAACTATCTTTTAGCATATATTTGATATTTTCAGCTCTTAAAATGTGGCAGGGGGGCGTGGGGGGACATTTTTTTAAATAGAATGGGGGGTCGTGTGATACATAATTTTAAAGCTTATAAAATTCTCTATTTAAACCAACATTTTTAATTTTTTTTTAAATGTTTTTAAGATTTTGATTTTTCAATTTTTTGTGCTAAAATTCGATTTTTTAAGTTTTTTTTTATAAATTTTTATGTCAACTAAAATTAGTTTAAAAGTATAATTAACATTTTTTTATGATAAAATTAGGCATTTTTAAAAAATTATTTGTTTTTTTTAGAGAAAATTTGACATTAATACCCATTTTCAACCCCATTTTAAACCTTTTTTTTTAATTTAAAAATATGGAGTTGAATGGAGAATTGTATAAGCTTTAAAATGATTTATTACACGACCCCCCTTTCCATTAAAAAAAATGTGCCCCCATGCCCCCCTGCCACATTTTAAGAGCTGAAAGTAATAAATATATGCTAAAAGATAGTTTAAGTTGTCTTATTTAAAAGTTCCAAATTTGAAGTCGATATCTCAACTGGTTTAAAAGTTAAGAGGGGGGGGGGGGTGACTTTTGGACCGCTGTTTTATTTATGCGGGTTATAGGGTGTAAATACATATTAGTCTAAGAATGCTTATTTTACTCTTTCATAAAAGCAATAAAATTCCAAAAAACTACCGTTTTATTTTTCATTTTTGTTTTACGGTATTTGATAATGACCCTTATCCATATACATATACTTATCGATTGGCCTAAATATCTCTTAATAAACATCAGTGGCCGTTGACAAAGTTCTTGCTCTATCTGTGCTCGCGGACATTACGCTAAAGTATTCACATTGAAGAAGAGGCGGCTTCGAAAGTCTGCCGTCCCCGGGCAGCGATAAAACTTTTTCTAAGAAGAAAAACTGTCATCAGCACGACGTGTATAACAATGTGTTGCATTGTAGAAGCCCGGGTAAACAACGTGCTGGCCGCCATTTGTATTATAATATTTATTATTTGTATCTCCCTCATGAATGTCGCAATGTCCCTTTAGCCTCATAACGCCTCACAGTCTCATAGAAATGTTATTTTATTTAACTTTCAAAACGTAGTCCCTCGCCTACTCTTTTTCAAAGTCGCGAAATGGTTCTTTCTCGCATCTTTTATGACAACAGAAGTGTTTAAAATTACCTCCTCCGAGACGGCCATATCATTTAATTTTCATAGCATTTCCGCCGCTTTTTGCATTGGCAGCACAAGTTGAAAATTAAAATATAATGCGTCATAACTATATTACGGTTTGCATTAACTTAAATCTTTCCTATTTTTCCCCAAACGACATACATATTTTATAAGTGTGTACTTTGGCTTTATATTGTGGAACTTAAACAGCAATATATCCTAGAACCCTTGTTTCTTAACTCGATTTAATATTATACGGTGCATAAAAATAATTGTCTTAATAATAAAAATACAAATTAAACAATATTGTAAGTTATAATAAAAGTTGTACTTTTATTTAATTACAGGTCCCCAAAAATTATTTCAATTTTACTGTCTTGCCCCAAGGAATAAAAAAGTTTTCTTTGTAAGAGAGCTAATAGAATCAATTAAGTTTTGCTAAAGCTCAAAGCTTTACTTGCAATGCCTCGGGGGTGTCAATGTTTACTTAACTTTTAACAATAAGAAACTTTTCTTATTGTTTACGTTAATTATAAAACTGTTGTGTTATTATATTTGTATTAACCTACTGTATAAAAGATTTTTGTTATTCAAATTTGGCCATCTCTACCTCATAACATCTCTACTCCATAACATATCTACTCCATAACATATCTACTCTATTTTTAAACATAAATTTATGTATATTTTATATATTAAAATGAAACCGTATTATTTAATCACATCTCGAGGAAATCTCAATTCTTTAATAGCCTCGTGTGAATTATTAAATAATGACTTCATTAAATACAAATTATTCAACAAAAAAAAAACAAATATTTAACTTGCTATAATTTGGTATATTTTAAATACCCAATTGGCCAAGAAATTCGTTGTTTGGCTTACAATGTTTTTTTTTTTTAATATTTACAGTTTTTTTTTAAGGTTTGGATAGTTCCTATACAAACTTTTATGTGTGAAAATAAACATATTATTTTGTATTTATCCAAAGTTTATTCCAGTCAATACGTTTATCATTAAACTAGAATAAATAGGAAATCCTCTAATTTTCAAATCTTTTAAAGTACAACATTAAGTATTTCCGCGATATATATTATTCCATTGCGACACAAATGAAGCAAACCATCTTCACAAATACTGGGAGATTTAGCTCAGCGGTCAATGGCATCGATATAGCCTGACACTGATCTAATGATCGTGAGTTCAAACCTCACTGGCGCCGATTGCCTTTTTCAGTTAATTAATAATTGAAATTTGGCGAAGGCGTACTCCCTAGATATATTGGTTCGAAAGTCAATTAAAGCCGGTGGTTCCCTCTACTACTAGCCCACACAAGTCCTGGACTTAGGGGATGCTTAATTAAGTAGAATAGTACGAGATTAAAAACAAACATAAACATAAACTTGTGCAAAATTGATATTCTGTGCCAAAACGGCCTGGATATCGTCTATTTTAAAGCAACAACTGATATAGCAAATCTAGTTTTTTATCAGATATAACTTTCCACATATGTCAAATAGGAACTTTTTGATTAGATAAATATATTCCATGCAATTTAATGTTTATATTCGGAAGAGTAAAACTACATGGGTACCTATTTTAACAGTACAAGGTTTTTTTTTGATTGGCTGTTTGCCCTACCATTGTTTCTATTTAATTCCTTCCAATGTCCATTATGTATGCACTGACATTGCTGTGCATTGTAGGCAGATATTTAATAAGTACGTAGAAGATTTCTATGTGCACACCAGAAAATATACACGAGCTGATAAATGTACACGTGCTAAATATGATAAGTCTTTGACACATATCTACAATAGAAACAATATATTTTAATTTACTATTTTATAATAAAAATAAATTTTATCTAAAGTTTATTCCAGTCAATACATTACTATTAATCATTAAACTAGGGTGAAAAGGGAACCCTCTATTTTCCAAATCATTTAAAGTACAGCATTGAATATATCCACGATCTGCACTACTCCATTGAGGGGCGTACCAGCCAACATCTTCACAAATACTTGTGCACACTTGATCTTTTCTGTCAACACGATCCAGAAATGGATTATTTAACACAACTATTGCTATTGCAGATCTAGTTTTCTCGTCAGAAATAACCTTCCACATATATTTTGGAACTGGAATTTTTCCACTGGATAAATATATTTCTTGCAGTTGGTTGTTTACATCTGCTAACTGCAAAACTCTATGGGTACCTGTTGTAACAGTATATGTTTTTCGTTTTTCACTTGCTGTTTGTCTTACCATTATTTCTAATTTCTTCCAATTTCCATTGTTTATGGATTGCCATTGTGGACAAATGTTTAAATAGAAATACGTAGTGGATTGCCATGTTCCCAGTAGAAAATCAGCTTGCGGTGATAAATGTCCACGTGCTAAATATGAGGAGTTTTTGATATAGTTTTCTGCTAATTTTGAACTTCCCAAAATTTTACTGAATGTAGATTTTTGATATGGCTTTTTGTAAACTACAGATGCTGGTATTGATCCAAGACCAGCATCATCAAATGATGGCCTTCCCTGTCCTTTAGATGCAACTAAAAATTTAAAATGTTTTTCAGTTTTTATTTGCTTTACTCTAATTAGCCAAAAACTTATAGGGTTGCTAGAATAGTTTTCACTTAAAACGTTGGCTACTACGAAAATAACCCATTTTCAGCCCTATTTTAAACCTATGAAAAAATGTTTAAAAAAATAATAAATATGTAGTCAAATAGAATTTTTAAAGTGATGTACATATGTTTGTGAGTTACAATCTGGGTTCGAATCCCGCCTGGGACATTGATGTGTAGTGGTGTTTTTAAAAATTACTTAATTACTACTTGAATGACTACATATAAATATGCTATAACCAGGAAAATAATGAAGGAAAACGTGATTTTTAGTATTTACTAACAATATTACTTATATTGTATACAGATATTGTTTTTGGTATTACTATAGTAAATAAAAGCGTTATGTAATAAATTATTTAAGTATTTTATTTTCAAAGTAAATTATTAAAATATTTTCTAATTTTTATTTTAAGTAATGCATTTCTTTTTGTATTAAAACCCATTTATGTAAACAAAATGACCTTTCTACGTCTGCTGATGTAAGTGGTACAAAGAAAAACGTATTTTCCTACGACCTAGTTAGTAGTTACCCTGCTGAAAATTACGGGTCTGGGCGGGTATAAATGGTGCATAATCCGGACTTGAGCGGATGAAATTCACCCGCTCAAGTCCGGTCTATGCAACATTTATACCCGCACAGACCCTTCATTTTCAATAGGGTAGTGCCTATTTTCCACTCGTTGCATATGATAATGGTTGGAAAGTGACTATTAGTTGATTTTACATATCTGCTGTCAGAAAATTAGTAAACGTCACAAACACAACCTCAAATTGCCAAAGTAATTTTAAGATAATTTTTACGGTTTTGGGATGTTTGGGTGTTAGGTCATAGGAAAAATAGTATACGCAAACTATTTCGTAAAACAAAGCACTCTCATGCACTGAAAACTAGGTTCGCGTACTCGGTGCGTAATATGCTTTATTGGTGTATTTTCAACCCAAGTGGCTTCTTCTCATTCATTTATTTTTTTTTATAAATGTCTTTAAATATTTGCAAACCATAATTTCTATCTAAAATATTTTTGAATTTTGATCACATTTTTTCCTTTTTTAGTTGTACAAAATAATAAAAATTCTAGTGTTACGCCCATGTTAATTAAATAAACCAAGAATTACATAAAAATAATAATGTATTTTTGTTACTTTAAATACAATTTAAATGATCTTTCGTTTTATGAAATTATTCTGTTTTCCTTAATGCGGACCTGTTAAAAAATCCAAAGGCCGATCACTGGCTATAACCGACATGGTTGAATGCCGGGGTGTACCCACCGAAGGGTAGGTTCAACCTTTAAAAAAAAAAAAAAATAAGTAAATGAAAACAATATTGAAAGTCACCGGTGACTCTCGTGGTAGACAACGTGTTAAAAAATGGATCCCACACTGAAAAAAATGTTTTCGGTACGGATAACCTGCAATTTAATTACCGACTTTCGGTACCAGAATTAAAAAATATATATTTTTGCTTTAACTTTGGACTTTAAAAGTGCAAATTTTCCCTTTTCCATACCATAATTTTAAAATAATGTTGTAATCTAAAAACTTAATTTAAGGTTTAAACTTTAATATTGATAGATGGTTGTCTAAGTCGTTAACACCAAACTTGTTGTTTCATATTTAAATTAAAAATTTAAGAACTAAACAACAAATTACTTTACAACTATAATTAAAAATTTAAATCTCAAATTCGCTGCGCTTTTTAAATCCACCATGTTCACTTGTTCGCGAATGTTGCCAAAAACTTTGCTCGAGGGATATTTTATGCTTGAGATTATTCCAATAAAATAGTTGTTATCATATATTTTAGCATTTAAATAAATATCATTGCTGTTTTTGTTTAAAAATTTTAGTTTTCAACTGAAAAGAAATAAAATAACGGGTGTTTCCACATTTATTAAGATGTCAGTAACTGTCAGTTTCTTGTTTCTATAGTAACCAAGTGATAATCGCATTGTGCAAAAATAATCAGATTAATTTTGATCTGATTGATCAAGAAACTAAAAATGCAAGGTTTTGATTGGCCTATATATTGTTTGTGAAAAAGTCAGAATTATTTGACACGTTTTATTATCACATCATATTAAATTCTTAGTTAGTTTAGTGTTAATCAACTTTACGTTGTTTGTCATAGAGTTGAGGAGCAAGTTCAAACAAATTTTTAAAATGTCTATAATATTGTATTTTAAAACTTTATTTTAGGAAAAAAGTTCAATATTACATTGTCATCGTAAAATTAAAGGGTTTATTTAAAGATTCAGTTAAATTTTTTACAAAATAGTAAAAAAGTCAGTTTAAATCATACGAGTTTTAATTATAAGCTTAGTTTACACCGGAAGGACTATTTTAAAAAGTACTGGTACTAAAATGCTGCAAACCTATATTTAGTTCTGACTGTTTACACCAGCAAGCTCGAGTACTTTTTCAAAGTTCGCGCCATCTTAAATAGTCCTGTGGAACTTTTTGACGTCTAAATAGTCACTTTCAAAAATTAACTTACCTTATTATAACTTATTAATAATAATAACGATAAGTTATTATAGATAAACAAACAATTTAAAACTTTTTAACATAACCTACAAATTACAAAACATTTGAGCCGAATGATTTGACCATGAATAAGTTCCAGTTTTACTCTCAAGCGTTTATACCGCATTTATTTCCGTTTATTCCAGCAAAATTTTGCGGACCAAAAATGAGTACTTAAAATTTAGTCCAGGTTGTTTATACCGAGCTTAAGTCCTATGACGTCATTTCGTACGCGAACTTAAAATAAAGTCCCTACGGTGTAAACGTAGCCATAGTATATTATAATCCAAGGACGAGAAATAATGTTTCTCGGTCGCATGCGTAAGACCGAGATATATTTCTCGTCCCTGTATCATTAGCTATTTTTTATTCGCTTGTAAACATATTTTTAACAAAAAAGGCAAAAATAATAAGTAAAATTAGTTTAATTTGGTTGTGTCAGTTATCTGACAATTTTCCATAATGGACCGCAAAAGCTGCCTGTCAAAATAAAACAAAAGACAAACTCTTAACAAAAGTGTCACTTTTAACTTAACATTTCTAACCAAATATGGAATACAAGCGAATAAAAAATTAATTAAATTAATTTAATCTTAATATTACTCTCTACCTATTTTTAACAGTGCAACTTGCCCCACCTTCTCTTACTATAAAAATGTTGCTATAGTTTTTTTGTACTTACATGAAATTTCGGTTCCATAAACTTTATGTTGGCTATAATAAGTCAATCCCAAATTTTTGTTATAACAAGTTTCTATTAAACTAATCCATTTATTTCTTAATTTATATCCAATATTGATTGTCTTTCCATCGTAATAACATTTTCTGTGTGTCTGGTATATTTCCCCTGAAATTGATTTTTTACAACGAAATTCATCAATATCAACAATATGACTGTTCAAGTAGAATTTTTTGTTGTTCCCACATTTTAGAGTTGTAAAATTGGAATTAGCTAAAAATAACATACTAACATAACTAACTAGCATAATAACATACCAAATAGTAGGTATATAATATTTACAATTTCTGGAAAAAAACACATAATAAATAATTATTTGTTATTGATTATAACCAATACAGAACATATAGTTAGATATAATTTTTTATGTAGCAAGTTTTTTCATAATTTTAAATAATGTTTTACATAGTTATCCCAAGAAAATATTGTGTCGCCCTCTGTTAGAGAAAAGCGTCACCTTAATTAAACTGAAAAGCTAAAGCTTTTCATTGATTTAAAGCATGATATTCTCTGGAGATTTCAACGCAAGATATATGTTTAAAGCAATATTTTCGTTTATTAGTATAAATTATTTCATTTTAAAAACTTATTTTATAATATTTAAAATGGATTTTTTTTTTTAATTTATATTTATATTTCATTACTTAATAAAATACTAAATATAGTGGTTTAAAAATGACTTGTGTAAAGGATGAGAATAATTTTTATTACACTAAAGTTAAGAAGACCAAATCTGGCACAAATACTAGAGATATATGCGTTGTACGCTTTGTCTTTTTTCTGTGCGGTGATCACCCTTTCACGTGAAAGGGTGAAAATACACGCGTCAAAGAAAAATCCCCGGAGCAATCCCCCTAATAACTTTAAGTTTTTATCTGCTGAACGGTACGGCCTGTAGGCCTCTAGACGGACGGACGGGCAGATGGATGGACGAACGGACGGACGGATAAACAGACGGATAAACGGACGGATAAACGGACGGATAGACGGACGAACGGACATCAAAAAACTAGTTTTTTGGAATGTATAATTAAAAAATAAAAATCTTAAAAATAGTATTGCATACTTTCTTCTTCTCTCAAAAATCGCTCATAAGTATTAATGAAATTATTACTCAGATTTATACCAGCTATACCATTAGACAGGCCTCTAAAAATCTGGTCCAATGACTAACCCTATTGCGCTTAAGTATTTTTGTATGCTAAATCACTCAAAACTACTTAAGGCATTAAATGCCAAAAACCTAAAAAGGCCAAATTTTGGCCTTTTTAGGTTTAATCCTTGGAGCAGAATTTTTTTTGTAGGCTTGTGTAAACTACTACAGTTTTTTTTAGACATGTAAACTAGAGCACTGGATAGGCACTGCCTATTAGGCAGGTTTGTTGTAGTTGTAGTTTACACACTACACAAAGAGAGTACCGACATACACAAAATCTCAGGCCGAAAATGGCGGACGAAAGTGCTTCATCAAAAGGATAATTTAAACGAAATATTTTTTAATTTTAATTGTTGTTCTATTTTTTATGAAAATTTGACAAGAACAGAAAATAATTTATGATAGTTTGCATTAATTTTCTCAATATTTTCGAATATATACTATTTAAGAAGATAAATTAACTTTAAAATGGTGTAATTTTATATTTACTGTGTACATAGCTAATCAATGGTGTATTTGGATAAAATTTTGTGTCTTTGGTTAAAGAATTAAACTTATGTATACTTTTTACTTAAAAAAAGCTTTTTTTTATAAACTAAAAGAGATATTTCCTCAAATCAGAGCCTGTCAATAATAAGGTGTGAATTAAATTATAAATGATCTACCAAGATACCTAAAACTGCATCAAGAGATTTAACTTCCGAAAGGTTTAAAAAAAAGTTTTCAATCATAAATTGTTAGCCCTAATGTATATTTATCATTGGTAATACATTAGTTAATAATATATTTTATAATTTTTTTCAAAAAAAAAAAAAAAACTGGTTCTATTTAGTAAAGAAATGCAAAAATATTACTTAGTTTGGATTAGTGTGAATAAATTATAAACATTTTTGAACTATAATTTTAAACAAAACCGTTTGTAAACAGAATTCACACTATCTTCCATGCAGTTTATGAACAAAAATCTATTTTATTAGAAAATTTGGATAAAAATATTGAAATTGACATAGCTGATGTCAAACTATTTTAATGTCAGTAGTTGGCGCAAATGTTGTAAAACAGACCTGATTTCAACAATGTTTTTGTTAGAGCACTGGAGAGGCAGGTTTGTTAGGGTGGGTAGCTAGTCTAAACACTACACAAAGAGAGTACCGACATACCAATGAATCATTTTGATATCTTGTTTCTTTGGTTAACTAATTAAACTTAAGTTTTTATTTTAGGTAAAAATTGCCTTTCTTTATTTTCTTTCTAAACTAAAAGATATTTCGTAAAATCAGAGCCTCGCTAATAATAAGGTATGAATTAAATTATTATAAATGATATACCAAATTACCCAAAACTGCATCAAGAGATTTTAAAAGATTTAAAACAAAGTTTTAAATCGGCAATTATTAGCCCTAATGGATATTCAGCATTGATAATAGGTTAAGTTAATAAAATACTGTATGAGTTTTGCTAAAATACTAATTCTATTTAGTAAAGAAATACAACAATATTATTACCTACATGTGAATAAGTTATAAAGCTTTTAGAACTATAATTATTAGCCCTAATGGATATTCAGCATTGATAATAGGTTAAGTTAATAAAATATTGAATGAGTTTTACTAAAATACTGATTCTATTTAGTAAAGAAATACAACAATATTATTACTAACATGTGAATAAGTTATAAACATTTTAGAACTATAATTTTAAACAGAACCATTTGTAAACATAATTCACTGTATCTTCTATGCAATTTATAAACAAAACACCTTCAAAAAAACTATTTTATTAGAAAATTTAGATAAAAATATTGAAGTTTTCATAGTTAATGTCAAACAATTTTAACCTAAAGACTTAGCGCACATGTTTGGTGTATAACAGACTTGATTTCAACAATGTTTTTGCAGTAGCAACGACGTTTCCGGCTTCTAGAAAAATTTCTTGCGGTCTGAAATTGTAACTATGTCAGTCAGTCAGCGGAACCACTCAAACTACCTTCTTACCCTAACAAACCTACCTATCTAGTGCTCTAATGTAAACTACGCGGTTTTCGAGATTTTAAAAATGCTCTAGCACCTAAACCATTAATTTTTGGAAGTTGTGCCCTTATAAACTTTTGACCAGTATGTCAAGAACTAAAACATTCAAAATTCAGCCAAATCTGAAATCACTTTTACATAAGAAGGGAGCGAGGTACTTTGCTGCAAATCTACGCGATAGAAAGCTTTTAAAATTAAAAATTCGTTTTCAGCACACAAAAATACTTAAGGCAAGATAGGTTTAGTCCTTGGAGCAGACTGGTGTTGGTCTTCTTAACCATACATTGTTTTAACTTCTAGCAAAAAAAACATCGAATAAAATTTTTTACATTTACATTTTTTAACCCTTTGAAGTACAAATTATTTTTTAAAATTGTTTGAGAATTTTTTATGTTATTGTAGTAAGGGTAGAAGTAAAAATACAAAAATAAAAAAACAGTAATCGTTTTTTAATTATTATGTGGTTTCAGGAGCATCTCAAAGTTGTTGCCTTACTTTATACCACATTGCATTAGAAGTAAACATTTTAAGAACCATTTCCCTGGAGAGGGAAGTATAAAAAAGTCACAAAATAGTTTGCTAATATATAACGTCGGCTTACAAGTAAAGAGCACTAAGTCCAAAAACATTGACAAATTTAACTTTCACTGTTGTTTTTTAATTTTTGTTATAATTGTTACAAAAATGCACGTTTCGCCAAACAAACACTAAGTCGCTTAGTGTTAGTTAATAGTATATTGCGTTTCTCAAATAATTAAAAAAAAAAATAATTTTCAAAAAAAAATAAGAAAAAAATGAAATTTTTTTAAAATGTTTTGAAAAACGAAAAATTATTGAAAAAAAATTTTTTTTTCAAGAAAAAAGTTTTTAACAAAACTTAAAAAATCTAATCCGCCATATTGGATCCGCCATTTTGAATTTTCGAAAACCGGCACCAGATTCGTAATCAGCAACCCCAAAAACCTCCGAGTGCCAAGCAAATCCGAGCAACTTTTCATGGAAAATAAACTAATGGTAAACTTATAATTTTAGATTCTGCTATAGCGGTCATACACATGTCACGAACTTTTTTTGCCTCTATAGAGGTCAATCACTGTGAAGGGGTTAATGGTGATTTTTCAATTTTTTGAGATTTTTTTTTATTTTTGTCATTTGAAATTAGTTTATAAGTAAAATTTAGTTTTTTATTTTATTTTTATGGTCATTTATCAAAAATTGTTTGATTTTTAAATAAATTTCGAGGAAAATACCCACTTTTAACCCTATTTTCAGCTCTCAACAATGTTCTAAAAAAATAACAAAATATGGTTTAATAGAGAATTTTAAAAGCTAAAAATATATACAAAAGATGTTATAACTTGTCATATTTACGTACGTGTTTCAAATTTAAAGTCGATATCTCAACTCGTTCAAAACTTAAGAGGGGGTGTGGTAACTTTTAAACCTCACTTTATAACTTTGTTCATACATATCTTAGTTATATTTAAAAGTACTTACTCTGTATTATAAAATTTCTTGGATCTGAACATAATAACAAAATACTTTCTTCAGTGTCTATTCGTATATTACCATCCTTTGGTATAACAAGATTAAATCTTCTTGTAGAATTGTTAATAAAAATTGGGGAATTTTTATCATTTGTGGCATTGTAACTTATCGTACATCCTGTAAATAAATAGTAATAAAATTAATTCTAGCCTCGATAAGGTTTAATTTACTACGTCACTTCCAAGTTTTGTTCATAAATAGTTAATTAGAAAGGACAGAAATTTTTAATTTTAAACAAAATTACAAAAATATTAATTAAATATTCCATCAATCTATTTTCCAATCATCGTACAGAGTGATATTGGTAGACTGACAGTTTCGGGCTGGTGGCCTTCTTCGGTACCAAGAGTGAACTCTGCACGCTGATTAAGAAAACTATTTTAGACTTTTTGGACGCAAAAGGAATATAGTCATTAGATACTCATACCTCTCCTAGTCTTGAGACTTTGAATGGTAGCAAGTTAAAGACTTGTGTGTCTCAAGCAGAAAAAAAAAATGTCCTTACTAATTCTACGTCTAACCACACGATAGTAGATATGTAAAAATTGGTTTCCTAGTGTAAAATTTACCAAGGAACAAGAATATGGCCACAGATTTGACCTACGATAAATATCTCTAAAAATATTAGCCAAAAACAATCAAAATTTACCAAAAAGTCCCAAATCTTGGTGAAATGGTCAAAAAATCTATCCGAGGCGAGACGAATCCAATGAGCAGATTTTTAGGACGAACCGTTTAGAAACTGCGCTGCTTCAAAGTTGGAGGTTTTGGTTTTCTTCGTGGGACAATGTAATTTTTCCACCCTGCGCGTAAAATGTATTTTTTATTATCTGACTCACTTTTAGCAACCTCAAAAAACCTAATATAATTTTTTTTATAAAAATTACCCACTCCTCAGGGGGTGGATTTAGAAACAATTATTTCAAGATTCAGTTGTAGAAACTTCGAAAACTCCCCACCCGCAGGGGTGAAGGGGTAAATATTTTAAAATGTTTTCCATAATTTCGTGAAAATTTTCTTGCTAGAACTGAATCTTAAAATAATTTTTTCTAAATCCACCACCTCAGGGTCGGGGGGAAATTTTTGCAAAAATTGGTATATTAGGGTTTTTGAGGTTGCTAAAAGTGAATCTGATAATAAAAAAATCATTTTACGCGCGGGGTAGAAATATTACATTGTTCCATGAGGTTAAAAATTGAGATTTTTGAAAGAAAACAAAACTACAATTTTGAAGCCGCGCCGCTTCTAAACGGTTTGTCCTAAAAATCTGGGCTTGTGCTCATTGGATTCGTTGGTTCTTTCTGTACAAGATGGCTGCCTCAGATAGTCAAAAAACAAGTTTTTTCACCATTTCCCCAAGATTTGGGAATTTTTTGGTCAATTTTGAGTGTTTTTGGCCAATATTTTTGTAGATATTTGTCTGTGGCCATGGGAACAAGCTTGGTCAATTTTAATTCACTTAGTACAAAAAACATCTGCGTAATACCAAAGTCCAAACGAAAATACCAAAATTCAAGTCAAAAATGTAAAAAAAAAACGAAAAATGGCTACAGTTTAGCTAATAAAATTTTACGGAACCTAGTGTTTTGGCTCGTAACTCTCTAGGTGCGTAACACACACCACGGAGGGGTCAATGTCAAGTGTGGCTGTTCTTAAATAATTTTACTCTAGGAGAAAGTAAAATCAATTTTAAAATGTATTTCAATAAAATAACTTACCGTTTGTGTACGTTATCCGAATAAAAAATAATATCACACATGTTTTCAACATAACCATTTTAGAACTACTAAAAGAATTATAGTTGACTAATAGATCATGTGTATACAGAATTTCAGATAAAAATAAATCTAAAAAAGTAGAAATGGTAATTATCAGTAATTTTATAATAATGGTTTTTGTAATTAGACATGAGCAAGAAAACCATTTAAAATAAATTAAGTCGTGATAATAAAAGTTTAAATAATAAAAATTGAACTCAATTTAACCAAATTAAAATTGTATAGCTAAAAATATTTTTATTGCCCAATCATATTTGTCATAAAATTGCCTTTATTTGAATGCTATTTTGTATGACTTTAGACATCAATTGATTATTACTTTTGTAATAAAATATCATTCTTATTTGGTTGTATCTAAGGTCATATTCACATGCTCGCATAACAAGCATAAGAAGGCGACACAGTGATTGGCTGACAAGATACATGACGGCACATCAAGCCAATCACGGCATCGCGTTCTTATGTACTATGCTTGTTATGCGAGCCTGTGGATAAGCACTAAAAGCGCCACTTTTTGTATAATAAATCTGTACCAAACGTTTGATTTTTATGCACTTGTGCGAAGAATAAAATAGTCGACTTTTATTATGGGTTGATTGATTTTAAACTGATGATATTTAAACTCAAACGTCAAATTATTATTATACTATTCAAAAATCGTCCTAGACAAAAAAAACTCTTGTATACGAAAAAAATAAGCAACTTTTTTTTTTAATGTTTGTCTGTCCGTCCGTCCGTCTGATGTTACGTTTTTTGTGGACACTATAACTCAAAATCAAATTATCTTATCGACTCAAAATTTTCAGGAAAAATCAAGTTTTATGAGGACAAGATCCCTATTGTTTTCCCCCAAAAACAAAATAAGTTATGGGGGGTTAAACTTTTTAAAAAATCGAGAAAAGCTGAAAGAAAATTTCGATTAACGTAACTTTTTTAGGAAAAATTACATTTATTAGTAAAAGTTTTTCTTGATTTTTTTATTTTTTTTAAGTTTGCGTTTTTCGCAAAAATAAAATTTAATAAAAAAAAATTTTTGATTTTTTTTTTCAATAACTTGTGTTTTTCAAAAAAATGTAATATACCATTTACTGTAAATAATATATATGTTACTGTGAAAGACCGAAATCTGGAAATGTACACATTTTCTGAATGTCCGAAAACTAAAATAAATTTGTAAAGATAAAATTTTGAAATTTGGTTCCTATAATGGACTTAAGGAACCTTAACTTTTGAAAAATAAAACGACATTTTGCTACTTCCGATTTTATCGGAAGTGCTGCCAACTTTCACATTTTATGTGCGAAATCTAAATGCCTTACATTTTTGGAATCTGCACACTTTTCTGAAAACATTAATAAGTGAAATTTTGAATGTCCAATTTTATTTGAATTTTGCTTTATTTTTTTTAATTAGGTCTGACATGACATCTTTAATGGATTCTAATAGACATCAGAAATGCTAAAAGAAATAAATTTTCTCTTAACTTAATTTTAATTTCTAAAAAAGGTAATTATTCGACATGTATAAAAAGTTAGTGTATGGATCGATTCCATATTTTGTCCGGTAAAACCGGAAGTAGCAAAATGTCGTTTTTTATGTCAAAAGTTGAGGTTTCTTAAGTCCATTATAGGTACCAAATTTCAAAATTATATCTTTACAAATACAGAAGTTAAGGGGGGTGTACTTTGGATCTGTGTCACCCGGTATAATGCGTAGCATTACACACTCACGGCTTGTTTATTATTAAATTGCCTTTAATGTTATTTTGTATCACTTTAGTTATCAGTTGATTTGAATTTTTATAATAAAATATCATTTTTATTCGATTGTATTTAAAAGCTCCACTTTTTGTGTAATACATCTGTACGAAAGTTTGATTTAGATAGAGTGAAGAATAAAATAAGTCAACTTTGATTGGTTGATTGATTTGAAACTAATGACGTTTGAACTCAAACGTCAAATTATAATTATTATTATGAGTGGAACCACCCGATATTAAAATTTGTCTGTCCGTCTGTCAATCAGTCTGTCTGTACATCTGTTGTTGGTTGGCCGGTCCGTCCATCCGTCTGTCCGTCCGTCCGTAAACCTTCAGGACCTTTGTTATTTGCGTCATATTAAATATGTATACAAAGGACAAAATTTTATACAGATAAAAATAATGCATTTAAAAAACATACCATTTTTATCGTCGGACTATACAGGGTGATTTTTTTAACATAAAACTCAAATATCTCGAACACTGTGCATTTTAGTAAAAAAAAAAATATAGAGGAAAAAGTAGTTTTCGCAATGATATGATATATTTTTTTGAGGTTATGTTGAAAATGGGAGCAATCTTTTTAATTCCAACCTCAGATTCGGATTCAGCAGCTCAAAATACATAGGAATTGACTAGTCGAGTCCGTCGGAGATAACACAGATCTGCAACTTAAGTCCGATCAAAAAAAGTTTTTTACAAAATATTTTTATTTTTTAAGGGGAATTAAAAAAAAAAGTTTGGCCTTGAAATTACCTTAAAAACCTAAATATCCTTAAAAAAATATTACGACATTTTGTTTCCCTCATTAAAATAATCAACTTTTGTCCTACATTGTTTTTTCTAAAATGCATAGTATTCGAGATAATATCATATATTATATTATATATATATTATATTATATTCATATATTATATGAAAGTTTCAGGTTAAAAAAATCACCGTGTATATTGATATACAGGTTGATCAATAACTGCTATGCCAAAATTTAAGAGGTTGTTCTTCATCCAAAAATATAAAAAAAGTTCCTATAAAGGTTGGTCCGTAAATGAGCCCTAAGGGAGCTACAGCCCTTTAAAATTGTAATAAAAATATGGTTTTTAATTAATAACTCTGGTGCCCTTTAAGCTAGAGCGATGAGCTTTTGCATGTATACTAGTATTAATAAGGGCAATAAGTTTATGTTATTTTTTTTTGAGTTTATCCAGAGGCGTCCCTAGACGGAAAAATTTATTAGGCTTAACATATTTTTGTCCCAAACTTTTTTATATGTAGTTTTTTTTTATTTTCTGTAAAAAATATGGATTCCTTGAGTAAAAGTACATAAAAAATGTCATATAGTGTAACATTGTAGGGGCAACCGTTTTCAAAATAATGCAATTAAGAGGAAGTAACATTTTGTGCCACCAAAAACGTTACTTTTTAAAAGGCTATTACTCCTTTAATATTAAATTCAGGTGTTTTGGTGAAGAATGCTTTTTTATTTAGTTTTAAATGAAGAATCACCCTGCAGCAATAAAATTTTATTGATGCTTTTTTTTTGTTCCCCATTCAATATGTCAACTTCGAAAGGCCATAGCTCCTTTAGGGCTCATTTCCGGACCAACCTTTATAAAAACTCTTTTTAATATTTTTGGATGTAGAATCGCCTCTTAAATTTTGGCTTGGCAGTTACTGATCACCCTGTATTTTTACATTTTTGATAAGATGTTAAATTTTGACCTAGTTATTAAAATTTCAATCATAATACATATCATGTAAAATAAAATCTAAATTGAGTTGAATTGAATTAATATCTTATTTTATAAACGTCCTTATTTTCCACCCGTCTAGAAAGGGACCGTTTTAGATCTTCACTATTATTTTTATTGAAATATATTCCACTAAACAATATGTGTTGTAAATATTTAAAAGGCTTTTTTAATTTTGAAAAGTGGCTCAGACCTATTTCCTAGATTTTATTGACAACTACAGATTGTTATTTAGAGCCAGAAGGTTTCCTGTATGCTCCAAGTTAGATTATTTTATCATCACTTCTCAAGTGTAAGTTCATTTCGTGATTTTCTTTCTCATATAGCAATTCTCTACATGAATTCACTCGTCTACTACGTTTTTTTACTCTTCGAAACTCGGTAGCTAGAATAGTTTCCTAATTTACAAAAAATACACTGCCCAGTTTAAGAGCTTTCCCATTTTTCACCTCCGGATTTTTTATTGTCAGATTCACTTTTAACAACCTTAAAAATATACCTGTTTTGACGAAAACTACCCCCCGCCTCTTAGGAGGTGTGTTAGATTTTTTTTTAATGTCAGATTCTCTTTCAGCAACCTTAAAAACCCCAATATACCAATTTTCACAAAAACTACCTCTTAGGGGGTGGGTTAGATTTTTTTTAATATCAGATTCTCTTTCAGCAACCTTAAAAACCACAATATACCGATTTTTACAAAAACTACCCCCACCCCTCAGGGGTTGAAATTAGAAAAAAATTATTATAAGATTTAGTTTTAGCGACCTTAAAAACTACAATATACATATATTTTTAAGAAAACTACCTCCGGCCCCTCAGGGGGTGGAGTTACATTTTTTTTATTATCAAATTCACTTTCAGCAGCCTGAAAAACCCCAATATACCAATTTTCACGAAAACTACCCCCCGCCCCTTTGGGGTGGTTGGAATTTTTTTATAATTAGATTCACTTTCAGCAACCTCAAAAACCCCAATATACCAATTTTCACAAAAACTACCCCTACCCCTCAGGGGGTGGATTTAGAATTTTTTTATTATCAGATTCACTTTTAGCAACCTCAAAAACCCCAATATACCAGTTTTCACAAAAACTACACCCCACCCCTCAGGGGGTAAAATTAGAAAAAATGTATTATCAGGGGTAATATCATAAGTGATACTAGGTTAGGTATCGGTGGTTTTTTACATAAATTTTACGAATATTAATCGCAATGATGAAAATGCAACGACTGCTTTACCAGGAGTTGCATTTTCCAAAAATTGGGATTAATATGAGTAAAATTTGAAAAAAAAAAGCCCCGGTACCTAACCTAGTATCACAAATTGAAATTTAGGGAGAGAAAAAAGGGGTAAAAAAACCATCGTAGGGGTAAGGTATTTTCACTTATCAGTACAGTATACTACATATATATATATATATATATATATATATATATATATATACATATATAAATTGTATTCTCAGGGGTAATATCATAAGTGATACTAGGTTAGGTATCGGTGGTTTTTTACATAAATTTTACGAATATTAATCCCAATGACGAAAATGCAACGACTGCTTTAGCAGGAGTTGCATTTTCCAAAAATTGGGATTAATATGAGTAAAATTTGAAAAAAAAGCACCGGTACCTAACCTAGTATCACGAATTGATATTTAGGAAGAGAATATAATTTATACTTAATACACATACCACTTAATTATAACGTATAAATCCACAAATAAATTATATTTTTAAATTAAAAAGCAAACAATAAGCACGATTTTAGATTATAGAAAAGAGGGGTAAAAAAACCATCGTAGGGGTAAGGTATTTTCACTTATCAGTACAGCATACTACATATATATAAATTGTATTCTCAGATTCATATTCGTCGACAACAAAAACCCTATATACCAATTTTGAAGAAAACTGAAAATATTTTAAAATATTTACCCCCTCATCCCCTCGGGGGTGGAGTTAAAAAAAAATATTATCAGATTCAATTTCAGCAACCTTAAAAACTTTCTACATAGCAGGCGCTGTAAATAATATAATAAGTGAAGCCTAGTTTAAAGAAATCATATTTTGAGAAAATGAATATTATTTTTAAAGTACAAGGGAAAGTGTAATATACTTCACTGAGAAGAGTAAACTATGGAATGCAAAGCATTACATATCTTCACGGCTTGTTCTTATATCTAACGCATCGTTCGTCCTTATCTGACCGGGCTTTTAAATGTGAGACTTGTCTCTCTTGCTTGAACGAGATGATTTTTGTAGGGGAATGGCTACGGAGATGATTTTTGTCGGGTCAAGTCTCCAGAGATCCCGCTGGACCCCTTTCGAACACACACTTGTCCCCGTTCCCTTTTAGCTCGAACATTTTGCTCGTTGGAGGCAAGACTTTTTTTTTTTGATAAACAAATTTATTATCAAAATTATAAATACTGTTTTTTTATAAAATAATTGAAAAAATCTGCTTTGTATATATCATTTATTTATTTATTTATTTATTTATTTATTTACTAACATTACCATTAACAGTTTACCATCATAAATTAAGACACCTAGGTAAGAAACCTGTATTGTGTCTGTATAATGATTACAATAACGTTAATATTAACTAAATAAAACTAACTAAATAATACTATCTAAATAATACTAACTAAATACTACTAACTAAATAATACTAACTAAATAATACTAACTAAAAAATAATAAACAAAAAATCCGAAACAAAAAACTTGCAAATTAAACCAAAAGGTCCCATAATTTTAAATGAAATATTTTTTAACACCTGAAAAACCATCAAATTTTTGTACACAAATACATACAAACAAAAAAAATTATTTAATGAACAGATTTTTTAAAGAACGGTCGTGAATTAAATGAGATTTTAAAAGTTTTTTAAATATTTCTAAATTTCTGGCTTGCCTAATATTAATGGGTAAATAATTATACATTTTTAAACCAAGATACTGTATGCTTCTTTGTCCTACTGTTTTGTTTTTTTTATGCAGCACAAGATTGTCTAAATTTTTATTACGGGTATCATGATTATGGTCAACTGAATCCTTGAAACATGAGAGATTTTTTTTAACAAAAATTAAAATATTGTATATACTTAAATTATGAATGTCTAAAATATTGTTTACTTTATATAAATTTTCGGTGCTAGAATCAAATTTTTTATGTAAAATGGTTTTGAGTATATAATTTTGCGTAACCTGAAGAGGATTTAAATTTGTAGTATAAGCCAAACCCCAGCTTGTGATACCGTACCGAAGTATGGACTCTGCCAAACTCGTGTAAACTATCATTAAATTTTTTTTGCTAAGTATATTTTTTAAAGTGTAAAATTTATAAACTATATTTTTTAACCTTTTGTTAATGTAGTCAACATGGTCGTGCCATTTTAGGTGTTGGTCAACCATCACTCCAAGATATTTTATAGATTTTACACTTTCAATGTCTGTTGAATTTTTTATTTTTAAATTTCTTAAACTATTTGGCATACCTGTTATTGTCGGTGCAAAAGCTATATATTTGGTTTTATTTAAATTTAATGATAGTAGACTATTGTCCAACCAGAGCTTAACAGAATTTACACTTTCCTCTGCCAATCGATAAGTTGCTTCCCAAGTTTTACCTGTGCACAGAATTACTGTATCGTCAGCAAAAGAAAGTATTTCAATAAATTGGTATTGTTCTAGAAGATTATTTATAAATATTAAAAAGAGCACAGGACCTAAGACCGTTCCTTGTGGAATACCGGTATTTATAATTTTAGAGGAGCTAAAACAATTTCCTATTTTGACTTTTTGTTGACGATTACTGAGATAATCACGAAATAAATCTAAGACTATACCTCTAATTCCAATGTCATACAACCTATCGATTAGCAAATTATGTGGTACGGTATCAAAAGCCTTTTGTAAATCCATGAATATGGCCAAGACTTTTTCATTATTTTCAAATTTATTTATTATAGTGGAGGTTAATTTATGTAAGGCTTGTTCTGTGTTTAAGTTCTCTCTAAACCCATATTGATTTTTACTTAGCATTTTATTTGAATTTAAGAAATTTACTAATTGTGATTTTAGACATTGCTCAAAAATTTTAGCCATATTATTAATTAAGGATATTGGTCTATAGTTTTCAGTATTATCCTTTTTACCTTGTTTGTATATGGGTATGACTGTACTTTCTTTAAACTGAGAGGGGACTGTAGCAGTTTCAAAAATTTTGTTTATTATAAAGGTGAGGGGTTTGGTTATAAAAGGTTCAATATGTTTCAAGGTTTCAGCGGTTAAACCATCATTACCGGCGCTCGTACCATTTTTCAATAACTTAATTTTGTTACTTACATCGTTTTCCGAAACCGTCCTTAACACAAACGAGTTAATATTTGTATTTTTCTTTTCTTTAAATTTATTTGGTTTTTTAATTTTGGATGCAAGTTTTTTACCGACATTTATAAAGTAACCATTAAATGACTCTGCCATATTTTTTTCATTTGTAATTTTTTCACCATTTTCATTAGTAATAAATTTAATATTTTGCTTTTTTTTAGACTTAAAATTTACTGCATCATTTAATGTTTGCCAGATTTTTTTATAATTGTTTCCAGCATTTGTAATTTTTGTTTTATAATAGTTATTTTTTGTCATTTTAATTAAATTATTTAAAATATTTCTGTAATTTCTAAAATTTTGTAAAGATTCGTTATTATTTAGTCGAAGCCATTTCTTTTTTAAAATATCCCTTTTATGTATGGAAGCTACTAGCCCGGCTGTTATCCACGGTTTTAATTTAATATGCTTATTTTTTACTTGTATGTTTCTTGTACAAATTTTTAAGTTTTTATCAATTATTTTTATAAAATTATTTGTCATACCTTGAGTATGTTCTTCCCTATAGACGTCCTCCCATTTTTCTTTTGACAGTAAATTATTTAATTTGGTAAAATCTATTTTTTTGAATTCTTTTTTTGTATTTTTTTGAGCAATCTCTTTTTTAACATTAAGACTTAAAAAAATGGGGTAATGATCTGTTATTGCAGTATGTAGGACAAACGATTTTATATCAATATTTTTATTTAAATTGTTGTTTTTTGTTTTTATAAAAAAATGATCAACACATGATTGTGTACCTCCCTCATGTCTGGTTACTTTATTAATGTAGGATCGGTACCCATTTCTATGCATATTAGTTAGGTACTCTGCAGTATTTTTTTTATTTGTTTTATTGTTATCTAATAAGTTAAAATTTATATCACCTGCAATTATATTAATTTCGCAGGTAGAATTATTTTTTAAGTAGTTATCTAGGTCTTGAATAAATAAATTTTCATTGGTAGACGGAGGTCTATACATCCCCCCAATTTGAAATTCAGTATTTAAAAAGTTTAGTTTTAGTGCAGAGATAGTAACCTCAGTTAATTTATGGTTATTTATATTATAATGCATGTCACTTTTTACATAAGCTACAAGACCATCATTCTGATTAAATTTGGCATTATTAAAAAAAACATCATATCCAGGAATTCTATAATCCTCAATATTATTTACCCATCTAGTTTCAGTTAAAATTATCACTCCAACATTGCAGTTTTTTATGCTTTCCAATTCTACAAGAAATTCATCAAAATTTTTGTGTATACTGCGAATGTTTGCGTGTAAAATATTCAGACTAGTATTTGTATTAAAACAGTTTTTTTCGAGGAATTTAGTATTATAACAGTTTTGACAGTCAAAATTTATAGTATCTATTTCATTAATAACATTATCCAAATTATTCATAAATTATTTAAAAAAAAAAAAAATTAAAAGTCCCTAGTTTTATATTATTATAAAAATTATGATTTTTCTTAAAAAAATTTCTTAAAGATAACAAAAAATAAAGTAATCTAGCTAATATTTGAAGCCCCTAACATTAGTGGTCGTGTGTTTTTGTACATTAGCACATAAATTATTTTATATTAAATCTTGGAGATCTACTTCAGAGTTTATTGTTTTCTTTTTATTATTAATTAAAAGAATAATTTTACCTTTTATAGTCCAGACATTGTTTTTATAAATTTCGTGCACTTTTTTATATAAGGTAAATGTAGAGTATGTAAGCACTTCACTGATAGAATAGTTTGAATTTTTTAATCTTTTTTTTGCATAAAACACGGCATCACGTTTCCACAGATGAACAAACTCCACGATCAACGCCCGGGGTTTCGCATTGTTTATGTTTTGGTATTTCCCCAGCCGATAACAGCAGGCGATATCGTTCTTCGTTATCTCTACGTCTAATATTCTGTTAAATATGTTGCATACGTGGTCGATGACATTTTTATTCTCTGTTTCAGGAATACCCCTAAGAAGGATTTTTTTGTAATTGTTCCTTATATTTAATAGTTCAATTTCCTTATTGTTAATATTTGTGGCTTCTTTGGTGTTTTTAAGTTCTTGTTTTAAGCTATCAAACGATGTTATAATATTGCTTTCCAATTGAGTAAGCTTTTCTTCAAAGACTTTATGTTTATCTGTATCTGTACTTACATTTCCAGATTTTTTCAGATTATTGTAATCTTTTTTCAACTGGTTTAGTTCTTTTTGTAGTTTGTTGTGAATGTCGTCCATTTTGTTGCCTATATCATCCTCTTCAACTTGTTTTTTGTTTCTTGTATTCATAGTTTTAGTGTGTTTATGATGCACTTTTGTTTAGTTAATATTTATTCTAATATATAAGTGAGTTTTATGTTTTTTAAATTATTAATATTATTATTTAAACCACTTAAGTACGGAGCCTACACGTATTGCTACTCACTCTCCGCCATCTATATTATTTTTCATTACATATTATGTTATAGCTTAAACTAAATAACCTAATAGGTTTAAACTAAATAACCTAATAGGTTGTTTGCAAAATTATTTATTCTAGACCTATTATTTGTAAATTTGTATTTTAGGTAGTTTCCTTAGGAATAAATAATTTAAATAAAAGGAAAAAACTCAAGCTTCTATCTCTCAAAAAGTGAAAATTTAGTTAAATATGCATACTAAGATAGAAAAGGTTTTCTAACTATAAGGGCTAGAATAGTATATTATAGAGCACTGGTGTCCTTTAGCCCAAGACTACAGAGATTAATTTCTACTAAAATATGTATACTATACACAGAAAAATATGATATTAAATCAAGCATATGGTGATTTGTATATAACGAAGAGAATATATTCTTCTTTTATGAATACCATATTCTTATCTTTTCATACTTGAGAATATATTCTCCTTTCAAGCATACCATAAGTTATCCTTTCATATTTAAAGCACAATTTTGCTTTAAAGGAGAATATATTCTCTTCGTTATATCCAAATCACACATTCTTGATTTAAGACAATATTTTTTCTGTGCATTTTATTTACAATCTTAAAATTTTTGAATTAAATATAACTGTTTCCCGTTTGACTAGTGTTATGGGATCAAAAACCATTTGGATTAGGCTAATAATATTCAGGCTTTATTTATTTAGCATGAGTTTTCAAGGTTAAAAATCAGCAGTTTCCTTTTAAATCTTTATCTGCAGATTAGCAGATCGATTAAATTTTGGCATGCCAGTTATTGATCACCCTGTATATGTGATGTTGTTATATTTATTTTATTTAACTATTTATTTTAATATCTGTATTTTAAATATTTTAATCTTGTCTGGGCTTGCCTTATGCAGCCACTTATTATTTTATGTTGAAAATTATTTCACTCAATGTTTTTTACATGTTTGTACTGTTGCTGAGCTTTTTTTAAATAAAATATATGTCTATTCTATTCTATTCTATTATATTATATTATATTCTATTTTCGACTTAAAAATTACTAAATAAAATGGTAAGTTATTTTAACATAACCCCTAAAACAAAACATTTTGGAGTTAATAAATTCAACTCAGACAACATAAGAAAGTGCTTTTTGTTTAATAAAACAAAAAATAAGTAAATCTTTATACGAAAGTGTCACTTAAAATTCTGACTTTATGTCGGAATATTATTAACAGTGGTCCCTAAATGGTTTTTTACTTTTGTCTACATAATAAACTATTTGAAACCAATGTGCCTGGATTCCGCGGGTGCGTGACTCGGACTTCTCTGTTGGACTGCGCTCTATGAGGTGATCTAGTGCACTCTGCCTCTCATAACTTCATCCGACCCGATCATGGCCCACTTGGGACTCTATGACAAATGTATCCTTCCGCCAACTTCAAATTAGTTCCAACCGTATAGAGTGATACGGATCCGAGACGGCCGTGGCGTGGAGAAAACCATATTGCACACGTAATATAACAAATAAATGTCTTTCGAGCGAATATCTATTTAGTCCAGTCATACGAGGTATTCCTATGTTGACATTGCACGGGCTGATATCTTAAAAGGTAGTAGTGGATGGTAACAGAACACTCCGTTTAGTTCCGGGTGATTTGCTTAAGGGGTGTCCGCTATCTTGAATTTTAGACTCTAAATTTATCCGTCAATCTTTCAATAGTATTATAATACTTGGTTAATAGTTATAACTATAATAATTAAAGCAAATTTAACATGTCAAAATGTGAATTTACAATATTTATTAAATTAACCTCAATATTACGGTTTAGTAAAATCTCAGCTCTTTTCCTGTCGGTACAATAATTTTGCATTAAAATTCATGCATGTGGTCCAAAAACCCGGCACTTACAATGTTGGTTGAAAATTAACATAATTATAGCTTAAATTCTACAAAAGATAGCAGTAAAATTACCAAAATAAAAATTCACTTTTTTAGATAACAGTGAATTTATAGTACTGATTTAAAACCACTTTCTTTGCTGGTAAAATATGACCTACTTTATTAGCTGTGAAATAACCATATTTTCATACAATAATGTTGCATTAAAATTCATGCATGTGGTCCAAAAATCCGGCACTTTTACAGACGGTCCCGAAAATTACACGAGCCCGTAATACTGCTTGAAATACTCATTAAATTTACTGCTTAAATTACTGTGAAATCACAGGTAAAAAGTCACATTTTTACAGATAACAGCGAATTTACAGTACTGATTTAAATTTACCACTTTCTTTGCTGGTAACATATGACCTACTTTAATTGCTGTGAAATTACCATATTTTCATTTACAATATAGAGGTGAGTGCGGTTATCTCACTAAACATGTATCTTATGATAAAAATGCATATTAACAATTTTGTTAAGGGGGAAGTTTCCAATTTCCAATTTAGGAGCTAACTTGTAGCTCTTGAAATAGACAGTTTCATATATTATGAATTTTCTGGTACGGTTACAAAGAGTGCAACTCGCCCTCTATAGCCGTACCAAAATACTTATGAAAATTCTTTATATATGAAACTTGAGAGAGTATAGAGCTACAAGTTTGCTCATAACCATTTTTATCCTCCGATGAATACTTTTGCTTAAAAATCCAAAAAACCAATTTAGCACATGGCCATTTTTAAATATTTATAACTCGATTGTTATTATACTGAGAGCTGGTTACCGTGGTAAATACTAAACGGTTTTGCTTAGATGGAACCCCACGAACGTTTAGTTAACATTTACTAGTTGTTACAGTACTACTTACCGTTGTTATAGTTCTGGTAATTGTAACAACCAGTTAATGTTAACTAAACTTTCGTAGGGTTCCATACGGTAACGAGCTCTCAGTGTAATATATTAAAAAATGATCCAAACAAAACACGGTGCACTTCTGAGGGGTGTTTTCCGAACTTGCGGCGAACTTTAGTTTTTCTTTATATTATTGTTATTTATGTATTAACTAACGAATCAAGAGCAAAATTAAAAAAATCTATCGGTTAGTTTTTTTTTAATTTAGATTTTTTTTATAAAAATCTGCACCCATTTAATTATTTGGCTATATCTCAGCTATTTCTAATTATAATAAAAATATTATCCAAAATAAAATAAAGACTGCTTAATAATCTACAAAAAAAGTAAATATATTTTTTTATATCTTTTGCCGTTTTGTCACAATACGTGATTAAAGTTTGAAGTAAAACAAAAAAGTATAAATTCATTTTTATATTTATTAAAAATTATCTAGGAAGGCTTATTTTACTGTAAAATGTCAAATTGCATTTAAACACATTATTTCTTTTAATCAAGGTGGCTTGTGGAAAAATTTTAAAACTGACGTTTATTATTTTTTATGATAGATAGTTTTCAATGTTAAGATTTAATGTATTTTTGTAAGAAAGTAGTTTTTTAAATAAAAATGAATTTAGATAATCATGAAACAAATAAAAAAATATTGTACACTGTTTTACAATAATCAAAAATGTTAAACCAGTTCCAAGTACATTATTTTGGTTACTAATTAAAAAAATAGGTTATGATGATGTCCAAATGTCCAAAAGCATGTTTGTTGGGGCTCTCCATGACACTGTTGCATAAAAACCTGCTACTAAATAAATAAATTTATTAATAAATAAATAAAAATTTATTATCTATGAATAAAAAAAGTAATTAAGTAAATTTTTAATTTTTTTACTTTGAAACCTAAAATATAATAATTATTTAAACGACTGTAATCCTAGAACATCCATTTTAATCTTTAAATTTTTGAGGGAAGCTATGAAAATTCGAGCTTTTGCATGCAACGAATAAAACCATCGTATCCTTCATAATATAGGTACACTTATTTACTCATTTTATTTATTATTTGTATTTAGATATAAATTTACTCCCATTTTCTTCTGGAAATTCCATAATGCTATCTTTATAAGAATGAGTCCAAACATTTTAGAGCCGATTAGTCTTTTTTTTTTTTGATAACCTAATAATACCTAGTTTAGGAAATATAAATTAATAGTACCTAGTTTAGGAAATATTTTTGTATACCTTTTGTTCATGTTAGAAATAACGAAGGAGCAATAAATGAATTTGAATTTGAATTTGAATTTGAAATAAACACTTTGAACTGACGTTTAATAATTATTTACGGACATCAAAATTACTTTTTACAAAATAATGTACTTGGAATTGGCTTAATGGTTTTGATTTTTGTAAAGCAAATAACGCACAATAATTTTCGATTAGTTTTATTATTATCTAAATTCATTTTTATTTAAAAAACTTCTTTCTTACAAAAATACATTAAATCTTCACATTGAAAACAATCATAAAAAAATAAACAACTTTACGTCAGTTTTCAAATTTTGCTAGAAGCCACCTTAATTAAAATAAATAATGTGTTTTAAGGTAATTTGACGTTTCACAGTAAAATAAGCCACCCTAGATAATTTTTATAAATAGAAAGATGAATTTATACTTTTTTGTTTTACTTCAGACTTTAATCACGTATTGTGACAAAACGGCAAAAGATATAAAAAATGGTATTTACTTTTTTTGTAGAAAATTAAGCAGTCTTTATTATATTTTCAATCATATTTTTGTTATAATTAGAAATAGCTGAGATATAGACAAATAATTAAATAGGTGCAGATTTTTATAAAAAAAATCTAAATTAAAAAGAAAACTAACCGATAGATTTTTTTAATTTTGCTCTTGATTCGTTAGTTACTACATAAATAACAAGAATATAAAGAAAAACTAAAGTTCGCCGCAAGTTCGGAAAACACCCCTCAGATGTGCACCGTGAAAAATGTTTGGAAATTTCCTACTCAACAAAATTGGCTATATGCATTTTTATCGTAAGATGCATAAAATGCATTGCATATTTACCGAGCACTCACCCCTAAAATTCAAGATAGCGGACACCCCTTACTCAAATCACCCGGTGAGAAACTAACCGGAGTGTTCTGTTACCATCTACTACTACCCTTTAACCCGCCGTCAGTGTTTTGGGGTATGACATACCCCAAACCAGATAACATCAATAATAAAATCAAAATTGATGGAGTATGCGAGCTCTTGGAGATCATAGACTTAGCAATGCGGTCGAGTTGCGTCCTGCTCTCTATTTAGCGTAAGTCACTTGTCAGCTCCTGTCAAAATCGGTTGGGTTATGACATACCCCAGAACACTGATTACGTAATTTTTTTAAATCTAAAACATTAAACAGCTGTTACTTTTGGGTCTATATTTTGTCCTAGGACAAAGCTTTTTTAGTAATATGTCTTATGTGAAAGAACAGAAACATCTCCAAGGGCTTTGGATGATTTTAGTGGGCTTTCCGAGTCATCATCTTGCATGGAACATATATCCAAAATTTGTATCTATTTCAAAACCAAATAACTTTCTTTAATATTATGTAAAAATTACACTTTTTTTTATTTTATGTATTTACTATTTAGTTTATGAGAAAATAGGATTTAGATTACTTTTGTGTGTGTGTGATTTTTTTTTTGTTTTAGTTAAGTTATGACTAGGTAAGTATTTTTTTATTTTTTTAAATTAACATTATTTTGGTTAACTGTTATTTTTTTTTCAATAAAGTTTATGGTAAAATTTTTATTGTTGTATTTTATTAAGCTATACATAATTAAAGTATCAAAAAATTTATTATTTTTTTTCTAAATGTCGGACTTTTCTTGTTGGGGTATGTCATATCCCACAACACTTACCGTGTGATTTTTTTTCCACCACACTGACGCCGGGTTAAAATATCAGCCCGAGTGCATTTAATTGCAATTTTAACATATAAATTCCTCGTTATTTGACTGGACTATAACAAATAAATGTCTTTCGAGCGAATATCTATTTGGTTTAGCTTGAAAACGTTACCTGTAACGAAATTTGATCAACGACATCGTAAAAATTATTTGCATAAAATTGAATGGCGTATTTTATGTTTGCTTTTTTTTGGGACCATTGAGGATTAAACTCTTTCAATACCTTTTATGCTTATTTAGGTATATATTCTTACGAACAAGTATTAATTTTGTTTGAATTTCCATACAGAGTAATATATTTCATATATGAAGCAACGTTTAAATTATTCAAATTTTCCCAAAGTTTTATAGACGTCCATGCTTCATTCGGTACGGTACGGCCTTTTTCTTTGACCCGGATAAAAAAAATAGTATTTTTATTGAATTCTGCACAATTTTTTTTATTGAATTCTGCACTTTTCTTGCCGGACTGTAATTTTAAATAATTTATTTGCATTTGTAAATAAGAAAAGTCTATTTTCAACCTACGAGCTTGATGTAAAATTAACTTTTGCAAGTTTCTTACTTTTAATATTTCTGGTCCTTCGAGCCGAACAAAAACATAATAGTATTCTTATTGAACTCTGCACACCTTTTTTTCTGGGCGGAAATTTTAAATAATTTATGTGCACTCGTACATTAAAAAATCTTATTTTCCAACTTAGCTGGATGTAAAATTAAATGAAATGATTATAATACTTGTATCTGGTCAAAAAGAACATAGTTCAAATGCAAATGTGAACAAAAGGTCATATTTTTTTATAAATATTATATTAAAGATAAACCATCTTATTTAAAAAAGCATAAAAATAACAAGTTTTAGTTATCGGGCCAAAAAACTTTTTGACTCCAAGCCAACAAAGTCCAACCTTTCGCCCGTAAAACATAAACATAAAGTCTCTCTTTTAGAATCAATCGAATAAAAATATTTTTTTTAATAGAAAAGTTAACATTTCTACAAAAACAAATGAAGTTTTCAGAATGCAAAATAACCTATTTCTTAGCATTTTACTTTTCTTCTCATTACCATGACAGCAAGCGCAAAATTAAATTTTGCGCGCTAAGGTAGGCAACCGGCAGGTCAGTCGTGAAACAGCTGTCAGTTATATGCTACAAGATCCGCCATATAATAGTATATTATGCACCTAGTATGCGAATCAAACCAAAAAAGTCTTTAGTGTTCGAGACTGAAGTTTTTTTGCTGAGACGGAGTCGATGCAAAAAACCAGTCAAGAACTCTTAAGACAGTTTGCATACGTGGTGCATATACTATTTTTTCTACTACCTAAAGCTAGTAACTTCAAATACCAGTTAAAAATAAAGTTTAAAAATTATTTTGACATAGCTGTCAGTTTGACAAATAAGTTGAAAAAAGTTAGTAGTTGTCTCAAATTTTTTTTATTATTGATCGTCGTCAAAAAAACAATGCTTAACAACGGTCAATAATAAATGAGTTCACTGATTTTATTGGTTGCCAAGGTAAACAAACCTTGACAACGGTAAATAATATGTAAGCACTTAATTAGGTAGTAGAAAAAATTATTTATTTTGAATCAAATCTCAATTTCGTGTGCTAAATATTTATGGTTACAAAGGAATTATGGAGGTTAACAGTGATGAAGATTTTACTTCTGCTGGTGTGATTTGCAGAAAATTATTAGTGCTGCGTCCTTGTAAGGTTAGGAACTTACTTTCTGTCTATTTATTTAATTTAGATCGTAGAAAAAATGTTATTTGTATTACGAGCGAAAAATGTGATTTTTGCTTTCGCGTGATTGCTGATCTCGGCTAGACTTGATCAGAAAATTCCACGCTCAAGCAAAAATCCGTCATTTTGCGCTCTTGATGCAAAAATAAATAATTTGAACTTGTGCATTAGAAAATCTCAGTTTCCAACCTACGAGTTCGCTGTAAAATAAACTATTACAAGCTGCTTACTTTTAATATGCTAATCTCTTTATAAAGGCATTATTTTTGATGTATGTAGTTTATGATGTTATAAGATGATGAAATATTTCATAACGTAAGCGAGACTTTAGAAAGATGTGATTTGAATACCTCGGTTAAGCGGAGGGTTTACGCTACTCAATCTAGTTTTCCGGGCAGAAGACTATAAAGCCATAAAACGCGATTTATAAGTTTATTGCAGCTCCTTCTCATTTGAGGGACTACAAAATTGTCAGTTTTTACACCTTTTTCTTCGGAATTTTCTCTTTTTATCCATTTTTACAATATAAAAAATTTTACAACTCATTGTACTTATGTAGTTATTTGCTAGTATTTTTTACCTTAAGTTTTATGTTTCTGGAATGAAAAAGTGAATAAACGTAATTTTAAACCATTATTAAATAATTAAAATAATTAAATAACAAGCCGTGAAGATATGTTATGTATTATATAAATAAATAAATAAATAAATATTCTTCACAATGGACGGTATATTGCGTTTTCCCAAATACGTATTTAACTCAAGTTAAAATTAATGAAAACTCGAAATAAGTAAAAAAAATTAAAAAAAAATGGCCTCCGAATCTGTAAATGGACTTTGAACCTGGAACCTCTTACTTATCACTACACCACACACATACACACAGAAAAATATTATCCTAAATCAAGAATATAGTGATTTTTATATAACGAAGAGAATGTATTCTTCTTTTATGCATACCATATTCTTATCCTTCCATATTTGCACAAATAAAAAATGTATATCCTTCCATATTTAAGAATATAATCTCCTTTCAAAGATACCATATTCTTATTTATTTTTATTTATTTATTTATTATTAACATCCAACAGTTATGAAACCAATTATAGGATGAGTCAAAATATGAACAGACTAAAGTTTACAAAATATGAATAAGAAGGTACAAAATATAACAAAGAAACTTATCCTTTCATATATAAAGCACAATTTTGCTTTAAAGAGAATATATTCTCTTCGTTATATCCAAATCATACATTCTTCATTTAAGACAATATGACAATAAGACAAAAATGGAGAAATGTCGGAAAACCCCTAAATAAACTATTTTATTTCACAAAAAATAAAAATTATTTGTAAACAACTTTTTTTAATCGGACTTTTAGTTACAGAGTCATATAAAATTACAAAGTTGGATCTCCGACGGACTCGACTAGTCAATTCCTATGTATTTTAAGCCGACTTCAGATTCGGATCGAAGGTCGGAATTTTAAAGTTAGCTCCCATTTTAAACATAATATCATTGCAAACGGTATATTTTTTGAGCTTATGTTGAAAATGGGAGCTGACTTTTAAATTCCGACCTCAGATTCGGATTCAGCGGTTCAAAATACGCCATTTTGTTTCCTCCATTAAAATAAACAACTTTTGTCCTACATTTGTTTTCTAAAATGCATAGTATTCGAGATATTGGAAAGTTTTAGCAAAGGCTAATGTTTAAAAAAACTTGTAGGATTTTAAAAGATTTTTACAATTTTGGCGAAGGCGCATCTAAGTGCGAGTAAAAAAAATCTGCTTTTTTAAAAAATAAACAAGTCTTGAATATATATAATACTTCGCATTCCATTATATACTACTCACAGTGAATAATATATTGCATTTTCCCAAATAAATATTTTAAGCAAGTTAAAATAATTTAACTGAAACGAAAAATAAATAAAATACTGCTGCCAACAAAATAATTCTTTCCCCAAACGAAAAAAAAATAAAAAAAAAACAAAAGATTCACTTTTATCAACCTCAAAAACCCCAATATACCAGTTTTCGAGAAAACTACCCCCCACCCCTTGGGGGGTGAAATTAGACAAAAATTATTATCAGGGGGTTGAGTTAGAAAAATTTTATTGTCAGATTCAATTTTAGCAACCTTAACACGTTCGCTGCCGTAAACCCATCTGGTGGGTCCATCCCATATTAATAGTCAATGCCGAGAGCCCGTCTGGCGGGCTCAATTTGGACTTGAATATAAGTAAAGTTACACCGTTTTAAAGCTTGAACATTCATGTACAAAATAAAATTAAATTCACTTTCCTATCTATTCCAATAAAGCGGGAACATTTGAACGCGACCGCTACGTTCTATACTATTTCCGTCGGCAGCGAACGAGTTAAAAACCCCTATATACCAATTTTCAAATTAAAAAAATATATAGTTTTCCCAATTTTCTCCCCTTGTCGCACCCCAATGTTAACCAAAAACAATCCCGAGCGAGAACTTTTGGTAAAATACCTGTATGCAAAATTTCAAGTCTCTAGCTCAAAGCGTTCTTAAGTTATCGTGCCAACAAGATTTCCCGGACAGACCAATCGACCGATTTTTTTTGCTTGAAATTGATTTATACCGACATAAAACGTCATAAAACGCAAAAATACGCAAAAAAAAATTGAAATTTTTTTTGTACAAATACAAAATTTTCAAAATGGGAAGCAAAATAAATTTATGAAGGATTGTTTACAGCGATACCTATAGAAAATAAAATAACAAAATTATTTATTATCTTAAGGGAACATTCAAGTATTACGTAACGCAAATTTTAATCATTTTGGACCCCCCCCCTTTAATGCCATTTTCCTATACTATTTACATGGTCGTAACACTCCATAATGACCCCTAACCCCCCTAGGAGCGTTACGTAATACTTGAACGTTCCCTAAGATAATAAATAAAAAATCACGAAAATTTCTTATCTTAAGATAATAAATAATGTTTGTGATAAAATTAAATGTTTTTCTTGGAAATAGGCAGAATAAAAACTATTTGTATATATATTTTTTATTTCTATTAAAACGTTTCGGCACCTAGTTTTGGGCCATCATCAGTTAACTAAAAATAAACAATACAATTAAAAAGTAAATAATAGGTAAAAAACATTTAGGTAATAAATTAAAAATAATGTAAAAATTATATAAATATTATGTGTAAATCTAAATAAGATTTAGTTACTTACAAAATAGAATTAGGAAACAAATGGTAATTATGCACTGTATAAATATTAAAAAATAGAAAAAAAATATTCTTGTAAAATTACTGACACTGACAATAAATTGACAAATTAATTTTTTTTTACCTTTTTAGGTATTTTCTATAGGAAGCGCTGTAAACAATTCTTTACATTTTGAGTCCCTCTCCCCCATCACGTCATAAAAAACAATTATTAAAGGGCTCCTAATTTCGGACATATCCGAAAAAATTTTTTCAAGAGTAGATCTGGATCCCATTGCTTATTTTCTTGTTATTCCTTCACATTTAAGACGTAATTTAATCATTAAGCGATTTTCTACGAAATACTATAGGAACTATAATTTTAGATTCCCAATTTCGAATATCTTAGTATCTTAGGTAATTTTCGTTTTTTCAAAATTGTTTATCTTAGTTTGTTGTATCATTATAAAAATAATAATTAATGGTTGGTTATCCTGAATAATAATTACCTTGCGGATATCCGAAATTGGGAATCAAATGCACCTAAATGGTCTATCCGAAATTAGGCAACTTTCTGCTTTTTAGATTAGAAATTTGTAGAATGTTTACGTTTTCAAATTGCTTAATTATGAATAGTGGATCAACTTTACATCATAACTTACCCAAGACAGAATCACGAACTTTTATAACGATTATTTATAAAATAAACAAGCATAATAATGCAACTGAGCACAAAACTGCCATTTGCAAT